>MNCI01007313.1:490495-561022 GCA_015680685.1 Gnetum montanum
CACATCTACACACTTCATCCCATGAGTGCAGGTTCATACCACACCCTTAGCTCCTCCAGTACAACACCAGGTACAAAGTCTCCCTTCACAACCCACAATTGGACAATGGCTCATCCCAGGTGTCTAGTCACAGCAATCTGTTCCACAACCCACAATTGGTAAATGGACCGTCCCTGTCACACAACAACAACAACAACAACAACAACCTACACCTTACGGTATGCCACCCTTAGTAGCACCCACTGTAAATATTCCACAAGTGCAACCCTACTACTCTCAACTTTCTTTTTTCCCACCCACTGTATAGTAGTCTAATTTGTATGGCACTCAAACTAGCCAACCTACTACTCCACCAAGTGCCCAAGAATTGGTCGAAGCCAAAAGGATGATGCAAGAGCTCACTGATGAGGTAAAACGCCTCAAAAACCACTAACAATGAGGAGCTTAAAGTATTAGACTTTTGCCAAGACGATCCTATTAGCTCTTTGATCCCACCACTAACCTTACCCAAAGGAGTTTCTTTGCCTCAACTAACTAAATACAATGGGGAAGGAGACCCCAACGGCCATCTAGTCACATTTAGACTAGAATGCTTGTTGCTTCAGGCTTGGCCCCATGCAATCTTGCATGTGTTCATCATGTCCCTCACTGTCAAAGCATTAGAATGGTACTGAGCCTTGCCTCATAACTCCGTATCCTCTTTGGAGGATCTCTTACACCAGTTCGTTACCAGGTTTAAATACAACCTGAAACCTGAAGCAACCTTGGATAGTCTGATACAGGTAAAACAAGCACCACTTGAACCTATACAAAAATTTATCCAAAGATGGAGTGCCACACTCAATGAACTTCATGAGCCAATCCCAGAAACATACCTTCTTATGATTCTTAAGGGGGCCATGAATGATTTTGTCAAATCAAAACTATACTATCTAAATGCGCGCACCCTAAGCCAAGCTTTTGTACAGATTAAAAACATAGAAGAGGCAGCCCAAAATAGCCATGACCCTGCTTACTCAGCCTGTAAAAATCAACACACTAAAAATAAAGAAAAGGCTAAAGAAATAGTAGCAACAGTAGCGGAGACTCAACCTACCAATGTGGGATAGCAAGGTAGACCACCTACTGCTTCCGTTAACTATGAGAGAACCGCTCCTGCACACACACCTAAATCATCTACCATGCAAGCTACTAACACGGGTCATGCACATATGCTTGAGAGGAAAGACCCTAATCAATACATACCGCTCCCCATGAAGGCTTCCTAGTTGTTAGATCAACTTTTGAAGGCTGGGGCCATTAAACACAAGTAGTTGTCTCTAGTGGTAGCCTGGAGACACGACCGATTCTATGAATTGGTTAAAACCCCAAGCTTGGAAACACCAAATGAGCCTTCTATTCCAAGAGGCTTTAGACTAGATCAATTTTGCGAGTACCATCAATGGAATGGACATGGTACTGATTATTATTTGACCCTCAAACAAGACATACAACGTATGATTGATAGAGGTGAAATAACATTTGACGATGCCAACCCTGTTAAACCATAGAATCAATCTATGGGCATATACAAAGATCCCCTCAATACTAAGGAAGCTCCTTATGTTATTAACACGATCCATATTGGAAATGAGCAAGGTATGCCCACAAAACCTTTCATGATTTGTGTCCCTCCTACAACATCAACATCATCCCAGCAATCTTCCTACCCCACATACAATCTGCCTACACCTACAAAGCCATTCTTCATTCATGTACCCCCTGCCAATGCAACCGCAAATGTTCAACCGCCTACCCAGCCCACTCCCTTTGTGTTTGGGTGCCACCCGTGGTTGCAACCACGGAGGTACCACCACAAAATTGACCAACTCCCTTCGTAATCAAGGTACCCAAACACCCTGATCTTCAACCTCCTATTCCTCAACCACAAACCAAACCAACCCCATTTTTCATCAGGGTGCCTAAACACCCTGACATACAACCATCTCCAACTATTCAACCGCAACTATGACCAACTCCATTCATAATCCGAGTCCCAAAACCACCTAATGTTCAAGCGCCAATGGTTCCCCCATAACCTTTGTGAGAAAGCCTCGCTGATAGACTTACTAGGGAACCACTGGAAAAAGAATGTCAAAGTCTTGAATTGGGACCACCAAAACCCACTCCCTTAAACACAGTACCTATGGATCCGACAATTGATGAGCCAAGCATGAGCCATGAAAGCAAAAAATTAGGAATTCCATATACATAAAACACAACCATTACATTAGACCACATGAAAACCATTCCACAAGAGATACAACTGTTGGGTCCAATGGACCAAGTCTCAACTAGCAAGAGCATACCAAACAGTAAAGACTTGGCCAGTGCCCTAACTGAGGTCACATAGGCGCTTAAACAAAAAAACACATCTTTAAGCTTGTATGACCTAATGATGACTTCTCAAGTTCATCATGAAGCCTTAGTATGCATGTTAACATCGATCCTAGTCAGTGAAGACTTGCTTGCAAATGAACCTTCCATTCATGCGGTAATGTCTCCATATCAAGGATCAAGAGCTACAACACTAAGCTTTAACACGGATAATATAAAAATAGATGAAAAAATAGGAAAAGTCACAACTGCACCCATGTTCATAACTATACAAGTAAATCAATTTAAAATACATAGGATGCACATAGATGACAGGGCAGCCATGAACGTAGTACCATACCCCATCATCGAACAGTTAGGGCTAACTGAACAAATCAAATCAACTTCCACGACATTCCTAAAATCGTTCAATGCATCATGCATAGTTGTCAAAGGAACACTAACTTTGGATTTCATAGTAGGGGACCGGTTCCCCACAAAAGTTGAATTTGAAGTCATAGATGAGATGCTTAGATTTAACTTAATTTTGGGACAACCATGGTTAGCCCAATTAAAAGGGGTATCCTCATCCATCCACCAAGAGATTCACTTACCCTATGAAGGTGGTGAAATCATTATACATGGTGATGTGGCTACACCTAACACCTCTGCACACATAGGCATAAACCAAGGCTCAGAGGTCGAAATCGATGAGACTAAAGAAGATGACATTACTCTCGAGCTTAAACAGGATGCCACATCCATTGAAAACCAAAGTGATAACCAATCTCCAAACCATGATCCCCTAGAAGATATGGAAACATTACAAAGCATGGAAACATCAGAGCATGTTCACATAGGAGTTATTCCCCCAGAAGTCTCATGGTCAGAATTACTGTTTAACACAATTAGCGAAGGAGATGCTGAATATATGATTACACCAACATGACCAGCACACCATGTCAATCTTCAAAAATTAAAGAAGCAACTCAATTGTTAAACTACTACTCATCTGAAATGACATTAAACTACTATCGTCTGAAATGACATTAAACTACAACTGTCTGAAATGACATAAAACTAGCCACGGTCAGGAATGGCCGATTTATTTTAAAACCCACCAAAATAGTTTAAATCTCTCTTGTTTTCTTGTGGCCTGAAATGGCTTTAAACTAGAACGCCATTACACGCATGGTCCGAAATGGCCTTAAACTAGAACAAGTTACGTTTCCATTTCTTTAACATTACATTCCTTGTTTGCATGCATAGTTGCATCCTTGCTTTACAAATTACTATGTCCCTTACATTTCTTCTACACAGTTATCATTTCAATACATTCACACTTATATTTACAAAAAGTTAAAACAACAAAACAAAAAAAATCACAAAACAAAAATAAAAAAATCTTCTGTGTTTACACTTGCATTTATCAAAAGTTTGGACAAAATTCAAAACAAAAAAAAACTTTAATAACATAAAAAAAATGTATAAATGTATAAATTGATAATATCAAATGTTAACATTGTATCATAAATTTTCTTTCATAGAATCCACAAAATTTCAACACAAAAAAAAAAAAAAGTAATAGAGCCAACAATAAAAACTAAGCATCAACGCTTGGAGGTGGTCGATCCCCAAATCTCTCTAGATCATCGCCTCCTACTCCACTGGGGCCTGCTCCATCATCTCCACAATCCTAAACAAACACAAATGAAAGTAACCATCAACAAAACATGAATATACAAGAGAGAACTAGCAAGAGAAATAATAATAAAATGGATAACTACAAAAGTTGTATACCCCATGGGACAAGAACTCTAGTATTTGTTTGGTGTGTTTAATCCTTAATAGGGAACATGGAAATTCATTAGGTAATGCCAACATTAGAAGGATAAAATTTGCAAAAATTATGATTAATAGTTTATGTTACAACCATAGGTAAAAAGAGCTCATAGTTCGCATTACCCTGGAAAAGTGACTCATGCTACGGAGGGGAGCTACTCATGCTACACACACAAGATGGCCAAAACTTCAAATAAAATCAAAGTAACTCATGATAATGCTTAATGTCCAACTCAAGTTATGCCCATCAACATTGATGCCTACATGTGCTATTCACACCAAATGCTAAGAGATACTCACACTGCAACTTAAGGGTATTGTGCTAAAATACACTGCCAAGTATTGCGCTAAAATATACTCACCTCGTAAACAAAAATGATTCACGCTATGAGTATGGAGAAAACCACTCACACTGGGTATCAACAACAATACCATTACTCATGCTGAAAACAAAAGGCTCTACTCATGCTAAGGGTGTAGGAACTCACGCTAAGCATCGAGGTTAAACCAATAACATTGAGTACCAACAACAATACCACCACTAACACTTACACCAATACTCAGTTGAATGTTATTTCATCAGTCGAATAAACTCATGCTTACGTTTTGCACCAAAATACACTACCATGGCATCAAAACATGTGATTTTCGACATCAATATTTTATCGTGGGACTAGATAAAATATATATTTTACACATAGATGAATCAGTGTAATAAAACACCAATTTAACATAGCATGGTGTCAATTTCCTTTTATATAAAACTAATATATTGGCCATATAAGTTGATTTATCCTAATATTCACATATGGACTCATTGGATCAGCGTCTATGAACCCTGCTTTGGTTCAGAAATGTCCTTTTTGGAAAACCCTATCAGCGTTCTTATCAGGTACAGCGTAAAATAAATGAAGGCTTGGTATAGCATAAAATAAATGCCTAGCATAAAATTTTAGACGGGATGGCCTAGCCCAAAATGGCCAAGGTGCAAAGTTTGGCTCCATTTATATCAAACATTTTACAGCATCTGTCAAGTTTACAGGCATAAGTTCTGTAAACTTGTGACGGGTTTGTATTGGACACACACTGCAAATGCCTAGGGTACAAGAACGTTTATTCCATACACATGGAAACAACAACAAAAAATAGCAAGAAAAAAAAGTAAATAAAATATGAAATAGGAGTGTACTTGCGCATAGACCCTATCCATGAAGGGATCCTGGGCTGAGGAAGGCATTGAAGCATCTCCTCGCTTTTCTCCACGAACGCTAGTGTCGCCTCCTTCTTTCCCTTGCCCTTGTCTTGTTTGCCTTTACCCATTTTGCCCCGTACACTGCAGATCCGAATGCTGTAGCTATAGATATGGCTCTAAATGATGTAGATCTGGGTGTAGTAGTTATTCACGCTCCCCTCTCAGATGCTATACGCTACCGTTCACACTCTTATTTTGCCTTTGATGCCAACTGTATGCTACCCACCTTGCTTACTCTGCCACTATTTCTTGGTTTCCAATACTCATGCTGTAAAATGATAAAATTACTTTTACATTTATTGGTCAAACCTTTCTAATTCCCCTCCTTTATTTTATTATATTTAACCATTACTTTTATTGCCTTTACCATGTTGTTTTGACACTAACCTCCTAGGTAAAATGCCCACACCTTAAAAGTAAAAAATTTAAAATAAAAAAATATAAAAATATAAAAATTACAAAATAAAATAAAATATTTACTTTTGATTACGCTAACCCCTTTGGACAACACCAAACTATAAAAGGTTTCTAAAAATAAAGTAAAATACATAATGTTCTTCTGTGTTATTTTGATTACTTTGACCCCTTTTTTTCTTCTATCAATGCCCAAACCTTAAACTTTAAAAATAAAAACATATATATAGAAATAAAATATAAAATAAAATATAAAATTTAAATTCTTGTACCCACACATGGCCTGGTATGACCTTAAACTACCACACACAGCCCGGTATGGCCTTAAACTGTCACTCGTCCAGGCATGATAGTAAACTACCCTTGGCATACCACTAGTTACATTTTAAACATAAAATTAATTTTTTAAGAAAAAAAGAAAACTCACCCTTACTGACATAGCTCCCTGTTTCATTGGCAAGAGCAAATACATGGATAGCAAGCAACTCTTCATACCGTTGTCTATCAATGGACCACATGGAGCAATTAAACGAGAAATAAATCTAGAGTCCATTGATTTAGACTCCCCAACATATGATAATTTAGTGGCATCAACCCAAGAAACACTATATTTCTTTAAAGGAATGACAAAATCTCTGGACCTAGAAGTCAATAACATCACTAAAGATCCCCTAGCCAAAACGCCCATAACCATTGTAGATGGCGAGGCTAAAATATTAAAACTAAGTGCTCTGTTAAATCCACAACTTGCCAATGACTTAACTCGAGTGCTAAAAGACAACATGAAAGCATTCACTTGGTCTTACACTAACATGCCTAGGCTCGACCCTCAAATAGTCTAGCATAATATTATACTTGATCCAAAACTAAGACCAGTGAAACAAAAATCACACAAGGTCAAGCCTGAAGTAGCATTGGCAGTTCGCAATGAGATCACGAAGCTTTATCAAGCTAGTTTCATCCGAGCTATGGATTATGCTGATTGGGTATCCAACATGGTTATAGTCCCAAAGAAGAATGGAAGCATTCATCCATGCATTGACTTCCTAGACCTCAACATTGCAACCATAAAAGATGACTTTCCACTACCTAGCATCGATCAACTTGTTGATTCAACCGTTGGGCATGCATTGTTATCCTTTATGGATGGCTTTTTAGGATATAACCAAATTAGGATCAATCCCAAACATCAACTCAAGAAAACCTTTATGACACCATGGGGTACATTTTGCTATACGATGATGCCATTTGATCTCAAGAACGCCGAGGCTACTTATCAACTTGAGATGACATTAATCTTTAGTGATTACATGTTCAACTTGCTCAATGACTATGTAGATGACATTGTGGTCAAATAAAAAATAACTGAGCAACATGTACAAGATCTAGACTTGGTACTGAAATGTTGTTTAAAATACGAGCTTAGACTCAACCCGAAGAAATGTGTCTTTGGGGTTAAAATAGGAAAAATGCTTGGATTCATTGTATCTGAGATAAGGATATGAGTAGATTTAGATAACATTAAGGCAATAACAAATTTGAAACCACCTAGCAACCTTACTAAACTTCGTGGTCTACAAGGTAGATTGCAGTTTATCAGACGTTTCATTGAAAAATTGGTAGACAAGTTGAGGCCTATGCAACACTTATTGCACAAGAATGCCCATTTTAAATGGACTCCACAGTGCTAAGAAGCCTTTGACAACATCAAAACGGTACTAGCTCAACTATCGACAGTTCATCCACCACAAAATAATAAACAATTTTATATCTACCTTACAACATTCAATTCATCCATCATGTCTATGCTTTGTCAGAAACGCGAGGATGGAACTAAAATCCTTGTTTACTACTTGAGCCATGCATTAGTAGCCCACAAACAACGTTATAATGACATGGAGAGGTCATGCCTTATCCTTATCTTTTCTTTGAAGAAGTGTTGACATTATCTCTTTCGTAACCAAGTTAATATCATTTGTAAAGACAACGTGCTCAGAGCTATCATGAACAACATATATGAATCAAGCAAGATAGCTAGATGGAAAGCGATGATTGTTGAGTTTGACCTACACTACATAGCTCAATCATCAGTTAAAGGTCAAGCTATAGTCAATCAAATGACCGCATCAACGATGCAAGACCAAGCAACGATCAACCCAGAGTTTCCTGATGAGAATGTAAACACAATAGATACAGTACCTGATAACTACGACCCAATCTTAAACTTTGATGGAGCATCGACCTCCCGAGGAGGAAGTGTGGCAGCAGTCATCACATATCCCTTTGGGGAGATCCAACCCTTTGCTTATCATTTAAAATTTCCTTGTACTAACAACATGGTAGAGTATGAAGGTCTTCTTAGAGGTCTCATTGTACCATCTGAAATCGTCGGTCTCTGGCTAGAAGGAAACAGAGATCGAGGGATCACTGGACACGCACAGATGACCCTACCTTCACCTGAGGGCAAGCTAGAATGAATGAAGGCAGAGTACCTTGAGTGGTCCACACACGGATCATGCAAGGATTTCCCCAAACGTACACTGAGGTGCTATATGCTGGGTTATACGTAAATGGCGGAATAGGCGTAAAACAAAGAGTAAACAGTGTAACTGATGTGAACGGAGCGTAAACGTAAAAGAGCGTAAAAAGAATACATGCAACGATTAATGCAAAACTGTAATATATTTTAGGAAGAAAATGTGACAATGCTATTTCAAAATGAGAGTTACAATGCACCCGTCTAACGCAGTTGTGGCTTTGACACAAGGCAGAAGAAAAGCCCCGATGGATGCAGGGATGACTGTGGGCTGGTTCACACTGTAGGCACATCATAGAGGTTGTATGCTCAGCGTACAAGGTTGTCCAGCGTACAAGGTTCTTTGCTCTGGTTCTCAGCGTCTCTATTTTTTTCTCTGGTTTGCTCCAATTTTTCCAACCTTCCATTGAGTAAAAAATTGGGGTTTTTATACAGGTTTTGACATTAGAATTGGGTTAGGTGACACGTGGTGCGTTGATCGGGTGTGAAGGAATAAAATTTACAAGTGTACATGTTACATTTGCTGGGCGTATACACTGAGCGTATACGCTGTATCAGGCGGGCATAGACTCTGGGCATATACGCTAGGCATGGAGGGTGTATATGCTGGATGTACTGGGCGTATACGCTGGATGTGCTGAGCGTATACATTGTGTCTACCAGGCGTATATGTTGATGATTGCTTTGGTCATGTAAGTTGTTGCCTTGTACCAAATCTTGCTCTGTAGTTTTGTTTCCATCTTTGGGGTTTGCTTGTCGGGCATGTTCATTAGTTGTACCTGCTGAGCGTACATGTGAGGCATCTACCTGGGCGTATACGTTACAAATGCAATCTGGGGCATATACGCTAGGCATATACGCTGTGAACATTGGGCGTACATGCTGGAAATGCAATCTAGGGCATATACGCTGGGCATATACACTGTGAACATCAGGCATATATGCTGGGCGTATACGTTAAGAATACATACTTAGTGGAAATTAAGTATTTCAAGCTCCGAAGTTGCCAGGTTTGATAGCAAATGCCGTGGTCATCTGTGGGTCCCAGGGACCTGCTTCTTATTGAGTTCGACTCCGCTTGAAGCTGTCTGCGGTGCCCTCAAGCTTCAGCCATGCTGAGGAATGTGATGACTTAGCCTAGTTCTTGTTGGAGAAGTACTAAGCTCAAAATGTTTTGGTGTTTCATTAGCCCCTCTTTGTTGGCACTTGGAGGAATCGACCCGAGAAGCATCGACAAAGAAATAAAAAACACCACAAGCAACTTGATAAATACTTTGTCCTTTGCCACTTGACTAGACATCATCGTATCGTGTTCAGTAGTACATGGAATTGTGGGAAATGGAATTTGTATATGATAGAGAAAGGGAAATTGTGGGGATTGGGAACCGATCAAGGGAATGTGCTTGGTAAAGGAGATGCTCTGGTGTGTATCAAGCTGATCCTTGTCAATAGCCATTATTTAGCAAACTCGGAATCAAGGCATGCAATGTGCGTCCTTTGGCGGAAAAAAACTCTTGGTTAGTGTCCAAGAGGACTTGCTGGAAATACCAAAGCCATGTGATGATGTGTTGCATTCTTTGGAGGAACATGGCCCTTGTTTAGTGTTTAAGGGGGAACTTATTGGAGGAGAGCCAAAGCCATGCAACGGGATGTCACTCAATTGTTTTTGACATGAGTATTTGTTTTCAAAACAACTGTCGTCTCGTCTTGTGCTTTATGTGGGAAGAGACATGAGTATGATTTTTTTTTAAGAAATTTTTTTGATTTTTTACTCATGTTCAGGTGCTATGTTGTATGTTGCAACTGCTTAAAAGTGTTATAGTGCGCAACAGTGTACTCAAAGTTTTGAGTGTACTGGGTGTATCAGAGGTGTGGCTGAGTAGAGTATGTTGATAAATAGAGAGGCAATGTATCGGGAAATGGGGATGTACTAGTGAATGGCCTGATTTAGTCCTGCCATGTGTGCTATGGATATCACCTCACCTTGCTGCTTATGACGAATTGCATTCTTGTACAAACACCTCTAGGTGTCATCCTGCAAACACAACTCCAAGAGGACATAAAAACCATGAGTGAGTAAGCGAGATTAGACTTAAACAACAACTGATGAAACAAAGGCACTAGATGGGATGTCTGGCATGGTATATGGCTGGCAGTAATGTTGTTAGGATCGGCCGATGGTGAGCGATGCAGTGATTCTGATGAAGTTTGAATGCAGCTACAGATTGAGGAACCAGAGATGAACTTGCCAGTTTATAGTCTTAGCGGACTGTCATGGGTTATTTTTATGTCATAACTTGTTGGAAATTGCTAATTTAGCATCGTGACAGATGGTACATTGCCAGTTTCTAGTCTTGGCGGACCGTGAAGAGGCAAACCAGTTTATAGTCTTAGTAGACTCTGGTGAACGTAACTGTGGTAGTTTACTGTTGTACCAGACAGGTGCTAGTTTATTGTCATTGTAGACATCGTATGATATTAGTTTATCGTCATGATGCCAGGACAAGCTGTGGTATCAGTTTTAAGTCATGATTCCAGGACAAGCTGTGGTATTAGTTTATAGTCGTGATGCCAGAACTTTCACGTACCTGAGCTTGTATTCAAATATAGAACGGTTTCAGGAATAAGTGATTGGTTGGATTTGCAAGCTCATGCCCTTCCATATTAGCTAACTTGAATTCTCCATTATCATATGCTTTGGTGACCAAGTAGGACCCTTCCTAGTTGGCTGAGAATTTGTCTGGGTGTTCTCGAACAGCTTTGAGTACAAGGTCGCCTTCTTTGATGGGATGCTTATGAATGTCATGTTGATGGTGCTGCTGTTGTTGTTTTTGGTACCATTTGATCTGATCGAGTGCACGTATGTGTTCCTCCTCCAACGAGTCCAGGTCAATGATGCACAGGTCATTGTTTTGCCCTTCATCGAGGAGTCCGGAAAGTGTGATCCATAAAGATGGTACCTGCAATTTCAGAGGTAATACAACTTCTGAACCATAAACAAGACTATACAGCGTTTTACCTGTTGAAGTCCGATGCATAGTACGATATGCCCACAATGCGTATACCAACTGTTTGTGCCATCTTCTCTTGCTTTGGGTAAGCATCTTTTTAAGTATTGTGATGATGGTTTTGTTTGTTGCCTCTGCTTGCCCATTTCTCTAAGGGTAGTAAGGGGATGAAAATGAGTTTTTGATCCCCAAACTTTCACAAAAATTCTTGGTTTCGGCACTACTGAATTGTGGCCTGTTATTAGTGATGATGGTCATGGGGATGTCAAAACGGGTTACAATGTTTTCGAGAATGAAGTTGCATACATGTTTAGATGTGGTCTTTCGAAGGGAAACAACTTCTACCCACTTCGTGAAGTATTCTGTTGTAGTTATGATGAAACTGTGCCCTACAGAAGATGAGGGTGTTATTGGGCCGATAAGGTCCAACCCCCACTTTCGAAAGGGCCATGTGATTTGTGTTGTATGCAACTCATTTGGTGGAACATGGATTAGATTATTATATCTTTGACAGGTACTACATGTTTTAACCTTGGAGATACAGTCATACTCCATGTGTGGCCAATAATAACCTAAGCATCTAATCTTTGTTTCCATTGCCTTAGGTGCTATGTGTCCTCCGCATAGTCTGTCGTGTACTTGTTTAACGATGGTTTGGGCATCAGTACTACTAACGCATGTTAGCAATATGCCTTCATAGGATCGACGACACAATGTGTCCCCTAACAGTGCATATTGCCTAGAACGTTTTCGTACTGTGTCTTTTTGTGCGTTCGTTAAATGTTGCGGTGTTTAACCACGTAGAAGGTACTCTTTTATGTCGTCATACCATTCTATCGTGTGTGTTGTACTAACAGATGCAATTGTCACTGTATCAGGAGTATTGGTTATTGGTTTGGCACAAATGATTATGGAGCTTGGTAATGTATGGAACATGTCAAGTGATATATTTAATGCTAATGTGGCCAGTGTGTCTGTAATGGTATTGTCGTTTCTAGAGACGTGTTGCACATCGATGTTTTCAAATCATCTCATTAAGTGTTTTGCCAAGTCACAGTATGGTTGTAAATGTTGCACCTTGCATGTATAAATATCTGTGACTTGGTTTAAGACCAGATGTGAGTCTCCTTGGACCACAAGCTGTGTGATGTCTGAAGCCAGTGCTACCGTAAGACCTCTAAGGAGACCTTTGTACTCTACTATGTTGTTGGTACAGTGAAATTTGAAATGATAAGCAAAGGGTCTGATCTCCCCAGAGGGGTAGGTGATGACAGTGGTGACGCTTCCCCCTCGAGAGGTGGATTCTCCATCAAATTTTAGAATGGCATCATAGTTGTTAGGTACTATGTCTATTGTGCTTATGTTTTCATCTGGGAATTCTGGCTCTATTGTTGCTTGATCGTGCGTTGTTGATGTGGCCATTTGATTTGCTATGGCTTGACCCTTAACTAATGATTGCGCTATGTAATGTAGGTTAAACTTAGCTATCATAGCTTTCCAACGGGCTATCCAACTTGTCTTGTAAATGTTTCCTGTTATTGCTCTGAGCACATTATCCTTGCAGATTATATTGACCTAGTTACGGAAGAGGTAATGTCGCCATTTTCTTAGAGAAAAGACTAAAGCTAAACACGACTTCTCCACCTCGTTATACTTTTTCTCATGGGCAACTAATGCGTGGCTTAAGTAATAGATAGGGACTTCAGTTCCGTCATCTTGTTCCTGGCAAAGCATAGATGCGATTGACGAATCTGAAGTTGCGAGGCAGATGTAAAATGGTTTATCATTTTGAGGTGGATAAACCGTGGGTAGTCAGGCAAGTGCTGTTTTAATATTATCAAATGTTGCTTGGCACTGTGGAGTCCATTCAAAATGGACGGTCTTGCGTAACAAGTGATTCATAGGTTTTAATTTGTTTGTTAGTTTTTCTATGAACCTTCTGATGAACTGTAATCTACCTTATAGACCTTGAAGTTCAGTAATGTTGTCAAGTGGTTTTAAGTTTGTTATGGCCTTAACTTTATCGAGGTCTACTCGTATACCTGCTTCTGAGGCTATAAATCCAAGCATTTTTCCTATCTTGACGCCGAAGACGTATTTCTTTGGGTTACGTCAACTCATATTTTAAACAACGTTTTAGTACTAAGTCAAGATCTTGTACATGTTGTTTTGATGTCTTTGATTTAACCACAATGTCGTCCACGTAGTCGTTGAGCAAGTGTAGCATGTAATCACTAAAGATGAATGTCATCGCACTTTGATATGTGGCCCCAGCATTCTTGAGACCGAAGGGCATCATTGTATAACAAAAGGTTCCCCATGATGTCATAAAGGTAGTCCGGAGCTGATGCTTCGGGTTAATACGTATTTGGTTATATTCCAAGAAGCCATCCATAAAAGATAATAGTGCATGCCTAGCGGTCAGGTCAACAAGTTGATCGATACTAGGTAGGGGAAAATTATCTTTTATAGTTGCAATGTTTAGAACCTGGAAGTCAATGCATAAGCAAATGCTTCCGTTCTTCTTCAAGACAAAGACCATGTTGGATACCCAATCGACGTAATCAATAGCCCGAATGAAACCAGCCTAATAAAGCTTGGTGATCTCATTACGAACTGCCAATGCCACCTTAGGTTTAACCTTTCATGCTTTTTGTTTTACTGGTCTCAATTTTGGGTCAAGGATAATGTTGTGCTAGACGATTCGAGGATCCAATCTAGACATGTTCGTGTATGACCAAGCGAATGCCTTTATGTTGTTCCTAAGCACATCCTCTATGTCTTTGGCAAGTTGAGGTTGCAGTAATTTACTTAGTTTTAATGTTTTAATTTCTCCATTGGGCATGACGATGGGGGTTTTGGTCAACGAGTCTTCGGTAATGTTTTCAGCTTCTATGTCAAGGGGCCTCATCATACCTTTATAGTTATCTAGCATTTGCTATGTTGAGGCTATGACTGCATCATCTATTGATAAACTTAAGTGGATGAGATTTATGTCAATGTCCCTTGCGATCTTTCTGTACGACCCATCGATGATTAACGGTGTGGATAGATGCTGACAATCCATCGGGCTTGCTCCTGGCAATAAATAGAGAGCAGAATGAGGTGATGTGTATTGTTCGATGTTCTCAGGCAACTTAAATTGTGTGCACGTGCATAATGGTGGTTTATCGTCACACCAGGACGCATGGCAGTTTAAGGCCTTACCGGGCCGTGGGTGGCAGTTTAACACCTTACTGGGCCGAATGTGATCTGCAGGTGGCAGTTTAAGGCCTTACTGGGCCAAATGTGATCCGTAGGTGATATTTTAAGGTCTTATCAGGCCTTCATGGCAGTTTAAGGCCTTACTGGGCCAAATGTGATCCGTAGGTGATATTTTAAGGCCTTATCGGGCCGTCATGGCAGTTTAAGGCCATACCGGGCCAGATAATATACATAGGAGAGTTTGCGCTAGAATGTTCGGTGTGAACATCTGAAGTTGGGTTTATAGGGGAATTGGGATGTAGTAATATTTTTTTTGTATTAAATATATATATATATATATATTTGAACAAATTTTAATTAAAATGAGTAAAAAAAGGTAAAAAGATACAAACTGGAAGGCGGCAGCAGCGGCGGTGCTGGAGCACGATATAAAGGGCAGGGGCATCATTTGTTACCACGTTGAATTTTCAGTGAGCGTAGACATCGAGCGTAAATCCTCAGCGTAAGCGTAAATCTTGAGCGTAAGTGTAGACATCCCGGCGTAAGCGTAAACGACCAAACCCTAGCGTAAACAGAGCGTAGAGGTCGAAGCGTCAGCATAGACATTCCAACTCAGCGTGAGCATAGAGACTTCAACTCAACGTAGAGGCTCAGTGTGAGGGTAGAGGTCAAAGCATCGGCATAGAGGCTTAGCGTGAGCGTAGAGGTTTCGACTCTCAGTGTAAACCTGTCAATCCCAACGTAGAGGATGCCGAGATGGGCAAAGGCAAGGAAGTGGAAGGCCAGGGGAGGAAGGGGCCTAACCTAACTTTTGCAGAGTAGAGCGAGGCCATGCTGTAGTGTCTGCCCAAGACAAGGGTTCCATCATGGCCTAGATTGTCACACAGGTAGGCTTTGATCCTATCTCTGTTAGTTATTTTCATCTGTACTAGTTTCTTAGCGTAGATAGTCTCGGTAGCGTAGAGGGCTTCGGCGTATAAGCCCGGTGTAGAGAGTTAGCATAGAGGGTTTCAACGTATACGCCTAACATAGATAGATAGTGTAAAGGATTTCTATATGCTGAGTGTAAGTTCACAGCGTGGAGGGTTTCTAGGGCATAGAGCGTATACTGTACATAGCCTAAGTTGTTTGTAGCGTAATTTGTTTTGTCAATGCACAGCGTAAACGATTTTACCATCATGAAGTGTAGATGATTTTATCAGTGTGGAGCGTATACGATTTTTACAACGTATACTCTGACTATTTTTTTACGGCGTATACGTTGGCTATTTGCACAGTATTTTGCATAAACTGTTTACACAGTGTTCATCGCAAATTGTTTACACAGCATATACACTGAAGGGTTTTATGGCATATATGCTAAGAATTTTCATAGTGTATACGTTGCACGTGAACAGTTTGTTCTTTTTTAGGTGGTGTATAGTATAGACCTATTTTCATGGCGATAACTGTTTTCACAGTGTAAACAATTTTGACAGCGTATACGCTGAGCATAAATAGTTTTGACAGCATATACGCCCAACGTATACGCCGAGTGTAAATAGTTTTGACAGCGTATACGCCTAGCGTATACATCAAGTGTAAACAGTTAATAATTTTTCTAAGTGTTAGCCTACAATGTGAAATTTTGTTTTTCATCCCATTTTCATGCATGGCTAATTTATTGTGGAATTTTGGTTGATTGCAGGGACACTGAACCTTTTCTCCTAGTAGTTGAGCTAGTGGGGGTACTGATGTGGTTTGGCCCCATTGAGGCCAACGAACCTACCCCTAATCTGACCGTTAACAACAATGGGGTATGGTTCAGGGAAGGGGCGTGTGAGTTCCTCGCTTTCATCCTAGACAGGTTTAAAGTGGTGGTCTGGTTGCATCTAAGTGAACTGGTGGCACGGAGCGTGCTTGAGGCCATGTTGCTGGGAGCCTTAGAGGGTGTCACGGTCTTCATGAAAGACATTGACGAGGGGCTGCTTGTAACTGAGGACAGTTCTTACAGCAGGCCCAGGTCTACATGCCCGTTAGCACACATGTGGGCCCAATTGTCGTGAGAGCATGATTATCTGAACAACACTTTATTTTTAGCTACATGCGCGCACACGTTGTTCTAGAACCCTCCTAGCACAGTGGACCGGGTGGATAGGTAGGATCGTTTATGCTCGTTGTTTCTATTTTTTTTATGTCGTTTGGCATTTTCTTCTATTTTGACAAACATTCTTTTGCAGGCCCCGAGTTAACCCAGACGGAACATGCGTTGAAGATGATGGGCTTGCTCTAGCTTGTACCGCTCTAGAGACCTTTATGGCGGGTTCCACCCTTCATGGAGCTGTATTAGCTCAAACCAAGGGTGATATTGTCCACTTTCATAAACGGTTCTCTAGAGCGTTTGCATTGTGCAAAGCTCGTGGATGGTTGCATGGAGATTGATCGCATAAGGGACCAGTTTTTCCTCGTGACTCTGACTTGGGTAGCACATCTAAGTCCACAACTGAAGGTAAATGACAATATTTTCTAGATGGGTTAACATGTTTATTCAACTGCTAGGGGTTATACTGATGTAATGGTTTCAAATTGTATCTATAGTTGATGTCCCTCCTGGTGGACACCCTGTCACAACAGGACGAACTGAGACTACCCTGTCAATGAAGTTCGAGGAGGTCAGTAAGGCTTAGAAATGGTTGCGCACTCATGCCCTGCCATCCATCATTCATTTTTTAGACGATGTTGGCCTTATGGAGCTCTTTACGACCCCAAGCCCTGATGTGTCAATAGCAGAAATGATCAGAATCGTGGATTCCTTCAACGAGTCTATCTCTTACTATGGCACCCGGATTAAGGGTGTTAAGATAGTTTTCCATCTGTCACCTAAATTCTTTTCGAACCTATTTGGGGTATCGACGGATGGTATAAGTGTAGTTTTGGACAGGGCTCATAAGGAGCTCCATACGGTTCGTGAATTGGAAGACTGGCTGGGCGTTACCAAGGGTGCTAAGGGATTCCCTATGTAGGGGAAGTCAAAGGTTGAAGAATTTAATGAACTATATCCCCTATTTAGGGCACGAGTATTCCCTAAATCCCTTTCCCAGGTGTGGAGTCTTGGGGTCGAAGCTATACGTATTATGCGAACCATCCTAGAAATCGGCATGTGTTATAACTGGGCCCAATTTTTGTTGTCGGGCCTTCACAAAGAGATAGTGCGATTGCGCTCGAATGTCAAGGCACAGTCTCACTTTACTTTTGCATTCTTTGCCGGTTATCTTCGTCGCTTAGCTGAGTTTCTAGTGGTTCGTGTGGACAACAAGTATGTTTTGCGAGATTGCGGTCAACTATCTCGTCTGTGAATCAACCACTTGTTTGAAATTGCCAAGTCCCAAGATGTGCCCGAGGGAATTGATGAATCTATATCTATCACGACAGGGGGGTCATCTGGTACCTCAATCCACACACGTGACAGTTTGGGATTGGAGCTAGACGATGTGCCTTATACTGCGAAAAGAGCAGAACGAGCATCCAAGAGACCATTGGCAAGGCCAAGTCGAAGCTAACAAAGCGTGAATGTTCAACCGAGGAGGCCTCAAATGTGGAAGAGCCACGGGTTAAGCATATATAGTTCAAGATGTCTACCTGAGGTAAGTAAACTTAGTACACTTGTTGCTTTATCGTTTTCATCTTGTTCATAATTTTTACTTTGACCACTTACATGCTACTGATGCCTTCAGACTTGACTCAAGAAGTGAGGAGGCAGGAATTAGCGACTATCATTGAAGAGGAAGAGGCTAACACGGAGCTAAATACTAAGGAGGAAGACATGGGCAAAGATCAGGTGGGAGGGACAGAAGAGCTGAGGGAAGACACCACAGAAACTGAGCTGGTGGATGACCAGAGTGGAGTTGATGAAATGTTCAGTAGCTTCCTTAAGGGAAAACTAGATTTAGGCGAACCCCCAGAAGGGGACAAAGAACATAGTATGTTTTCTTTTATTTTGTTATTCTATTATGTTACTTTGTGAGTTTTTGTTTTATGGTGTTTTTATTTTATTTTTTCATTGCTGCCAAATGAAGGTAGTGAAACCAGAACGATGCAGTTGGACGTGCCCATGAAAACGGTTCCCCCTGAAAGGACCACAGAGGTTAGTCCGTCTCACACTCGTGGGCCATTTACTTGGATAGAGATGCCAAGTAAAATGGATTTTGTGGCTAGTATCGCTGAGGAAGTTTTTGAATGAATCCAGAAAGCCCACCCTGAGATAGGTATATATATTTCGAGTTGTTTGTAGATTTAGAGTTCACACCTCGTTTTTGTCATTTTAGCGTTTGTTCTTTTCATGTGCATAGGTGCCAAACTGAGGTGGGATCCTTCTGAGACAGTTAGCATAGAGATTTTATCCACACTATCCCCAGAGGTCGAGTAGGTACCAAGGCCAATTTATGAGGAAGTGGAGGAGGGTCTCGTTCACAATGCCAAATTGTTGTGGACCTGTAGGCGTTCCGTCAAATAGTTGTGGTTGCAGATTCAAAAAAAGGAGAAGGAAGTTTTCGAGTTGTCAGTTGAGCATGATGATCTCAAGGCTCGGTATGAGTTCACCTCTACTAAACTAAGTGGTGATCGCTCTTGGCGAACTTCTGAGGTTACATATACTAGATACTGGAACCTACTCAATCACCACGCGTCACTGACATGGAGACTAGCAGAGCATAAGGCTTAGATAGACCTACTAAACCTCAAGTGTCAGGATTGGAAAGCTTTCACTTCCAAGGTACGCAAATGGGGTCAGGATGAAAAGAACCATAAACATCATTATAAGAAATCATTGAAGGAGGTATCTATTAAAAAGCGTCAACTGGAAATGTTTGTGGAAGGTCTGGGTCTACACTCTGCATTTGATACCTTTGCTCAGAACACAACTGTTGAGATGGAGTCTCCTACAAGGGTGATTACAACTGCGTTTGGGGAGGTGTCGGTGGGTGAATTCCCTTTAAAACGCCCCACTTGGATAGCTGTTGACAAGGGGAAGGCCTTGGCAGATGTCGACCTAGGTCTTGATGGGACCGACTAGACCAGTGTCTCAGAAGAGGAAATCCTTCGTCGGCTGGAATTCAGCTTAAGGGGATCCCCTACGGTAAGCATTTTGTTATTATGAACTTCATTCACTGCACATTGTTTGAAATTTTGTCTTTCTCTTATCCTTACGTTGATTGTCTCTTTTTGCATTTTCAGGATCAAGGTGGTGACGATGTCTACGAAGCTGGTCCCAGTGGAGTGGGGGCCCATGATGCCAGTGTGTCTAAAGGGGACGACCCTCCTGTCCCTGATGTTTATATTTTGTTGTGAAATTATTTTGACTCAAATTTATACAGGACTTGTAAATTTAGATGAATGAAACCAGTTAACTCTTGTACTTGTACATCATTTCATGTATAAAATTATTTTTTGTTGATTTTGAGTTTAATTGTAAACACGACATGGCAATGTAAAATGTTTTGGCTTGTTTTTGCAGTTTAAGTGTAATGTGCGAATGTAATTATAAGTCAGAGTATAATGATAAACGAAAGAGGAAAACAAAGTATAAGTGGATGATCTAGTTTAAGGCCATTTCGGGCCAGATTCGCACTAGTTTAAGGCCATTTCGGGCCAGACCCGCACTAGTTTAAGGCCATTTCGAGCCAAATTCGCACTAGTTTAAGGCCATTTCGGGCCATATGCATAGTTTAAGGCCATTTCGGGCCCCAGCGTAAATAAGGGATATTTCAAATGACATGGGTGGATTTCTCGGTTGACCGACCATCTCTGATCGTGGCTAGTTTTATGTCGTTGCGGACATGATAGTTTAACATCATTTCGGACATGTTGTAGTTTAACGTCATTTCGGACCATTTTTTTTGTTATTTATCGATTTAATAATTTTTTGACTTTTCACATTTTAATGTTGGAAGTAGAGTTAGTGGGTATGATTCTGTATTCAGCATCCCCTTCACTGATCACATTGAATAGTAATTCAACCCAAGGGACGTCGGATGGAATTGTTTCCGTGTTAGTGTTTTCTTGTGCTTTTGCATGTATCACGGTTTCTGTGTCAATTTTGGTTTCTAAGTGAGGTTGCGTATGTACAATGTCAGACCCGGGTATTTCTGTTTTGGGTGGGTTTTCTTATGTGTTTAAGGGATTACCGCTTACCGGTTGTTGTTCATTTATGTCATGTTGTCTAGGCTCTTTGAGCTTAACCTCTAAGCCTTGGTTTATGTCTATGTATGATGAGATGATGGGTGTAGTAGCCTCCCCATGTATGATGATTTCACCACCTTCATAAGGCAGATAAATCTCTTGGTGTATAGGGGATGAGACTGCTTTTAGTTGGGCTAACCAAGGCCTTCCTAATATTAGGTTGAATCCTGGCATCTCATCGATTACTACGAAGTTAGTGGATGTGGGGAATTGGTCCCATGCTATGAAGTCTAAGGTCACGGTGCCTTTCACTATCACGTGCGACCTGTTGAATGATTTCAAGCATGTGGTGGCAGTTGGTCTGATTAGCTTTGTAAGCCCCAGTTGTTCGATGATGGGATATGGTACTATGTTTGTGGCAGCTCCATCATCTACATGGACCCTATGTATTTTGAATTGGTTTATTTGTATTGTTATAAACATAGGGGCTATTGTTACCTTTCCTGTTTTCTCATCCAACTTGATGTTATCGTTGTGGAAACTTAATGGTTTGGAAGTTGACCCTTGGGGCGAGTACATTACCGCATGAATCGAAGGTTCATTTGGGGGCAAGTCCTCACTTACTGGGATAGATGTTAGCATGTGCACTAAAGCTTCGCGATGTGTTTGGGATGTTAAAACTAAGTCATATAAGCTCAGTGAAGTATTCTTTTGTTTGAGTGCTTGCGTGACTTGTGTCAGGGCTGTTGCTAGGTCTCTACTATTAGATGCATGTTTATCAGCAGTGACTTGGTCCATTGGGCCCAACAGTTTTATCTCATGCATAGTCGATTTGTCATTGTTTCAGAATTGTTGATTTGAGTGTATCATGTTTTCTGGATGATTCCCCCTCATGGCTTGTATTTGGTTTATCGTTAGGTTGTGTCATGGGCATCACATTTAATGGAGTAGGTTTAGGAGGTCCTAAGGCTAGCCGTTGACGCTCCTTTTCCAAGCGTTCATGCGTAAGCCTATCTGCTAAGCGTTCTCGTGTGTGACGCGGGGGCGCGGTTGGTTTTGAGGCCTTGGGTTGCCTTGGGATTCGTACTACGTATGGAGTCAGGTGGGGTTGCGGTTGGACAGTCGCTTGTGGTTGGGTACCAGACTGGCTAGACACCTTGATGACATAGGGGGTTGGTTTATTTTGTGTCTGGAAAGTAGAGGATTGGTGATCACTAGGACGTTCGGGTGTCCTAACGACGTATGGAGTTAGCCTAGCAGGAGGTTCTACCTCTGCTGTTGTGACTGCAGGTGGCACTCGGACTACGTAAGGGGCAGGCTGAGTGGGAGGGGTTGGTAGATTTGAGGTAGTGACGGTGGGAGGTACACACACCACGTATGGTTTTTCACGTGTCGGGGTGTTAGGAGTCGCTACGGCGGGATATGGCTGCTGCAGGGCATATGATGATTGGGGCATGGATGTTGATGCAGTGGGAGGAATACATACTACAAATGGCTTGTTAGGCATTTGTTGTTCATGGTCAGAGTAGATGGTGTTAATGATCGGTGTTTCAGGTTCGTTATCTAGGTAGATTGTGTTAATAACGTANATGTTTCAGGTTCGTTATCTAGGTAGATTGTGTTAATAACGTACGATGCCTCTTTGGTATTCAGAGGGTCTTTATACACACCCATGGCCTGGTTTTGTGGTTGGACCAGGTTGGCCTCATCAAAAGTGATTTGACCTCCATCAATCATTCGTTGTATGTCTTGTTTTAGGGTGAAACAGTAATCCGTGTCGTGCCCATTACGTTCGTGATAGTCGCAGAAGCGAGCCATTCTAAAACCTTTTGGTACTGGGGGCTCATCCAACATTGCTAGGATTGGGTTCTGAACCAATTGACAGAATTGATCATGTATCTGGATAGCAGCAGGGGATAATTGTTTGTGTTTCATTAACCTGGCCTTCAGGAGTTGGTCAAACAACTGCGAGGGTTTCATAGGCAGTGGTGTGCATTGGAAAGGTTCTTTCCTCTCGAAGTTTCTTGTACGGTTTGGTGTTGGGTTCTGTGATGAGGATGACTCTGGTGCGGTCATAGGAGTGGGTTTAGTGTAATTAGTAGGGGCAACAGGTGGTTTGCTTTGTTATGCCATGTTTGCTTGCTGTGTTTCTGCCAACGTTGCTATAGTTGTTTTAGCCTTTTCTTTATCTTTTTTACTGTGTTGATTCTTAAAGGACAAATAAGCAAGATCATGGCTATTTTGGGTTGCCTCCTCTATGTTTTTAATCTGTACAAAGGCTTGATTGAGATTATGCGCATTGAGGTAATATAACTTGGATTTGAAAAAGTCGTTGACAGCCCCCTTTAGAATGGTGAGCAGATACGTCTGTGGAATCGACTCGTGGAGCTCATTGAGAGTAGCACTCCACCTTTGGATGAATTTTTGTATGGGTTCTAGAGGTGCTTGTTTGACCTATATAACACTGTCGAGTGTTGCTTCAAATTTTAAGTTATACTTGAACCTGGTAACGAATTGATGTAACAACTCCTCTAGAGAAAATATCGAGTTTCTTGGCAAGGCCCGATACCAATCAAGTGCTCTACCTACGAGAGACATAGGGAACACTCGCAAAATGGCGTGTGGCCATGCCTGAAGTAATGTGCATTCGAGTCTAAATGTTATAAGGTGAGCATTGGGGTCTGTTTTCCCATTATATTTGGTTAGCGTAGGCAATGATACACCTTTGGGTAAGGTTAGGGACAGAACGGAAGAGCTAATGGGGTCATCATGGTAAAAGTCCACTACCTTCAACTCTTCGTCGGCGGTCGTCTTGAGGTGTTTGACCTCATCAATTAGTTCCTGCATTAATTTCTTAGCATCAGCCTAGTCTTGAGTGCTAGGTGAGATGGCAGCTTGGGGATGTTGTACAATGTACATGTTAGATTGTTGAATAGTAGGTTGGAAGGCTGAAAGCTGTGTAGTTGGGGGCTGTACTTGTGGAATATTTATAGCGGGTGGTATCAGGGGCGACATATTGTGAGAAAGGGGTTGTTGTTGTTGTGGTTGTCCTTGAGGGATATTGACTAGTGGAATTGTGTGAGGTGACATGTTGTAGTGAGGGGGCTGATGTGATTGAGCACCCATCGCTGCCCATTGCCCGGTCATGTTTTGTGTAGGAATCTCTTGAACTTGGTGAGTTATAGCAGTAAAAGGGGCTTCGTGAGTTTGGACCTAGGGGATATAATGGGTAGACGTAGATGCCGATATCACATGTGGCATCCCGATCACGCGGGATGGGAAGGTCACTCCTACATTGTTTTGAGGGGGTTGCATCTGTAAGAACGGGGGTGTTGTAGCTGCGGGAGGAATTGCGAGGGAAAGCGTGTTGACTTGAACATTGTTTGCTGGAGGAATGGGGATGAGAGCGGTTGTGTCTTGTTGAGGCCCATGTGCTTGCGTGATTCCAGATGGCTGGAGGGACTTAGTTTCACCCGTGAATAGGTGAAACAATGGGTTTATATAAGTTTGTGGGCTAAGGGTGTGATATGATTCTTCATGCTTAGATTGGGCAGCGAAATCTTCCTCTTCCGGTTGAGGATTTACTACAGGATGATCTAGCGATTGGCTCCTTTACAGGAGGAGATGTGTGATGAGCTTAGAGTAAGGCTCTGGAAGAGGGATGATGTCATACGGGGAAGGAATGAACTCTTGTCATCCCCTGTAGAAAAGTTCGTATTGCCTCTTAACTTCCATTTCGGCTCGGTCTACGGTTAGGCTGGCTTGTATTTTCATGCATATGAAGTTGTACTGGTCTTGAGTTATGATGTTAGATGATGGGTTCCTCCCTTGCAACCTAAGAGACCGGCGGGTCCCCATTGTGGGTTGTGCCACAGGCTGTTGAACTGCCATGGTTCCTACAAGGTCTATGACCTAGGTGGTTGTAGCGGTGGTGTTTGCGATGTTCATGATGAACGGTTGAGAATATGACACAACGAAGGGATATGAAACTTGTATACCTGGTGTAGCGTAAACCTACGTTGGTGGCATACAGTGTATAAATTGGGTCTCAGCATATAGGCTTCAACGACCAGCATATAGTGACAGCGTAGACAACGTATAGGCTTCAACGACCAGCGTATAGTGACAACATAGACAACGTATAGGTATACAGCGTATAGTGTCAACGTAGAGAATCTACGGCGTAAAGCGTACAACGTATACGCTAAGAAGCGTATACAGCATCAGCGTACAATGTAAATAGGGTTACAGCGTACAGAGTGTAGCATATATGGACAGCAGCGTAAACGATTTTACGGCGTAGGGTGTAGACAGAGTCAACGTAGGGCATGTACAAGGTCAGTGTATAGCATAGATGGGACCTACAGCGTAGAGAGTGTAGCGTAAATTTAGCAGTTGCGTATATGTCAGCAGCGTAAATAGGGTCTTGTGCGCAGCGTAGGCAAAGTTTGTAGCATAAAGCGTGCAGCGTATATGTCAACAACGTAAACAGAGTTCTATGTGCAGCGTAGATAGAGTCTACCGCGTAGCGTGCAGCGTATATGTCAACAGCGTAAATAGAGTTCTGTGTGCAGCGTAGACAAATTCTACAGCGTAGCGTGTGTGTGGCGTATATTCAGCAGCATAGACACTGGGGATTTTGCAAACAAAGTCAACATATGGTTAACAACATAGAAGCTGAGACTTGCAAATGGTAAGTTTTAAACGGAGTAGCGTAGACGCTGGATAGTTTGCAGACTGTAAGTTTTAAACTGAGCAGCGTAAACGTTGGGAGGTTTGCAGAAAGGGTTGGCGTGTACTCAATAGCGTAGAGGCTGAGAGCTCTAAAGCATAGTAAGTTTAAGGTAGAGGCCCTTCTTCTAGCGTCAATTTTTGTACCGTCCGAAATCGTCGGTCTCTAGCTGGAAGGAAACAGAGATCGGGGGATCACCGTACATGCACAGATGACCCTACCTTCGCCTGAGGGTGAGCTGGAATGAACGAAGGTAGAGTACCTTGAGTGGTCCACACACGGATCAGGCAAGGATTTCCCCAAACGTACACCGAGGTGCTATACGTTGGGTTATACGTAAACGGCGGAACAGGCGTAAAACAGAGTGTAAAAAATGTAACTAATGTGAATGGAGCGTAAACGTAAAAGAGCGTAAATAGAATACATGCAATGATTAATGCAAAACTGTAATAGATTTTAGAAAGAAAATGTAACAATGCTATTTCAAAATGAGAGTTACAATGCACCGGTCTAATGTAGTTGTGGCTTTGACACAAGGCGGACAAAAAGCCCCAGTGGATGCAGGGATGACTATGGGCAGGTTCACACTATAAGCACAGCATAGAGGCTATATGCTTAGTGTACAGGGTTGTCCAGCGTACAAGATTCTCTACTCTGGTTCTTAGCATCTTTGTTTTTCTCTTTGGTTTGCTCCAATTTTGCCAACCAACCATCTAGTGAAAAATTGGGGTTTTTATACAGGTTTTGACGTTAGACTCGGGTTAGGTGACACGTGGTGCGTTGACCTGGTGCGAAGGAATAAAATTTACAAGTGTACATGTTACATTTGCTGGGCATATACGCTGATGGATGCCAGGCATATACGTTGGGTGTATACGCTGGGCGTATATGCTAGACGTATATGCTGATGGATGTTGGGCATATACGATAGGTGAATACCCTGATGGATGCTCTGTTCATGTGAATTGCTGCCTTGTACCAAATCTTGTTCTGCAGTGCTGTCTCCATGCCATCTTTGGGGATTGCATGCTGAGCGTATGCATCAGTCGTACCTGCTGAGCATACATGTGGGACGTCTATGCTGGGCGTATACGCTAGGCATATACGTCAGACGTGTATGCTGGGCGTATACACTGTAAATGCAATCTGGGGCGTATACGCTGTGAACATCAGGCATATACGTTGAGAATACATACTTAGTGGAAACTAAGTATTTCAAGCTCCGAAGTTGCTAGATTTGATAGCAGATGTTGTCGTGGTCGTCGACAGGTCCCAAAGAACTGGTCCTCATTGAGTTTGACTCTACTTGAAGCTGTTTGTGGGGTCCTCAAGCTTTAGTCGTGCTGGGGAGCATCGTGATTTAGCTCGATTCTTGTTGAAAAAGTACTAAGCTCGAAATTTTATGCTGTTTCACTCATGGTAGCACTAGCTTCAGAAATCACACGCCTCGTACTTAGAGGTGACTCACAGTTAGTCATCAACTAGATCACAAATGTATATGCATGTAAAGATTTACATTTACAACCATACTGTGACTCGACAAAACATCTGTTGAAACAATTCACAAACATAGATGTGCAACATGTTTCCAGAAATAATAATAACATTGTAGATGCACTTGCAACACTAGCCCTAAACATTTCATCTGACATGTTTCATGCGTTGCCCAGTTCCATAATGAGTTGTGCCAAGCCCATAACTGATGCTTCCGATGAACTTCCCATAGCATCCGTTAGCACAACACATGCTATGGAATGGTACGATGACATAAAGGAGTACCTTCTACATGGTGAACCACCTCAACATCTAATGAATGCTCAGAAGGATGCAGTATGGAAATGCTCTCAACAGTATGCCCTAGTAGGGGACATGTTATTTCGTAGATCCTATGAAGGCATTTTTTTAGTGTGCGTTAGTAGCATCAATGGCCAAACCATCGTGGAGTAGGTTCATGAAGGACTTTGCGGAGGGCACATAGCACCCAAGGCAATGGCAACCAAAATCAGACATTTAGGCTACTATTGGCAACACATGGAGTATGACTGTTTCTCCAAAGTCAAAACATGCAGCATCTGTCAAAAACATGGTAATCTTATACATGTGCCACCTAATGAGTTGCATACAGCTCAAATCACATGGCCTTTTCAGAAATGGGGGTTAGACATCATAGGACTAATAACTCCACCATCTTCCACAGGACATAGCTTCATTATAACCGCAACAGAATATTTCAAAAAATTGGTAGAAGCTATTCCTCTTAGGAAGACCACATCAAAAGAAGTATGCAACTTCATCCTTGAAAACATTGTGACTCGTTTTGGCATTCCATTGATCATAATCACTGATAACGGGCCACAATTCAGCAGTGTCGAAACCAAAACCTTTTGCCAGAGCCTAGGCATCAAACATTTGTTTTCATCACCATACTATCCTTAGAGTAATGGTCAAGCAGTATCCACAAATAAAACGGTCATCATGGTGCTTAAGAAAATTCTTAATCAAAGAAAAAGAAGATGGCATGAACAACTAGTGTACATGTTATGGGCATATTGAATGACACACAGAGCATCCACAGGTAAAACACCGTACAGTCTTATTTATCATTCAGAAGATATTTTACCTTTGGATTTGCAGGTACCTTCATTGTGGATCACACTCTCCAGACTCCTCGATGAAAGTCAAAAGAATGAATCATGTATTGTTGACCTTGACTCGGTGGAGGAGGAATGAACATGCACACTGGATCAAATCGAGTGGTACCAGAAGCAACAACAATGACGACATCAACATGACATTCACAAGTGTCCAATCAAGGAAGGTGGCCTTGTCCTTAAGGCGGTCTGTGAACACATGGACAAATTCTCGACCAACTGGGAAGGGCCTTACTTGGTCACTAAAGTGTACAAAAATGGAGCATTCAAACTAGCTGACATGGACGGTAATGAGCTTGCTCATCCAAAAAACCACATGTACCTCAAGCCATTTCATATTTGAAGAAAGCCTAAGGTACGCATTCATCCTGACATCATGATGGTAAACTAATACCACAGATTCGTCCTAGCATCATGAAGGTAAACTGATACCACAGATTCATCATGGCATCACAATGGTAAACTGATATCACAGATTCGTCCTAGAATCATGATGGTAAACTGATACCACATATTCATCTTGGAATCACGACAGTAAAATGATACCATAGATTCATCCTAGAATCACAATAGTAAACTGATACCATATATTCATCCTGGCATCATGACAATAAACTAATACCATAGATTTGTCCTGGCATCATGAGGGTAAACTGATACCATAGATTCGTCCTAGAATCATGATGATAAGCTGATACCATAGAGCGGTCTTGGCATCATGACCTAAAACTCATACCATAGATCGTCCAAAATGACAATTAACTACCACACTCTCATCTGATAGAGTTCGCTAATACTATAAACTAGCTCGCCTCTCCATAGTCCGCCACGACTATAAACTAGCATTGCTCTGTCCACTACGACGCTAAACTAGCAACGTCCAACAGGTTATGACGTAAAACTAATCCACGACAGTCCACCAAGACTATAAACTGGCAACTTCCTCATTGGCCTACTAATTTGTTGCTGTAATTAAATAGCATGTCATCATCAACCTGCTCAATGAATTCATCACATGGACTCTGAAAACATTGCTACTACTCAATTTTGTTTGCCTGCGGTTGCACGCGGTGTCTCCATCCCATCAGTTGCATCCATGTTTAAAGTGTTAAGCTAACTCATTCACTTGTGGTTTTCTTGTCTTCTTGGAGTTATGGTTGTAGGATAACACCCAGAGGTGTTCGTACATGAATGCACTTCATCACGGTGACAAGGTACCACATTGTTCTTGATGCATGTAACTAGGTTAATCAAACCATTCACAAGTACATTCCTAGTTCCTCAAACATCCCTTATTCCCTAACATGTTCTCTCTACCCATTTTCCAGATACATCCCAGTCACCCCCAAACTTGAACCACACTATTTCACACTGTAACTCTCCAGGCAGTTGTGCGACATGGCATAGCCCATGATACAATTACAAGCACACAAGCACGAGTACAAAAAAAAATGCTCTATCCAAAAAAAAAGATAAAAAAAATCAAAGAGAAAAATCCATCACAAGACCCTCAGCACTTCCCATACAAGCCCCAAGTAGGAAGGTACTTGTCTTGGAATAAAATAATTGTGTCTCAAACAATCATGTTGCATCCCACCACGTGGCTTTGGCTGTTGGACAATGGGTTCCCTTTGACACTAAACAAGGATCCTATTTCTCCAAAGAACACACCACCTCATCATGTGGCTTTGGTTGTGACAACAAATTCTCTTAAATAGAACACAAGAGTCTTGTTCCTTCAAAGGACGTACATTCCATGCCTTGGTCCCAAGTCCACTAGATACTAGTTGCTGACAAGGATCAACATGATGTGTTCACACAAGAGCATTCCTCTTCCCACAGTAACAAACCTTCTCCGTATACATCTCCAAACCTCATTTCCCGATCCCATGTACTTCTGAATACGGTGCGATGACATCTAGCCAAGTGCCAAAGAATAATGCTTGATGCCCAGTTGCTCATGGTGTTTTGTACTTCTTTGTTGATGCCTCTCAAGTAGATTCCTTCAAGCGTTAACAAAGAGGGACCAATGAAAATACTACAAAAATTTTGGCCTAGCACTTTCAGACAAGATTCAAGCTAAGTCATGCAGCCACCCCAAGCATGAATACAACATGACCAAACTTGGAGGTCTCCGAAACAGCCCCCGATGGTCCACGATTCAATAGGTAGGGTCCCCTTGGGGCCCATAGGTAGTTGCATCAACTTCTGGCATTCAGAATCAAAATTTTTGGGCTCAAAATGTTGGGTTTTGGCTAAGTACACTTTGGTTACATTTTCTTACGCTACACAGCGTAAGGCTCAGCGTCACCAACTTTTGGAGCCCTAAAACTGAGTTAAAATAGGTCAAAATCAAGCACAAGGACCCCCATGACCTTCACCAAAGTCCCTAGTAGATCTCAGCCTCTAACAAATCAAAATTTGGTCCTCAAATATGCCATTTTGACTTGGTGATGCTGGGGTTACCTTTCAGACGCTGCACAGCGTAAGGCTCAGCATCATCAACCAAAATAGGGCCAAAACAACATCCAAATCAGCCCAAATTTGTCACACAAAATCCTCATGATCCATGACATGTAGATCCACTCTAAAAATGGGTATCATAGTAAAAATGGATTCAAAATACACTATTTTCAGGTCATTCACTGTTAGTCACGCTGACATGCTTCCAATAGCGTAAGGATCAGCATCATCAACCAAAACAGGGCCAAAAAGGCATTCAAATCAGTCCAAATTTGGCACACAGAACCCTCATGATGCATGGAATGCAAATCCACTCTGAAAAATTTCTCACAGGTCAAAAATGGGTTCAAAATACACTATTGTTAGGTCATTCACTGTTAGTCACGCTGACATGCTTCCAGCAGCGTAAGGATCAATGTCATCAACCAAAACAGGGCCAAAACGACATCCAAATCAGCCCAAATTTGGCACACCTAACCCTCATGAACCATGGCATGTATATCCACTCTAAAAATGGGTCTCATAGGTTAAAAAATGGTTCAAAATGCACTATTTTGAGGTCATTCGATGTTAGTCATGCTGACATGCTTCTAGCAGCGTAAGGATTAGCGTCACCAACCAAAACAGAGCCAAAATAGCCTCCAAATGAGCTCAAACTTGACAAGAAGCATCCTCTAGACCTAAGGCATGAAGATCCACTTCAAAAATGGGTCTCATAGGTCAAAAATGGGCTTAAAATGCATCATAAACATTGGACATGTTGATGGTCACGTTGACACCCTAGGATGATGGTCACGCTAACACCCTGAGACGATGGTCACGCTGACACCTTAGGATGCTAGAAACAAAATGCTAATGCCAGCATAGATTTGTAGATCCAGATGCTAGACATCCAAATCCACTCTTATACTTTAACATTCTTTGTACATTTTGCATTTTTCAACATATCAAGCTCTTACGTTGTGGCTTACACACGTCAGCGTAAGAGATCTTGGTCATGCTGCATGTTGTACATTGTAACATTTTGTGCATCTAGTCAACACACATACCTGTCACCTGATCCAAAGTTTTCTCACCCTGCAGCCACTGATCTTCTCCCAGATCTGAATCTTGCGCCTAAAATCCTATAAATCTCCTATTTTTCCACTAGATGAGGGTTTGGAAAAATCTAAATCTGACACACTTAAGAAATTTGGGCATCACTCTCATATGGGGGCTTCTTACAGACTTAGACACCGTATACCTAAAATCCAAAACCTGCATCTTCCCAGCATCCGTTCTCATCCATCGGGGCTAAACATCTACCTTGCAATCACTCCGTAACTGCGTTCTAACCAGTGCACATTTTAATTGTTAATCAATACAAACAGTTTGCATTATTGCCCAAATTCTTACAGTTTACATTATTTTTCCTGTTCACATTTTTTCATATTTTCATTATTTATCATTTAAATAGTTTACATTCATTTACATTTAGCTTTGCATTTGTTTACGTATAACCCAACGCATCGCAATTGCGTATGTTTGGGGAAGTCCTCGTTTGATCTGCGTGCAGACCATTCAAGGTACTCTGCCTTCATTGATTTCCAGCTTGCCCTTAGGTGAAGGTAGGGTCTTACTATTTCATCCATAGATCTCTCAGTGTTCGTTCATTCTAGCCTCTCACTGACGATTTCAGATGGTACATGTATAACATTCACAACGTGTAGGGCCCATGTAAGTAGCATTTGAGCTAGATTAATCAACTTTGAAGCTTCTTTGCACTCCATATGTTGGCCTAGAATGTGGGACTAGAATCCCCAATGTATGAAAATTTCAAGGATAAACTCTAACATTTGGGGTCTATATTCCCAACATATGATCAATCAAACTAGTTTTTAGGCTTGTGGAACCTACGAGGGTAGCTTGTGACCACTTTGGATCAAGGCTTTGATATGTGGGATGTATCTTGGTAGTGTTTAAGAAATTTTTGTCTTGGTTATTATTGCTATAGGGCTCATACAGTGATCCAAATGCTACTACAAGTGGGGCTTAATCCTCCAATTTATGAAACTTGGAATGCTAGTTTGTGAGGGTTTTGACAAGGTTTTTTTTGCTACTATAGGCTTTTAGGATAGCTTATAGGGTTATACAATTTGTTGGTTCATCCATGGCAAAGTGTGGGTTGTATTAAGTAAGTTTGAGGCTTGTAGATGTCTATGTACTACCCCACATGCTAGTCCAACTTGTGGGACTAGGGTTTTCAATGTGTGAAATCAAAATCAATTTGAAGAGCTTATAAAGATCAAAATCATACTTAGGCTTTTATCCTTTTTCTTATGGGTCTTACCATGCAAATTTCAAGAAATTTTTGACATGTAAATTATTAGTATGGTCTTCACATGCTAATCCACATGCTGCCCCATTATGTGAGGCTTGATTCCCAACATGTGGGATTGAACCTAATAGTTTGTGGGCATTTTGACTAGGTTTTTGATGTTTCAAGGCTTTCATGGCAGTGTCCAAGGTATTAGGAAAGATATATAGTCCTTTTGACCATCTCAAGTATTGCATGAACCATATTAATCAAGTTAAGAGATTCGTGATGATGAATCATGATTCATCAGGTTGCAATATTGGACCCCTGATATCAGATCCACGATATCGGGTACATGATATCATAGCCCAAGTAATGATATCATGACTTCTATGTGAACCTATAAATACACATGTAGGTGCATGAGAGGATTCAGTCTTTTAAGTTTTGAAATACTTAGTTTTTTTAGTTAGTTTTAGAAGTTAGTTCATTTATTAGTTCCTCTCAACCCTTTCTCCCAGTGCATGCCCATAGTGTGATGATTGTAATTGTACGCCATCCTTTATTCGAGTGTGACATACTTGGACATGCACACAACTAGAAACAAAGATTGAGATTACTTCATCATTGTAGCATTCACTTAGATTAATTATTTAATTTTAATTATTATTAACTATGAAATGAGTACAACTTGATCATGAGCATCTATGTGTAACTACTTGGTATCCCCGTAGCATACTCGGGCCATGTGCTTGGTAATCCCAGTGGTAGTCATACACAAGGCCTAAGATGTGTATGGATGATTAAGGAACAGATGCTCATCACACTTAGGCTAGTTTAGAATCTCTTCCTTCATCTCCTCTTAGCTTAGCTCTCTCTCTCACTTTTCCTCTTAGCTTAGTTAAAGTTATTTCCCATTACCTTCAGGAGTAGCATTAGTTTAGGAACATATCATACACCTCACTTTGGACTAAACCGTACGTGACAAAGCAATTACTAGTCGAGGTGAAAAGACAACGAACTATGATCAACGAGTAACTATCTAGATACCACAACTAGCCCATCTGTGGAGTTTGACCAGATCATGCATGAAATGATCATATTCGTATGGTTGAGTGTAGGGGAACCTCACCACTCATCATTGGCGCCATTTCCAGGGACAGTGCTAGTTATCTAGATTAGTTACATCATACAATATTACTGTAACAAAGTATTCATGATACATCTTTTAGAAAAGAAATTAATTTCAATTAAGTCACACACAAATTCATACACAATGTCTCTCTCACAAGATTATGATAACGCAACAACTAGTAGGGCAATTCATTAGAGAACCAATGAATTATATGATGAGGAAGATGAAGTTTGGAGTACTCAATCTAATGTAGGGGTTTCCTATGAACATAAACAAAGACAACATCATGACAACTCATGAATGCATAACCTAACTAGTGGCGATGAACCCCTACTGGCCGCTACAAGCCTAACACAAATACAAGAGGCTATTCAAATATCCTGCAGGCATCACAAGGAAAGCCATCTACCTAGGCTGGATTTAAACGACTTTCCCAAGTTTTTAGGAGGCTATGAATTAGATCCAAGACATCATCTACAAGCCTTCCATGATGCCTATGTGTGGAACAACATTGATAATGGATGGTAAAAACTTAATCTCTTTCCTATGACACTCGTTGGCCAAGCAAAATTATGGTATAGTTTGTTAAAACCAAAATCAATTCAGCATTGGCCAACAATGGTAGAACTCTTCAACGAAAGATATTAAACTTATGCAAGAGTGTTAGCATTGAGGAGACAAATCCAAGAGTGGAAACAAGCACAACATGAACCCATGGACATGGACTTAGAAAGATATTATGCATTGTTAAAAAAGTGCCCAATTCATGCGTTCTCCAAGGAAAGGCTAATGTACCATATCATAGATGGGCTCTGTAAGGAAACAAGGGAGACCCTAGGGATGTATGCTCGAGGTTAACTTTATGAACTCCAAATCCATAAAGTAGAAGAGCTTATTAAGCAGGTAGCAAAAGAAGAAGGAGAAATGACTAAGTGGGAGAATGTTGAAAAATCTCAACAGGCCAAAAACCTTAAATCAACAAGGGTTCATGATAATGAAGAGGAGAAATCAACTCACCATAAGGAGTTGGAACCATCTTTGCCAGTACTACAATCATTGGATGAAGTTGAGGTAAAGATCAATAAGATGATGGAATGGATGCATAAAAAATGTGGAGAATATGCCAACATTATTAGAGGTAGAGTTATGATGAACCAATAAATAGGACAAAACACCCTTAGACAATTAGAAAGAAGGGTAGAAGAGAATACGAGCTCAACTACCAATCATACGTATCAATGCAACATTTGCCTATACGATCACCCCAAGGGCAAATGTCCAATCTTGTCACATTTACATGAGCATTGGGGAAGAATGTTACATCCAAAGTTTGTACAAAAATACTACATTCAATCACAGTGGCAATAATCCCAGTTGTGGGGGAGGCCACTCCCAAACTAGTTATACCCTCCATACCATCCATCCTATTTTCCCAACTAGGTAAACATCCTCTATCTCGCCACATTATTATTATTCGTCTAAATATTATCAACCTGTATCCTCACCAACAGAACCACCACCTTGAGTACCTTACACTTCTCCTCAATTTCAAAATTCTTATCCTTCACCTCCTTCTACATCGCCAACAAGTGTTCTAGAGGGTTTTACACCACAACACCAACCTACAAATGTTACTTGTGTTACTACTGACAATAGTAGTGGGGAATCTCCTCAACATTGAATACACCCCTTCTTTAGGCATGACTATAAGAAGGGATAGCACAATTCTGAGCTCATTGCACCTTCCAACCTAGCACAAGTCCAACACTATGATGCAGATCCCTCCTCGAATGCAATGCCTCGTGTTACTTTCTCTGGGCCACCAACCACTACTTCAACAACCATGGGGCCCAATGAATATAACCATCAAGGGAGACAAATTGATCCTTGCATACCATCTTATTATCAAGGGTGCCATAGTGGATCAACCACTCATCAATTAACTACATCTTATAAATTATCCCACTATGCTTACTATAATCAAGTGTGTGAACCCCAATGGGGTAAGTATGACCGGGTCTCAATATTTCCAACATGCAAGGATCCAAATTTTCCATTTATTAATTCTAGCCATACTCAACCATTTAGTTATGGGGGGGTATCCCCCATTCTAAAAATAGCAGAATTAATAAATGTTTTCCTTTTCTTTAAATTTTATAATTTTTTGTTTTCCAATTTTTCATCTTTCAGTTTATTATTTTGTCTTTTTATGAGTAATCTCATCTACAAATTAAATAGTCATGTGGCTCGTTGGTTGAGGTGTTGTTCTATGCTATCAAGTCTCAGGTGATTAATTATTTGGACAACGAGTCCACAACATTTATTCCCCCATTGTATTAATAAGAGGTTCCACTCTGGGTACAATGATATCCATAATCATTAAAACTTAAAATAATTTTGTGCTCATCATGCCCAAAGTGAAGAATGATGGACTAATAAGGAATAGCCAAGGTGTGACATTAAGGGGACTTGTGGATTCTCTTTGGTGGCATCTGTAAGAGTTATCATGTAGCTTGGTTGTACTAAGATCCTTGTAGATCTAACGAAAAATGGGAGTAAGAGTAATCAAAAGGGCACTCAACTAGAAAAAAATAATGCTAATCTAGGGGGTCCCACTGGAAAGACATGCACCCATGCCTGAAGGTAGGCAACTTCTCTAGATTAAGAAATACATCAAAAAAGACATGTGTTCAATAAAGCAAAAATCACTCCTCCCTTGGATGAAACATCAAGTGATCATACGCCTTGCTATCATGGTGCTCTTATGGTTGTCCATCATGGGAAGAAGTAATGCAATGTCATTAATTGAAGGAATGGACTTGGTCCTAATTTTGGAGTGACAGGAAAATGACACACTAATCATGCCTTACACACGAGATTCATTATGCCCTAAGTTAGTTACCTTATGTCCCAATCTCTGTAATCCCTTCTACGATTCACCTGACCTCACTGTTCATGTAATTATGAATTGAGACTCAGGTAGCATGGGATTGATATCTCATCACAATGATATCTACATGTGTGTGTTTTATGAGATTAGTGTGGATTACATTTAACCCTTCTAGTGCCTACGGACATTTTAAGGTGTGGTTACGTAAGGCCACTATAGGTTGGAACCTGCTTTGGGGAGGACCCACTTGTGTAACCCTTGTAATTTTCACTTGTAACACATCTCCCACACATCATCTTATACCATCCAAGTATTACCAATGTTCTTCTTTCCCTTATCATCCTTTTGGTTAAAACGTTCCTATGTACTAGCACATGTCCTTTTTCCTCATAGTCTTCATGACTTTCATTGTCAAATTTTACACCATTATATATTTTGTGCCTTTAGAACTAGTTTATATTACCCTAGATCCTTTACAAGGACCTAAAAGTCCTTAGTTTATACCTTGGAGTTTCAAAAATTTATAGATTTTTCCAAGTACCCTAATTCCAATAGGGTCCAATATCAAGTTGATCATGATATCGAGTCCCTTCTAGTGGGTATGCGATATCACATCCTTAAAATCTATATATATGGATCCCCTCATGAATGTCAACATCATTTGCAACTATTCATATGGGGGAGTTTTTCAAATTTTCTTCTATGACTTGTGATTGCACATCTCTTATTCCAATAACCATAACTCGCTCTCTAGCGCTCTGATTTTCATTCCGATTAGACCTATTTGAACCCGGAGTGTTCATCTTAGTTGTGGTGGAAGGGTACACATTGAATGACACCTAAATTTTTCAAAATTCATCATCACCCAAAGGAAACTATCAAGGGGTAATTAGTTATAAAAATAATAACCATGTACCAAAAACAATTTCATCTCCTTATCTATACCGAAAAATTAAACCTTGAAACCACCTAAGCAAAGTGGACCAAATATTAAAATCTTTTGGGGACATTTTCATAAAAATTCTTAACTTTAAAATTGCATGGAATAAGAACAAATTTATTAAGGCATGAAGTAAGGTATAACTTAACTTTGGTAAGCAACCTTACTAATGATTGGCCCCATGTGATTGTAGATAGTCCCAGAGCGTGGACAACAAGAAGGTCCCTCTCAAGGTGCGGTTAAGTGACCTAGGAGAGGTAGATGACAGGTGTCTACCGAACAACATACAAAGCAAGAGGCATAATCCTTCAGTATCCATCAAGAGACTTCTACTACTATACAATCAGGACAAGCAAAAGGAGGAGCTACTGCAACACCTGAATGGGACAACACCTCATGTTGCCCCTAGAGTGTGTTTAGGCCATTTGTGAAAGGTCCACATTAGCTGTAGTGATTTTGGAATTGAACTTTGGACCCTTCACAAAATTCACTCCTGAGGTCATCAGGGACCAACTCAAAGGATCCCCATTATGGCCTATCCTATCTGAAAGTGGTGCCTGGTACTTAGGAAAAATGTACCAATTTTGGCACAATAAAGAAGAAGGCACCATAATTGAAATTTATGGTGTGTCTATTGATTTTTCTATTAAATCCATTTTAGAAGTGTTAAACCTTTCAAATATAGGGTCAAAATTTTCTCACCTATCCACTCGCTCTAATGCTGATGCATGAAGTGTTTAGTTAGACAAGGCGTAAGGTAAGGAAGATAAGACCTATGGAGAGTTGACGTTGGAAGAGAAGATATACTATAAAATTGGAACTTATCATATCTTTCCCAAAAAAGGATTAAATAGAATTTTAACATATGTGGCAAGATGAAGTTTGATATTAATGGAAAAGATTAATGCTAACCTGCCTCATCTATATCTCATGGAGATCTTAAGGCGGTTTGAAGAATGCAAGATAGGGAAGTTTTCATTACCCTTCCATTGTTTCATCAAGAAGTTATGCAAGTATGCTGGTATTTAGTAATACACCAATGACGTCCTCAGAAGATCCCAAAATGCTTCATATGCCAAACTACTAAAGCCACCAGCGATAAGGAAAAATGCTGGTGAGACACTGGAGCTATAACAAGAGCATGAATAGACAGTGGAGCCCACTACAACTCAACCTGTAGGGCCTAGCCAACTTCCAAGCATAGGATCTAGTCAACAATAAGAAGTAGGGCCCAACAGAAGCCAGCGAGGTGAACCATCACCATCACTGCAGGATTACTGACCATCGATGAGCCATCTCAAGGCCATTACTAAGATGGTTAGTTGGAGAAGTCATGATGATGAAAATCTCTTTCGTGTCATCGATAATACTATATGATCCATTGTCTCTATAGATCACACATGGGGTGAGGTGTCCATTCAGACAGGAGGAGGGGAGACTCATTGGTCACAATAGATTTCAGGGAACACTACATCCTTTTAGGTGTAATTGGAGATTGGTGAAGAGGCCACAGTAGTGGTCATGCAGCACTAGGATGCAGCGGGAGCCATAGAGGTGGTCACAGACCACATCAAAGAATCTTTTAACGTCCCTGTTGTGTCACCGGTAGATTTCATAGAAGCAAGAGATGCTCAAACTTTGGCCATTCCCTCAATGACTACTATGGAGCATGAGGATGTGCTTGATCGATTGCTGTAAATAGGATAGGTGATGATGTCCTTGTTTGACATCCCACAAGATGTTACAATAGCACAATCAGACCTCATATCCACCAAAGGAAAGATAGTCATGATAGAGATAAGGGCCAAGCATGCAGAAGCAGAATTGGCAAGACTACAAGAAAGGCTTGTAACCCTACAAGTTGCATAGTGGGATCCCTCTTAATTCGTTTCCATAGACTAGAAAGACACCTTCAGGAAAGAGAAAATTAACAAATTATTGGTGGATAAGAAAAGAGTGGTGGAGGAAAAAGAGAAGGCCAACTAAGATGCCTCCAAGGCACAAGTACAAACCTATGTGCATGCCAAGGCACTCAAGGCCTTACAAGAAGAGAATACACAACTTGTTGCTAACAATCTTCGATTAACCTCTGTGGAGAAACAAAAGAACATTCTCGAAGAAAATTTTTAGTAGTTGCGAGAATAGTTGATCAGGGTCAACCAGGACATGAACCATTTGGCCAAAGAAAATCAAACCCTCTCAATGGAGGAGGTACACACCATCTATTAAAAGATAGCCATTGAAATAAGCATGTGGCAAAATGAGGCCAAGTGACATAAAAAATTAAAAGAGCATTTTTGAGACTAGGTGGGAATGTACAAGTAAGTTATCGAAAAAGAGATCCATATGGCCAAGGCCCACATTAACACTTTCAGTGCTCAACAAAATGATTAGTAGGCCATATTGGATACATATGAATTTTCCCACCAGGAAAAACTTAAAAGTCAAGACCTACAGATTCAGGATCTCACAGAGTACATGGAATTGGAAAATCTGTGGTATGCCAATCTAGCCATGTTGATAATAGGGCACTCAAGGATAGAGCTCAAGAGGCAAGTACCTACCACCTACGCCAAGTATGAAGTAGAATTTGTAGAACACAAGAAAACATTGCAGAAGTTGGAAGTCACAAATTCTAAATTAGAGGTGGTTAAAGCAAGCTACCAAGGATAAAACAATGTCGCAATGAACTTGGCTCAACAACTTATAGATTTTCAGGAGTACAAGGACAAAGCTAGAGCCTACGAGAAGGAACGATAGTTTTTTGTGGCCTGGTACATCAAGGAAAATAAGATGTTCACACAACTACCATGCCCATGGAAGGTGTCAATACCATCAAGAATAAAAGCATTAGAATGGACAACACAGGATCCCTGAATGGAAGAGGAGAAGCTCAGGCACTACTTCAACATCATCAAATCCCAAAACCTAGTGCATAAGACAAGGGGAAGCAACCCATGGAGGAGCCTTCACCACCTAGAACCACATGAGTTCCACAAAATTTTGTAATTTTGTGATTTTTCATTTCTTGTGTTGTGTCCCAATTGTGTTCTATTAAGTTCTCCACTATGGCATGAATAAATTCCCTGTCAATCAATAATCCCATACCTATCCACTATGTAATCAATGGATCTTGTTCTCATATTAACTCAAGAACAAGTTTTCATTCAGTCATGGGGGTATGATGAATTGTGATTCATCAGGCTATGATATTGGACCCTTAATATTGGATCCACGATATCAGGTATGCGATATCATAGCCTAAGTAACAATATCGGATACACGATATTTTGACTCTTGTGTGAGCCTATAAATACACATGTAGGCACACAAGAGGAGTTAGTCTTTTAAGTTTTGAAATAGTTTTTTTTTTTAGTTAGTTTTAGAAGTTAGTTCATTTCTTTGTTCCTCTCAACCCTTTCTCCCAGTGCATGCCCACAGTGTGATGATTGTAATTGTACGACATCCTTTATTTGAGTGTGACATACTTGGACATGTACATGACCAAAAATAAAGATCAAGATTACTTCATCATTGTAGCATTCACTTAGATTAAATATTTAATTTTAATTTTTATTAAATGTGAAATGAGTATGACTTGATCAAGAGCATCTATGTGTGACTACTTGGTATCCCAATAGTGTACTTAGGCCATGCACTTGGTAATCCCAGTGGTAGTCGTACACAAGGCCTAAGATGTGTATGAATGATTAAGAAATGGATGCTCATCGCACTTAGGCTAGTTTGGACTCTCTTCCCCTATCTCCTCTTAGCTTAGCTCCCTCTCTCCCTTTTCCTCTTAGCTTAGTTAAAGTTATTTCCCATTACCTTCAGGAGTAGCATTAGTTTAGGAACATATCATACACCTCACTCTAGGCTAAACCATGCATGACAAAGCAATTACTAGTCCACGTGGGAAGACAATGAATTGCGATCAATGAGTAACTATCTCGATACCACAACTAGCCTGTCTATGAAGTTCGAATGGATCATCCATGAAATGCTCGTATTTGTATGGTTGAGTGCAGGGATACCTCGCCACTCATCATGTGGTATCTTACATGTTGGCCCACACATTGGTTGAGTGTGTGGGACCAAGGTTTCCAAGATATGGGCTCTAAACCCTAAATGTATAGGCTTCCGTAGGTGGATTTTTTAATGATTAGAGGTTATTTTTTTGAGGTTTGGTGGGGTCCTCTAGGTAGTTGATGGTTAGGTTGGATAAGGTAAAGTTTATATTTTTACTCCACAAACTACTCCACACATTGCCCCACATGTTGGCACAATGTTTGGAGCTCATATTATCAACCTATGGCAAGGAATCTAAGCTTGATACATTGGCTCACACATTTTCGCCACATGTGGGACCTAGATTCGTAACATATGAAACTAGACATTAGTTTTAGCAATGTTCAAGCCTTGATTTTTTTGTCAATTTTTGTCATAAGTTATGTAGAACTTAAGATTAATTTGATAGTGCTTTGTGGGGCCCACCTATGGTTAACTTTGACTTAACCCTTAGTGTGTGAGGCTAGGAAGCTAGAAATCTCAACCAAAACTTAACATGTAAGACCTATTTCTCCTTCTATTATTCCTAGGTAGTGTATAGACCAATGTGTTAGGTTGTTGGTATCCTTTTCCAAGTCTTGTGGGGCCCACACATAACCTAAAATTGATAACATGACAACATTGGAACTAGGAAAGTAGAGATTTTGACAAAAATCCAATGTATGAAGCTAGGTTCCTTGATTATCTCCTAACCTCCATGTATGGAAGGTTTTTCTTGGCTTTCAAGGAATTTTCATTATCAATGTTGGGGCTTTTTGAAGGGAATTTGGACCAGAATCAATGTTTGGAGCTAGTTTCCTTCCCAAAATCCTAACTGTGGCATGTAGGATTTGAAGTGGTGATTGAAAATCTAATTTCAAAAATTTTTCTAGCAATTTTGGATTTTATCCATCCTTTTACATAACATTATTGTAGTAGATGAGGAGATTTTGGGCTTTTTTCTACAATAGAACTCATGAATCTTGGCCACCGTGGTGAAGAAGACCAGATCAACTAGCCAAAATGTAGTTTTAAAAAAAGTGGAGGAGGTTGTATGTATTAGTTTCAAGCTTCTAAATCCTTATATAGGCAAAGGATCTTCATTAAGGATTTCCAAGTACCAATTTCCCACCATTTTTTTTATCTTTGACAAATTTGTGGAAACATTTTTCACTCCTAGGCATGCTCCAGTTAAAATTTTTCATTTTGATTATTTCAAATCCAAGATATAGGATCGGTGATCATGTTGGAATGGGATTTTGGATTTCTAGGCTTCTACTAGAGAAGATTTGAATTTTTTTCCACACCTATACTAAGCATTTTTCCCTATTTTTGTTAGTTTTGGCTCAACTTTGGAATTTTTTCTAGATCATTTATAATGATATTTTTAAGTTTTGAATATATATATATATATATTGGTGTTTTCTTAGCTATAATACAGGTGAATTTTCATTTTTATTTTTATGGATTTTTTCCCAACTTAGTTTTTAGAATTCTAGTCTATTCTCTTGAAACTTTGTAGCTTTTCCATGAAAAAAAATCATGGCGTTGAAGATTTCTTATGAACCAATGGTTAGTGTCTAAGGCTTAAAGGGATGGTATATGAAGTTTAGGATGTTTCTAGATGAATTTTGAAATTCTTTAAAAAAATTTCATAGGGTTTTTACTATAGTTGTTTCATTACAAACTAGGATTTTTCCGATGAAAATTCAATGAAATTCTACTTTAAACTTGATTTTCCTACATCTATAAATGTAGCATTAGAGATGAATTTGAGTTGTTATGGTCATTTTCTATATGTTTTTAGTTAAAATTAATTTAAAAAAAATTAAATTTTTTTTCCTAATCTTTAGAATTATGTTGATCAGCATGAACTTCAATTGTAGAGTTTTACAGTTTTCATGGCTAGAATTGACAATGTGGGGTACTTGGGCTTGGTTTTGATGATTGTGAATTTTTTTTCAAGTTCCATGAATAGTGTATGATACTCCTTGGGCTTTCTAGGACAACATATTAGGGGTCTTGGGGTTTTGCATAGGGAAGAATGGTAGTGTGTGGGCTTTAGGAGCTAAGAAAGCTTGTGCTTTTTGCTTATACTTTTACTATATCCTAGGTGTTTTATATTGTGGAATTTCATTGGCCACTTATTTTAGGCATCATTTAACCCACAAATTTGTCGATTTTGGTTTCATGTTTTGTCAAAATATTGGTTTCATGCCAATTATTCATGAAAATTCTTGTTTTAAGGTCTTACATGCCAACTGTTTGTGAAAATATCAAACTGGTTTCCCACAAGGACAAATTGATTTTTTTATGTTAAATGGTTATCAAACTATCCAATTTAATTTTTTTATGTTTCATGGCTATTAACATATCAAATTTAGTTCTTTTACTATGTGAATTAAAGTGCAAAAGACTATGTTTTGACTTGCATTGTGAAGGTAGTTGCACTGATAGACTTGTTTATTTTTCATGTTTTGTATTCAATGGTAATGTTTTCATCCTATAGGTTATTTTGGTGTGAATTTTGTTAATTAATTGTTTAAATGTTTTCTATGACTTCTTATGGTTATGCGGTTATATGGCTATGTGCAAGTCATTATTGAAATCCATCCTAATCATCATTGAGTTAGTGAGAATTTTATGTTGCACAAGGATGGATACATAAAATAGTTTAAATTCCAATATGAACCTTGAAAACCATACCTTGATTGGATTTAGACTTGGCACTAGAGAATTCCTAATGTAACTAGTCCATAATTATAGTGTGATTATGTGGTCATACTTGGCTGTAGATGTTGCAACCATAATCAAAGAGACTCTCATGGCAAGGTCTTCTAACTACATCTTATAGTTTCTCATTGATGATCCTAACAATTAGATAGAGATATTTTGGAATGACGGCTTATATTCTATGAGATTTCAATGTTTATCCCAAATCTAGGAGATGCCCAAGTATTCGTAGTACAATGTCAACAACACCTTGATGTTGGGCCACTGCATTAAGACTCTATTCCAAAACCCTTTTGGAACTGTCTACCTACTAGAAGCACAAGCTTAGTTTTAAATTGATATGTTTTGTTTATCTTTGGTTTTAGTGTTATTTTTTCTAATGATTTTCTAATTTGGTTTTGTAGGTATAGGGTACACCATGAAGGATTGGTGAGGAATAATGAACCCTTGTTTGTGCTCCATGCAGCTCTGGAGGAGTTTAGGCAAAGTGAGATCATAAGAGTGCTAGTGCTTGACCAGCTTGGTTATTAGTTTGATAGTTCCCTTATGTAGTATTCTTATGTATACCAAATGTGGGTAGCTACTAATCATAGACACATATGGTGGGCTCATCGAGATCTAGTAGCATGTATGTTAGTGTAGCCTAAGGTTCTAGCTTTGGCTAGGCTTGGCTAGTGAAAGTTGATTAAGTGTGGTTAAATTTTTTTTAGCATTTTTAATTTTTTATGGTTTTATGACTTTATAAGGCTAACAGGTCAATTGTGTTGTGCTACAGATTTTTCTTGTGAGTCTATAGTCACCATGACCATTTTAGATCATGCTAAGAAGAAAATTTAGCTTAAGTAGGGTGATATCAATTTTTCATAGGAATGGTTAATAGATAAAGCTTCTAAGGATGTATAATAGAGGCTCACTAATGTAGGTTTTTTTTGAATTGTTCATGCTACCTAGTTCATCAATGTCACTTGTTGAGATGTTGAATATGACTGACTCTTTTGATCAGGATATCACCAAATTCATCACTTGCATTCATAGTTTTACTATGGTTTTCAGTCTTAATGAGTCTATGTTTAGCAATATCTTTGGCATACCTTCTAGTGGTGTCAAGGTTACCATTATAGCATGGATAGATGCAAGACATAGAGAGGAAATAGAGGCTTTTCTTAACTCTCCTTATGGTGCTTCATTGTGTTTTAGCATGCTTGAAGTTGAGGAAGCAAATGAGACTTACCCACTTTTCTATACTAGAGCCATTCCTATGTACTATCCTAGAAGAGAATCATAGGGATTCATCAAGCTTGGATAATAAAAAAGGTTTTAACTAATGGCACTAGGTTTGATTATGTTACCATTTTGGTTATTAGGCTATGAAATGAAGTCTAACAACTCCATAATAACCTTGACTCCATAGACCACATGCATTTTACATTTTTTTGTGCATATCTTAGAAGGTTCATGGAGTTCTTGGTGATTAGAAAGAATGAAAAGTGGTTAGCATGCAATTCTTTCCAACTTTTCAAGCCTTGGGCTAAACACATCACATAGGTGATGCATTTCCATCATGGTGGATGTGGGTGAATCGCTCTCTATTATCACTAAGAATGTTAATGGTTTACGTGATTATTCTCTTGATAGCATAGGGATGGATCCTTGTGCTATGAGTGGTGATGCAAAAGGGCCAAAAGGATATGTGTAGAAGTATATGGAATTGCTAGAGCAAAGATGAAGAGGCCACATGTTGAAGAAAACATTTAGGTTCTTGATCAACAAGCACTTAAGAAGATGACTATCAAGCTCAACAAGGCAAATCAAGATGTTAAAGGTGCATGGATAATTTTTGTATTTTTATTTTTAAGCTTTTGTATACATTTTTATATTTTTTTAGTTATATTTTTTATTGTTAAAATATTTATTGAATTGTTCTATTTATTTTATTGATTTTGGTTTGTTGTAGAAAGGAAAAGAAGTTGGCTACCAAGGCTACCATGAAGGAGGAGCAATGTTGCAAGGATGTTAAGGATAGGACAACCATGGAGGCTCTAGATGTTGTGGACTCCATCTTAGGTGATTTTCCTTTAGGAGGTAATCCTTTGATGGACTTATCTCATGATCTTTCTAGTGTGCCTAGTGTGTTTTGGGATTTGTTTTATGTTTTCATTGATATATATTATTTTAAATTTTTTTATGTTGTAAATAATGTTGGATATTTATAGTTATTATGGGATTTGAACGTTTTCCTAGCATCTACATCCATATTCTATCTTAAATCTTGGACAAAGGCCCTAGACAAGATGAAGTTTATGAAGGAAATGATGGATTACATGGTTGATAGGTTACAATAGATAGCTCTTGAAGGTGGTAAGAAAAATGTGTTTATGTGTTCTTATATTTTTGGGCTAGAGGGGTTTAATAGTTTTAAAGTGTTTTTAATGTTTTCATGGTTTTAATATTTTTGATTTGTGGAAGTTCTTAAAGTAAAATGAAATCCCTTGCAANCATAGAGGCTGTATGAAGGGGCTACAAAATGTGTTGCATCTTGTGTAAGAAAATTTTGGAAGTCCTAATGTTCAAACAAGTTCTTGTGGGAATGGGTTGTAGCATTAGAGAAGCAGAATAAGGAACTGACAAACAAAGTCAAAAGCCTTGAAGCTCACAAGAAATTAATAGGGGATTGTGTAGCTAATAGGGATTTCTTGCATACAAAGGAGATCGAGTGGTCACAGTATTAAAACACCATTCAAGGTAAGCTTGCTCTAGCTAAGAGCAATGTAGAGAAGGACATGCAAATGCAGCTCTTAGTTCGCAACTCCAAGGATTGGAAGGATTACTACACTTGGGTATTATAGTGGGGTAAAATGAAAAAGGCTTACAAACATCTGTACAAGGTAGAAAAGGAAAACTACATGAGGTCATGACATGAGGAGACCATGGTGCAATGTAAGCATGAGTTGTTTATGCAGAGGATAGCAATAGAGGATACCTTCAGCATGTTTGCAAAATCAATGGTAGTTATTGATTCTTCTACTTCTCAAATCACTACTACATCTAGGGCTACTTTTGCCACTGATTTTTTCTACACTCCACATAAGTGGATAGATATAGAGAGGAGATAGATCTTTTCCAAAGTGAATTTAGGAGATATCAATTAGGCCAACATGAGTGAAGAATAAATTCTTCACATTTTAGAAGCAGGTGTCCAAAGATTCACTCTTGAAGAAATTATTCTGAAATCCCCCCATGTTGTGACAACATGTTTTAAGTTTTTATGTTATATTTTTTGTTTTATTTTTGTTATTTTATTATTATGCTTTTTGATCATTATGGTTACGAATTGTTTTTGTGTTTCATTGTTTATAGGCCTCATGTGATAGTGATGATAACATTGGAGATGATGTTGATGATGATCCTCCTCCTCCTCGTATGGCTTAGCCTTGGCTACTATTGAACATGTTATACTTTGTTGTTTTAGCTACCTCATTGTTATTATTTTTTTTTTGTTTTTCATAACCTTAGAGACTATGTATTCTTTTATTGTTGTCATGTGTTGCATAGTGCAACTATGGCTATATGACATGGACATTATATTTTTTATATTATTTTTCACAGTGTGACCATGGCTACTATTTTTGTTAAAAACAATTTAGTGTTTTTTGTTTTATATATTTTATATATTTTAAGTTTTCTATTTTATCTATTTTTTTCAATTTTTCGTAAACATAAAGAATAAACTTACGCTGTAAATCAAGGTGGACAAGAAGGATACTAGTTAAAAAATTATACAATATGTACAAGAAATAGAAAATAGGCAATGTACTTAGCCACATAGCTATTTTCTAATTTTCAAGAGATTAGGGAATGTATAAGGCCTTTGTTGTACAATTTTGTACTCCCCATTTTCTTCACTCACAATGTTAAATGGGAGCTCTTTCCATGATTCATTTATGACCCCAATGTTGATGGTCTTAGCTTGGTTGTTGTTGTTGTAATTTGTGGCTTCATTTTTGGTTGTAGGAGTTTCTTTTTGATACACCACCTTAGATTCTTACTTTATGTTAACATTTTTGATGAACAAGGGGATTGCACCATCTTTGTGGATTATGATTTCATCTTCCTCATAAGAAAGGTGAATTTCTTGATGGATTGGGGAAGAGACTACTCATAATTTGGCTAACAAATTGATGGATATGGGGAATTATTCCCTAGCCACAAAGTCTAGCAAAATGGATCCTATCATAGCTACTTGTCATCCATTAAAGGAGTTAAATTTCACAATATAAAATACATAGGGTACATGTTGACGATGGAGCAGAAAGCAATGTTATATCTTTTACCATTGTTGAGCATCTAGACTTGGTAGAATAGATGCAAAGCACTTTTACTTATGTTCACAAATCCTTTAATAGATTGTGGGTACTACTGAAGGGCTCTATCTCTTTAGACTTTGTAGTAGGGAAAAAATGTTCCATGTCTACCAATTTCTTGGTGGTGGAAGAGACACTAGGATTCAATCTAATCCTATGAAAGCCCTAGTTAGCTCAATTGTAAGAAATCCTCTTTCATTCACCAAGAAGATGAATTTCCTTATGAGGGAGGTGAAATAATTATACATGACAATAGTGTAGTCCTTTTATCAGTCAATAATGTTGACATGGAACAAGGGTCTAAAGTAAAGTTTTAAGAAGAAATTCCTACTATCAAGAGTAAAGTCAATAGACCCAATGAAGTAAACTAAGCTAAGACTAAAAGAAACTAAGCAATGAATGAGGCATGGGAAGAGCTCACATTCAATGTTGTTAGCAAGGGAAATGGGGAGTACAAGATCATGAAATGAAGACTATATACTTTTCCTAATCTTTCAAAGGTTGCATGACTGAATACATCTTCTACTTGCTTAACCCTATGTTAATAGTAAATAGTATTTTCTTTCCATTTTTATTTTGTAGGCTAGTTCCAACCTTTTTTTACATGTGTTATTTCATTTCATTATGCTTCATCTCATTTTAGCCTTATTGTAACTACTTATCCTTTCTTTTACATGTTTACATGAGATTTATAATTTATGCTCATTCATCTTTTTTCTTTTATGCTTTTCTTTAAAAACCCATAAAAAAACCATTAAAACATAAAACATAAAAATCTATAGAGAAATTTTAAACCAAAAAATCCATAAAACATTAACCATGGCTTGCCAAGGCCTTAAATTGGTAATGCATTTGGAGCCTTTTTTGCCACCACATTGTAGCCTCTTACACTATATTTTACACTTTTATTGCTTCACTACTTTATGTTTACATTTTACTACTAATTTTTATTTATGAACTTCTAGTTTAAACATGTAGTCTTCTTCATCCACTAAAAATATAAAATACATAAAAAATAAAATACTATAAAATTATATATGTAAAATTAAAATTTTATAGGCAAAGTATCCATGCCAATAGCCATTGTCGCATTGTGTGATAAAAAAATAACAAAAATAAATAAAGTGTCATGTAGCCTTAGTTGCATTGTGCAATAATGAAAAGTAATAATAAAGTAATGCATAGTACCTAGTAGCTATGAATAGCCAAAAATAAATAACACTAATACTACAACTAAGATAACTAAAAATGTAATAAGAGTAGTATGCTGAAGGTAAAACTAAAAGAGGAGGAGGAACATCATCACCAACATTACCACTAGTGCTGTTGCAATTACCTAAAGCTTGCACATAATAAAACAAACATAAAAAATTAAAAAATTTAATTAATTTTATGAGTAGCCATTATGGACAAAACATGATCATAAAAAAATAAAATAAAGAAACAAAAATGAAAACTAAATTAAAAAAATATATAATGAAACACTCTAAAACAAACCTCTCGAAGTAGTGAACTCTCTTGAAGTAATAGTGATTTGAAGAGCACAAGAATTTGGCACTACTAGGAAGTCCTCAAATAGCTTAAAAGTGTCTTCTACATGTATTTCCTACATAAGCATTTCAAGCTTCAAACTCTTTACAACCTCCTCATGTAGCTACTTGAGTTAGCTTTCTTTCTCTACCTTGTACTATTACTTCCAGCTAGAGCAACTTTGCTCTAGATGACACCCTAGTAGCATGACCACTGAACTTCCTTAGTGTGCAAAGGATCTCTATTTGCAACATGGGCCTCTATAAACCCCTTACAATTTTTAAGGTCCTTGATTTCAGTTACCTACTACTTGTTTTTTTTAGGCCATAACCCTCTCCCATATGAATTCATTGGAGCATTGGCACTTCCAAGAAGTCCTAGCACATTAGAGGGTGCATTGATTGGTCCCCTCATATGACCTTCATGGAACATTTTTCACATCAAGTAGTAGTGTAAGTAGCTCATCAAGTTTAATTTCATGCTCAAGATTCCATCTAACCTTAGACACTACAATAACCATAATCATAATAATAAAAAATATAAATATATGCATAAAAATAAATGAAATATAAAATGCATAAATGAAAGTCATAAAAATATAAAATGAAATATAAAGCCATAAAATATAAAATGAAATATAAAATGCATAAATGATAAAAAAAAACTTTAAGACAAAATATGCTAACTCTTCTTATCAACATTAGGAGCTATTTGTTGCAACTGGCATGAACTTAGTCTTGTCTAGAACCTTAGTCCAAGGCTTTAAAAGAAATATAGATGTGGATGCTTTTGGAAGAGGCTCAAGCACTACAACAAGTATAACCACAAACATAATTAAAACTTAAAAGAAAAAAATTTTGACATAAAACTATAAAATAACATGCATAAACTAAAATGAACAACTACTTGGAAGATCATGGGAATGTCAACATGAGGTTCATCATCTTCAAACATAGCATCTAGGGCATCCAATGCTTCATTAGATACTCTCTTATCTTCCTCCTATTGTCTTAGTACTTCTTCTTCTTAGCATCTTTTCTTTGCCTCTATCGTGGCCTAGGCTACAAATTCTTGTTGCTTCCCTATAAGAATTGCAAAAAAAAAAAACACACATAGGAAAAGTTAGTAAATTTTGTGTAAAAAATAACATAAATATATAAAACATGAAAAATATAAAAAATATATAGAATGACATAAGGAAAAAAAATAATGCATATAGAAATAACTAAAACAATATGATGTGCCTTTCTAAACCTAAGGGATATCTTCTTACTTGATGGGTGTTCAACAATAGGAATTGTTTTCTCAACTCGTGGTCTTTTCAACTTTGTGTTGGTTGCACCATTAACTTTTTCACGTACCTCTCTAGCTCTCTTGGCATTCCCATAGGTAATATGGAATTCATTTTCCATAATGTCAAGGAAAGAACAATGTGCACCACTAAATTTATTAGTCGTAACTGATAGTGATTCTCTAGCATCTTCAACTAGTGGATCTTGGACCCGCATCACTAGAATAATGTGTTTCATCCAAGACTTGAAAAATTGGGAAGGATCATAACTCATCCAATTTCCATCCTTCTTAACCATGAGGAATTCCACAAACCTTCATAGATATGTAGTGAAAAATACAAATTGAATATGGCACATCATATCAAGGTTATTGTAGAATTTTTGAATATCATCCCATAGCCCAAATACTAAGAATATAGCCTAGTTGAACCTAGAGTCATTGGTGAGTACCTTCTTCATGGTCAAATCCTATCAAATGCTAATGATCTTCTTCTATGATAGCAACAAGTGAAATGCTCTAGAATGGAATAAAGGATATGTCTCATTGGCCTCTATGACCTTGCACTAATTAAAGTTTAATCCTCCACTAACATAAGAATCAAGCCACTTCTTAATCTCCTCTCTATGGCTCACCATTTTCCTTGCTCTTGTGGAAATCTTGATGCCATCACAAGGTATACCGAAGAGGTTGCTAAATATATATTCATTCATGCTTAGGGTAATAGGCATGCCTTGAACATGAGAGATAAAATTTTTGACTCCTTTGTCAAAGGATTCAATTACATTTACCATCTTTGCAGTAGGAATTAATAGGCTAGGAAGAATGAACAAGTCAAGTAAACCTACATTAATGATCCTTTGCTAGATCTTCCTAGGTGCTTTGCTTGCCATCCACTCCTATGCTAAATCTACTTCACCCAACTTGAGAATGATCTTATCCTCCACACATCTTGAGGTGATCATACCAATGGTAGATTTAGGTGTTAGACATACAACATAGTTGAAACCAATTAACTAATTAATGACAAAGTAACAAAAAAGAAACAAAACTAGGAAACATTGACATTAATAAACAAAAATTACAAGAAAAATTATTTACTTAGCTTAGGCAATGCAAGGGCCTTAGAAATCATAGGTGCATGTATGTCTAGTTCTAGAAGATACCACCAAGTATGAGTAGTTCTAGTAGCCAAACACTTGTGGTAGACTCAAGGAAACTGTAAGGTATACTTGCTAAAGTCATTCTTTAGCTATTGCAACATCACAAATCTCACAACTAGGCCTTTTGCAAATACTTCCAAGGCTATGTATGCCATGGATAGGACTTGGTCACTTTTGATCAATCCTCCATCATGTACCCTATACTTGCAACATGTGAATACAAAAATCATTAGAATGAATAGCCTAATGAAAATAGGAATAAAATGAAAAATTAGAATGAAGCTTATAGTTGCAAAAGGTAGAAGGTTCTAGGAGGATTTTGAAACAAATTATTGATCCGAATTACTTGTGGCCCAAAATTACTTGGATTTTTTCTGAAAAAACCCAATTTACAATGAAATAACTACAATAAAACCTATGGAAAAATTATAGAAAAAATAAAAAAATTTCCAAATCTTATGTAGAGCCCTCTACACTATCCCAACAACCCTTAGGGAGCTAGGATTCTATCAGAAAAATTGCATAGGTAGGGCAATGCTGTCAATTTTTTGGAGGGAAAACCATGGAAAAATAAAGAAAATGCTATGCACTAGGCTACATAAAAAATTCACGAGAACTTAAAAAATAATGATTCCTCCTCTAGTGTGATCTTTAAACCACATACAATAGCCCCATGGACTCCAACATTGCAAATCACACACCATAACATTACAAAAAATGGCAAAGTTTGTTTATTTTTTGGTAAAATTAGTGTAAAAAAAGCATAGAATGGGCTCAAAAAAATTCAAATTTTCATAGAAAATATTCCTAAAGCCAAAATTTCAATCTAGATGTGACCATACAACCTAAAGCCAACATTCAACATACGTAAATCCAAAAATTTCCACATGAGTAAGCCTAGGCTATGGAAAACGCCCTCATATTTCATTGAAAATCCATAATAATAAGGAAAAAGTGGGTACCTAACCATCATTGTTGAAGGGTCCTCACTGATAGAAGGATTGGGAAGCTAGGATATGATCTTCATAGTCTCATCTACATCCTCCAATGTGGGGTTTTTGCTAGATGATCCCCATCTCTTCAACATCTTGAAAAATGGGAGTAAAATCCTTCTATAATTGTGTTGCCTCTAGGATGAGTGAAGGATGAAATACACTCTGCAATGCTAGATCTTGAAGCCTAGATTAGCCAAGCCTTGCTATCAAGCACTACCTCTGCAAGAAACCAAGCTTGGAAAGATTGCATGCACAAAAGTATTAATGCCTAAACATTCCCTATAGTCATGCATTGAAATTAGAAGCCATTGCCCTTGAAACACCTACTTCACCTCTAGGAAACTTGGTGTTCACAAGAGGAAAGACTCAATTATGATGGGCTAGCTTGAGATTTTTACTTGGACAGCCACTTGACATTGGTTGGACTTGTTAAACATTAAATTACTTTAGATTTTAATGTTATAAACTAACATTTTTATTTATTTTTACTATTCTTATATATCAAAGCTAATCAATTTTGTCAATATACATCGATAAGTACTAATTTCTCTTTTAAGCTTGTGAATCTTAGGAAATTGTAGGAGTGATGGAGATTGATATCGATTATATCGACCATCACGGTAGTTGCAATATGGATTGATAGCATGAGATTTGGTTAAGCAATAGTCTCAAGAAGAAATTAATATATTTAATTGCATAAAAGAGGTGATCTAGATTGATAATCAAAGATCCTAGAATTTTTTATTTAGTTTGATAAAGATTTGAAATGATTATTATCAAATTCTTCAATAATAATTGATTCTTAGAATAGTTATTTTCATACCTAATTATAAACTCCTTTGAGTATAAATAAGAGTCTCAAACTATGCACTTAAGATGAATAACTCAAGAGAGAATCCACATTAAATTCAATCTTCTTCTATATTAAAACTATTAAGGAAGAGTATTGATGCTTTGTAACATTCAACAACCATTGATGTATGAAGGTAGTGAAGTTGTTGCATTGTGGAGATAGTAGAGTAGGGTCACAAATTAGGTGACATCTCCTTTGTAATCTTCTATATTTTTGATAAATCTATGTAACTTCAATTCGATTTAATCAACTTATTCCATCTTTGAGCTTAATATTAGAAGTTAAGGTGAAGTTTTGTTGATTTTACTTATGGATGATAGTCATAAGTGTGAATTTTTTGATTAAATTTGGATCTAATTGTTATATATCTTGATGATATTTTCGGCTTTGGAACCATTCCTCCACAGATACAACTTGTGGGTTTGTCACAAATGAGGTGATACTCTACAATGAAGATAATAGCAAAGGTAATTCAACACCAAACTTTGGCTGGCTTGTCAATTTGGCACCATTGTTGGGAAGGTTGATAGAGTTAATAGTTATCAAAGGTTCTATACATTTTCAAATTCATTTTGTAAATCTAATACTTTTTAGGTACACTTTAATTTCTTTTTATTTTATTTTCTTTTGTTAAGTAGGTCTAGAAATGGTTTCTTTTAATTATTTTTCTTGTATTAAGAAATTTAAGAATAAGGAAAAAGTAAAATACCAAGAATCAACTTCTCTTGTTGCCCAACATATAGAAACTATTAAGAAATTTGCAATCAAGGTAGCCATAGAAGAAGTAATCAAATCAATTTGTAGAGTCTTAGGATTGGTGGCCCATGAATGTGCCAAAGAAGAGTGTGATTACTAAATGAAATCAATAAAGCAACCAAGAAAACCAACATGAATCCAACACTCTAGGAATACTTTTAGCCTTTACAAACATGCACGATCTAATTTAAAACAAATCCAAGAGAAACAAATACAACTAGATCTTAACCACTCTTCCTCTTTTAAAGAGCAAGATCTCTCAATAGATTTTTCCACAACTTTTAATCCTCTATTTGACATTTCAAACACTACAATACCAAATATGAGTTCAACTATGGGGGTAGGATTATAGAATTTAAATATATTCAATGTTTGTTTTGATTACTAAAATTCATAGTAGATGTTGGAAAATTCAACACCCAACAACCCACAACTTCAACACTAAGGTTTCTATTGCAGGGGGTTGAGTGGTAGCATTGGGTTTTCAAGGGGGCTTTAAGGTTTTTTGATATACAAATAAGAAATTTCCAGCAGGTAGGCAATGTTGGCTATGGGGGCAATCAAATTTGGCTTAAGAAATCAAGTGAAGGCCCTCCTTCTAGTACCAAGAAATTGTTACATCAGAAAATCTTAATCACTGGAAGAAACCAAGAATCCTTAGTTGTAAGCAGCCTCGACCCTAAATCCCATAGCACCTCCACTTGGTATATCACCCAAGGACTTACAAGGGTGAAAAATGGGGTGTAAGAAAAATGTAAAAATATGCAAATTTATGAAATGATGCACTCAAAATATAACAATTATATATGAAATTGTATATAATCTGAAATCATAATTTTCATTAAATGAAATCATAAAATTTGTAAATCATAAGTAAAATCAATTCTTATCCATATACTAGATCATATTATGTGGTTTTGATTAACTCTTTGTAACAAACTTGATCAACTCTTTATAACAAATTTTATCATTCCATACTATGCATTTTAATTCTTTATGCCATGCACAAGGATTTTAGATCATCATCTTTTTAATTCCATTTGATCTAATTATATTAGATGACTTAACTATACCATTACTTTGGGGATAATACTTAGTAATAGCTTTGATAATAATGCCATGTTTTCTAGTGTAATTGGTAAATTCTATGGATATAAATGTGGGTCCATTATTAACAGATACACCATATGGGTATCTATACCTAGAAATTAAATAACTTTCTAAAAACTAGATAACTTCATAAGACATTATAGTTTTAGTAACCATGGCTTCTAAACAACATGTTTAATAATCAATAGCTATTAAGATAAACTTATGTTGAGCTGTTGATGATGGATTAATCACTTCTATAAAATCTAAAGCACATTATGTGAAGCATATAGTTTATGTTATAGGTCATAGAGGAGCTAAACTTTTTAAATCTCTTCCTTTAAAATTTTGACATTTTACATAATTTTTAACCAAGGTTTAAGTGTCATTAATTAGAGTAGGTCAATAGTAACCTACATTCATAATGTTATTTAGTAAGGAATGATGTCCTATATGTCCTTCTTCATGTAGTTACTTCAAAGAATCACTAGCCTACTTGATCTAAACATCTATGATATACTCCTTCAAAATGTTTCCTAAATAAATTCCCATTAATTAAGGAAAATTTAGGAAATTTAGATAATGATGAGTGGTTAGGTACCCCTACACTCAACCATATGAATACGAGCATTTCATGCATGATCTAGTTGAACTCCACAGACAGGCTAGTTGTGGTATCTAGATAGTTACTTGTAGATCATAGTTCGTTGTCTTCCCACCTGGACTAGTATTAGCTTTGTCACATATGGTTTAGTCCAAAGTGAGGTGTATGGTGTGTTCCTATGCTAACGCTACTCCTGGGCATGATGGTAAATAATATTAACTACGCTAAGAGAGAGAGTGTGTGTGAGAGAATCTAAACTAGTCTAAGTGCAATGAGCATCCATTCCTTAATCATCCATACACATCTTGGACCTTGTGCATGACTACCACTGGGATTATCAAGCACATGGCCTAAGTACGCTACCGGGTTACCAAGTAGTCACACTTAAATGCCCGTGATTAAGTCGTACTCATTCTTTGTTTAAAAGGAGTNACTACCGGGTTACCAAGTAGTCACACTTAAATGCCCATGATTAAGTCGTACTCATTCTTTGTTTAAAAGGAGTTTAGGGTGAAGAGATATTAACTAAGAAAGTAGTAAATAACAATAACAACTAAATAATTAAGCTAAGTGCATGCTGCAATGATGAAGTAATCGTGATCTTTATTTCTAGTAATGTGTGTGTCCAAGTACATCACACTCAAATAAGGATGCCATACAATTACAATCATCACATTGTGGGCATGCACTGGGAGGAAAGGGTTGAGAAAAAGAACTACTAAAAAACTAACACTTGAAAGAAAATTCTAAAAACTACCTACCAAAACTATCTACCTCTTATTTATAGATGAGGAGACAGGCTGCGATATCGCGGCCAACAAAAATGGTAACTCATTAGATAAGAAAAGATTCATTTTAAATCTAAGTAGATCCAAAGGATAATAATGAAATATTAAATAAAATTTGATATCTTTATACCATGGATCATTTAATCAGTTAAGAGAAAATGGAACATCATCATCTTCTTCGGGATATAGTATGTGAAGAGGTATAAACCCTTGATCTTTAGGTGCATCATGCTTTTCTAAAGTTGAGGCTTTGGTTATTAATTTGGTTAGAACAATTTCTCTTCCTAATTTTTCTACTTTCCATTGAATATTATACTATTATAATTTCATAACCCATTTAGCATGTTTTTCGCTAGGATCTTATAGTTTAGATAATGCAATGGTAGCTATATCAAGAAGAATAATAGAAAATATAGTGTTTAACAAATAGTAGCAAACCTTTTTTAGAAATTTTATAATAATGTACAATTTTTTTGTATGGATGAATATTTTTATTCTATATCTTTCAAATATGTAGACATGAAAGCTATAGGACTTTCACCTTGATTAATGAGTTCTTAGGTTAAAATAGCAATGGAAATAACAAGGAAATAATTTTTGTACAATTCAGAAGCTAAGGTGGAGGCATCTATAATGGCTTTCTTAATGGCAAGATAAGCATTCTTTCTTTAAATAGCCCAATGCATACTACGATTTTTCTTAAGCATTTCATTTAAAGGTCCAACTAATTTAGCATAAATGGGGATAAATCATCTAACATAATTAATTTTCCACAAAATACCCTTAATTTGGTTTTAGACAAAGGATAACCTACTTTTAAAATAACATTTACCTATTCAAGATCAATCATGAGTTTTTGTTTAGTTACTATGTGACAAAGAAATTTGCCACTTTGAATCCTAAAAATAGATTTCTTAGCATTCAAAGTGATATCGAATCATCTACATGTTATGAAAACATTTCTAAGGTCTCTAAGGACTCTTTAGAAAAAATAATTAAATCGTCTAAATCAATTATGAACCCTTCAAAGGTTTTATTCATAGCCATTTGAAAGGTAGAACCAACATTTATAAGGTTAAAGGACATCTTGGTGAATTGAAAAGTTCTCCATTTTGCTATAAAGGAAGTTTTATATTGGTTCTTCTTACTTACTATAATTTGAATATAGCTTTAATATCATCTAAAAACAAGTACATTTGTATACCATTCACAATTTATAAAAGTTCCTTCATTAGAGAAAGTGGATAATTATCCTTAACATAAGAGGTATTGTAATATAGGTAATGTAGGTACACCCCAAGATATATAGTCTAATTAGAACTTTATAGCCTATCATTTCTCTTTAGAATTGAACCTATGACTTGGTCTTTCAAATCAAGAGTCTTTACCACTAGGCTATCACCTCATTATTCTAACTAGTACTAATTTTATGAAACTCAATGCTTAATTGTAATTCACATGTTCATTTCCTAGCTCATGATAAGTTTGATATCCATCTAGAATGTCTCATAGGATAGATACTTTTAGATTCTAAGAGTTTATTAATTTTTTTGTTTATTAATGTTGTGATCTTGGGGATAATAAGCCTAAGTTTTTGCCTAAATGGTTTTGTTTTGGATTTAAAAGATATAGCATGCATCATCATGAGAGTATTCAAAGTTTTAAGATCCTCATAATTCCAAGCTAGTACATCATTGAATCCATACAACAAATCAATCAAATTTTTTTTCATCCACATGTAATTGAAGTCTTATTTTAATAGGATACTTTTTCCTTTTCTTTGCTTTGAATAATTTTTGTTTCAACAAGTATTTTTAGATATTTCTTCAATAATATGTAAGTCATCAAATAAAGCTTCTCTAGTTGCTATCTCAAGGGAGATTTCATTTAAAAATATTGATGAGTGGTAAGATACCCCTACACTCAACCATATGAATACAAGCGTAGCATGTGTGATCTGGTCAAATTCTGTAGACTAAGTGCCTACACACCTCATGGAACACTTAGGGTTAATCATTTGTTGTCTTCCCAAAATTACTTGTAGTTGTCATGGTGTATGGTTAAGTAATTCTGAGGTATATGATTTTTATATCTTTTTATGTTTTTTTTTCCTATGCTAAAAAGGTGAAGGGTAGAGAGACTAATTACTAAATCTAACTAATGAACTAAGTCTAAATTAACCTAGCATCATCATCCATTCCTACTTATCGTACACACCCTGAACTAATGCAACTGTGGTTACCAAATGCTAATCGTTGCTGGGATCACCATGCCTAATGCACGTGCTTGAAGCAGTCATACTGAGGCACTTAACTAGGAGAGAAGGGTTGAGAAAGATTTAACAACTAATAAAGAAATAAATAATAGATAATAATTAACAGTAAAGAAAATCCTAATTAGCCTATTCCATGCACTGCAAGGTTTATCCAAGAAGCTCGTCTTTATTTCCATACACAAACTTGTATTCAGGTACAATGTCTGCTCTAATAAAGATCTGTTTACTTTAGGACTCCTACTGCAGGCACACAGAAAATATTCCATCTCTGGAGTGATCAATCTACCATATTTTCACTACAGTCTAGCCTAGGATGAGAAAATAATGGATAGCCTCCTCTTATTTATAGATATGATGGCACACTGCGATATCGTGTAAGCAGTATTGCAGGGGAAGACGCGATATCGTGTATGCGATATCACAAGGGTACGCGAGACGTGATATCATGGCCTATGCAATATCGCGTCCCATCATACCCCCATGACTAAATGAAAACTCATCCTCGAGTTCCTTACAATAATATCAGGAAGGTATGGGATTATTGACTCAAAGGAAAGTAATGGGATGACATGTGAATGGACCATCATTACAAGACTCAACAAACTGGTGTTCATGACAACAAGGGTGAACACCTTATTACATTGACATCAGGCCTCATTTTCCATCTTGAGAAAGAGAGAGAGAAAGAAGTGTTGCTACTGCCAACGCTAAGATTGCACCTTTCGTTGTCCATCTGTAAGCACGCCATCAATCTCATTCCTTGCAAAGTTGCTTCAGCACCACTCCATTCCAAGTGCTCCTTTCAAATCCAATCCATTGTTGCATGATTGCCATTTGCACACAAAACACAGTCTTATATTAGCAAGGGTAATTGAATTTCAATGCAGTTGATACCTTGCTACGGTAAAAGGTCCATTGGTTGGGTTGTGGTATGGCTGATATGGATCTAGAGATATATAAATGATGACTATCGAAGGTGTAGGGGTTAGGAGAAAATCGAAAAAATTGGGCCCCGTACCCCCATGACTAATCGCGAACCTCCGGTAGCGATAGAATGGAGAAAGAATAAGAACAAAAATATGGATAAAAAGAGACAACTAAGACATTGATGAAATGGATGTCAAGATGGAAATGAACAAAATAAAATGGATTGAAAAATTTTAAGGGAAATAATTTAACTAGTGCACCAAATAGGAATGTCAATGGATCCTCCCCAAAGCAGGCTCATGCCCTTAATGCCCTGACAAACCCACATTCAAAGAGTTTGTAGGCTCTAGCAATGTCCTTTGGAACAAGAGCTAAAGTATTAATCGTAAGAATTTACCAAAAATAAAAAAATGCATCTACCAAAATATACACTAATGATACAACCAGAAATGAGGTGAATAATGGAGAGAAGAATGGAGAGAAGAGAATGGAATGGAATTTCAAGAACAAGATGGTGTATATCCCCTTGTGTGTTTCATGATTAATGTGACTTGGTAAATCTCATTCCAACTTTGGCTTCAAACCAACCACATCTAGTGACTTTGCATCAATGCATTCGGCCAATCCACCCTCTAGAAGTAACAAGAATGCACCTCCAAAGAGCCACCACCATTCCGACGAAACAAATGAGGAGAGAATGGGAAGCAAGAAGGGCCTTAGTTAGAGGGAACATTTTTATTTTTGAGTTCCATAACCAGTGCTTGTAGCCCAAGAGATTATTTTGTCTACGGGGTGTGCTTTGAATTCTTACTTTCTTTTATATATATATATATATTTTTATATTTTTATGTGTAAGAACCACACCATGCAAAGACTTCTTATTTTTATTAACTCAGCTTCCGATAATTGGGTAACATCAGAATGGTAAGAAAACTCAAGAAGAAAACATCCAAGCACCCAAGAGAATGGCCAACACAAATGCATCAAGTTCCCTTGAAGTCACACCCTTTTCAAACCTTGAGTCCTTCTTTAGTTTGAGAAATACCCAGCCACTGATTCATTAAAGTTCTTATTAGAAAGGGACTATACATTTCCAAGCCAAGAGAGACCATAGACCTTGTGGATGAATGGATGAAGTGGACTCATTGCTTACCATATCAAAACAACATACCTAAGTGTCAACATCATAACTTAAAGGTAAAAACCAAACATTAGCAATCAAATAGAAAAATAGTTCATACCATCATGAAGAACACTTATTGGGTGACAAACTTACAGGATGGATAAAACACACACAAACACATACAAAAAATGAAAAAGTATAATGATGTTATAAAACAAAAATAAGAAAAGTTAAAGAAATTTGTAAAACAAAAAAGTGTAAAATAGAAACTTGTAAAAAAATGTGTAAGACAAAAATGTGTAAAACAAAAATGTAGAAAACAAAAACTTGTAAAACAAAAATGTGTAAAAAAAATGTAAAAGAACTAAGGGCCTAGAATGATTAGCATAGGTGGCCATCTCCCCCATGATTGAATGAAAAGGGAGAGATCCAAAATAATGAGTGTCTATTTGAATTTCCTAAAAGTGCCCAACTTCTCCCAATTGATGTTTTTAGGTTAAGGGGTGGAAGTTGGCGACGCTCATATTCCAACATGTCTATGTCTTCGTTGTTAACATGAGTTGTACCCTAAGTTCATTCCATGCATATTGGGTTGCTCTTTCTAGTAGCTGTCAACCACGAGGTGTCTACTACTGGTGTGGTTGCTACATACAGGCACCTTTGAATTTGTGTTTCTTGGGCACACTGATTACATGGAAGAGATGCTAAACATGCTTCCATATCATCACCCTCTGAGTCACTATATGTAATTCACGAAACTTTCTTCTTCTTGATCTTTCCATAAATATTTACCTTAGATATTTGCAAGGAAAGATCACGGATCCCTAGGTACACATCTACTGTACTCAACCATGGCCTTCCCATTATAATTAGAAAGCCCCCGTTGTTGCTGTTAACTTCTATCACTAGGAAGTCAGCTGGGTATGAGCACCCACACACAGTGGTAATGATGTCCTCCACCAATCCCAAGGGAATGGTGATGGACTGGTCAGCCAGCTCAAGTTGAATATTGCTCTTCTTAAGTTGGGGTAGGTTCTAGGCTTGATACATTTCTCATGAAATTAAGTTGACTCCAGAACCTGAGTCAAGAATAGCTTTATATGGTTCATTCTAGGTAATTTTTAAATAGATTAAGGGGCTCCCAGGATCAAAGAGTTTCCTGGGAAGGTGGCCTACCTTGATCCAGTCGGTTACAGTATGCATTAACATAATTATATGCGTACAGTTCTATTGTTGGACTGAAGGGTGGTTCGAAGTCTTATTTTTTGGAGGAGCATATATAGGCTCAACCACTTGTTGTTGCAAGAGCTTGTCTGGGATTTTGGTTCTGAAGAAAGTTCTTCTCTTTTTACAATTATCAGAACTAGTAGCAGGTTGAATATTTACAGCTCTCACAGTGTTACATTGCTGTGGTTAGGTGGGGAGTTCCCCTTACATTGTTGGAGCAGGAGGTATGGGAACCATAGGTGAAAGAGGTGTGAATGGAGTTGGAGGATGGTGTATATGTGGGATGTCTCCTGAAGGAGAAGGATTCCCCCTAAAGTACTCCCAAACTTGGTAGTGACGTTGGGGAGTTGTGTGACCCATAGAGTCACTTGGAGAAACCAGCTGCTGCACATAATATCCATATGGGTCTGGCTGCCGATAAGGGTACTGTTGTGTTGACGATGGCATCCCCCATGACTATGGGTATTTCCACTACTGATGCTGTTCGATGGGTTGTGGTGGAGTTCCACTTGGATAGCATATTAGTGATTGGTGGAACTACCTTGCATTACCTTGAGGATAAGGTAACCTTTGGGGTGTTTGCTATTGTTTGAGTCTTGGGTTAAGTGCATACACCCTAGAATCTTGTAGATGTGAGATGATTGGACAACATCCCTTAGGATGATCATATTGGCAGATCTCACATCCACCGTCATTGTCTGTGTCAGAATCCACAACCTCATCGGAGATAGTAATTTTCCCCTTACCCTTTTTATGTGCAGGGTCTGTATCTCTCTGCTTTGTCTTATCTTTGTCACTACTTCGTTCCTCCTTAGACTCCTCTACAATTTTCAAGACAATTTCAAGTCTGGAGTCTAAGGAATCCCACAATTGATCTAGCTTAGCTGATACTTTGGTTGTTATTTTTTGAATCGGCAAGGTTTTTCTGTTCACCAACTCTTCAAGTGGTGACTCATCCTCCTCATCACAAAATCTTACTCCCTTCTTCCGAAGGGAGGGATCACGGTTGTATTCTTCCGCACTCTCTCTTTTTTATAGCTCACCTTCTTCTTTTGCTGCTTACTCCAACAAGTGATGAACATCATGGGCTCTAAGTTTTGATAGTCTTCCTTGGGCATAAGTCCCAAGGGTTCTCCTAGTCTCATGTCTGAGCCCATCTACGATGTGGCAAAGTTGGTCCCATTGTGCGTAACCATGGCCCGGGCAATGATGTAACAATGCATAGTAGCAGCCCATGGTAGAATCCAAGGGTTCATGATTACATTGCTTCCATCCTTAGATCTTCTTACGCAAGTTAGACACTCTGGAGTACATTTGATACTTATCATTGAAGAGTTCTAACATCGTACTCCACCTCCTAATGGTTTTTGGTTCTAAGGACTGGTACCAACTCTCTGCTTCCTTAGTGAGTGTCTTGGAAAAAAAATTTAGTTTTTGCCACTCATTTTCTATGTTCTACAAGGTGCAGGAATCATGGAATGCTTGTAAATGATGTTGTGGATCTGCATTGTATCCCCCTTCAAAGCGTGGAATATTATTCATGTGTAAATGCTTGATCCGACTGTCCTTTTGATGCCTTGTTGGAATTCTTACAACCTCTGTTATGTCAAGCATACTTAAGGTTGCAAGTAGGGGCTCATCATGATCATCTCTTTCATGAATCTTGTGATGTCTTTGTTGTTCCCTACTTTCCCTTCGTTCATGCCCTTGTCCTCTCTTTCAAATTTCCTGTCGAGGTCTCTCATTTTTCCTACCTCTATCCTCACCGTTGTGCTCATGGTGGCTACACCCAGATGTGGAAGGAGAGGGTGAGTGATGAGATGAAGAAGAAGAAGAAGAAGAACCATTACCATGACGATGTTTCCTACCTTCTCTTCGGCTGCTTTGGCCCCGATCGTGATGACGGTCTAAGTGCCCATCCTTATCATGAGTTGTTGTTCCCTTTGTGAACAGTTGGCATTCATGGGGATCAGAACCATTGTTATGTATCGTTGAGCATAGGTTTTGGTACCCTATGTCCTCACCATCATTAGGAGGGGAAACATCATTTGATAGAGAACCCATTATAATGGGTTCATCATCTCCTATTTCACTAAGGATGTGTGGGCCTTTGCCCTTCAATAGGGTATGTTGGCTCTCCTGCCATGAGTCCCTCATACATTGCAATGTTGTGGGATGATATTCCCTTGTATCAAAATATCCTGCAATGTATTCAGCGTATAGTTCTATCATGTTGATCTTTGCCAAAGCATGGAGGAGCATGTTCGAGACTGATCGATCTAGAGGTAACACGATATTACCTTGCAAATCTCTCCATCATAGCTATTCATCTTGATGGAGGATAAAGGTAAAGTCTATAATATACTCATTGGGATGAGTATAGACTATTCGGTATTGTTAAGGACTTGGCGGATTTCGGTTATGTGTTTTTGATTACCAACTATTTCTTGTATTATCCCCAGGTAATGAATTGCTCTTGTTAGAAGAATACATTTTTGTCAGTGTGCTAATTTACTGTTATATAAATTTTTCTTAAGTAACCCAAAGGTTCGTATAGGCTCCCAATGATGTGATTGATATCCTATGTTCTACTTAGTGCACAAACACTTAGTCCCTAGCAACGGCGCCAATGATGAGTGGTGACATACCCCTACACTCAACCATATGAATACGAGCGTAGCACACGTGATCCAGTCAAATTTCATAGACTAAGTGCCTACATGCCTCATGGAATACTTAGGGTTAATCATTCGTTGTCTTCCCAAACTTACTTGTAGTTTTCACGATGTATGGTTAAGTAAGTCTGAGGTATATGATTTTTATATCTTTTTATGTTTTTGTCTCCTACGCTAATAAGGTGAAGGGTAGAGAGACTAATTACTAACTCTAACTAATGAACTAAGTCTAAATTAACCTATTGTCAGCATCCGTTTCCACTTACCGTACACACCCTGAACCAATGCAACTATGGTTACCAAACGCTAATTGTTGTTGGGATCACCATGCGTAACGCATGTGGTCAAAGCAATCATACTAAGGAACTTAACTAGGAGAGAAGGATTAAGAAATATTTAACAACTAATAAAGAAATAAATAACAAATAATAAATAACAGTAAAGAAAATCCTAATTAGCCTATTCCATGCACTGCAAGGTTTATCCAAGAAGCTCATCTTTATTTCCATACACAAACTTGTGTTCATGTACAATGTCTACTCGAATAAAGATCCATTCACTTTAGGACTCCTACTATAGGCACATAGAAAATATTCTATCTCTCGAGTGATCAATCTGACAAAGTTTCACTACGGTCTAGCCTAGGATGAGGAAACAAGGGAGAGCCGCCTCTTATTTATAGATATGATGACGCACCGCAATATTGCGGCCCATGCGATATCGTGTCCCATCAAATATAATATCTTTGGATATATCTTCTTCATTTTGAGAAATTTTAACACATTCATCACTAAATTCACCCTCATAAAAAATCAATAAATATGATGATCATCATAAAAACCTTGAAAGGAAAGGATATTATCTCGAATGAAGTAAGACTTAACATTTTCAATGATAATTTTTAGAATACCAATCATTGTATTGAAATGGAACATCTAAAGTAGTTGTCATGTAAGCTAAATCATCTGGAATATAATTTTCTTCTTTGAAAACATGTTAAATAAATATTCGATAAATTCTTTGAAGAGTTCAAGAATATAAGCTTTATATAATTGCATGGTTGAATATTCATTTTTAAAAGGTCCATTAATTTAATTTACTATAAGTTGGAAATCACTGTAGATTTTGAATTTTAATAAATCATAGTAGTAAGCTAGCTTAATTCCATCTATGATTACTTCATACTCAACCATATTTTTTGTCATGGGTTATGCTTTAATAATTGGAGCTTCACCATGGAGTATAAGCATGATCAACATCCTTTTCTTTGAATAGGCTTCATCAAATCTTAATATCCAAGTATTTAAGTTAGTCTAGTCAAGGAAATTTGCTCTTTGATCAATGTAAATATGATCATCAGCAAATAGTGGCTTATCTTTTAATGTTTTAATGGTTAAAATCTCATTTATATTTTTGTCTTTTGTTAACAATAGTGAATCATCAAAAGGAAAATATTTTCTATGATGTTGATGATAAGGTAAGGTTTCTTCATAACATTTTTCAAATTCTCTAAAATTATGGTTATATTTTGTTGAATATGTATGAGTAAAAGGATTAATTTCTGAAATTTCACTTAATTTATCATTTATAATATACTCTCCTAGACTAGTTTCGGCAACTCTAATGAAAATATTAGTATTTTGATTTTAAAGTTATTTAGTTTACTAATTGAAGCTAGTAACTAGATGTTTATAGAATGGTTCCTTTGGTATGGTAGCATACTTGAATTTTCCTTCAATGGGAATCAATAATTCTAAGAAATTTGATCTTAAAAAGCCTCAAATGGGGCTCCAAAATTTTGCAACAAAGCACATCATAAGTGTATTGTGTTTCTACTATCAAAATATTTGTATAACAAGGGACACCAAGATATTATTTAAGATGCACTTTCACTTCTTCTAATTCTCCTACCACAGATATGTTGGATCCATTGAGCTGTATAATGCTTCTTTCTTATGGTGGCATTTGCACTTCTAACATTTTACATACTTCCAATGACATAACACTAATGGTTTCACTAGAATCCATTAGGAATTATGAAATTTTTTTACCTAGAATAATTAATGTTGTTTTAAAAAGGTAGGTGATCTTTTCTAGTTAAGGTACAATTGTCAATATTTTGTATGGACAATGCATTAGGGATTTCAATGAAATGAACTTATATTTCTAGTTATAAAGGATTTTCTTTACTAGTTTTGGGTGTATTAACCATTTCTTGAATCATATCTTTTATTTCGCTACAATGTAAAAAGTTGTATATTAAAATATTCACCTTGATTATTTTCAAATTAGTTTCTAATTGATGTGGAACTCTTCTAACTATAGAAGATTTATTATATTATTGTAGGATATTTACTTGAGATTGTCCCATTTGATTATTCATGTTATTTTAACTAGGAACTCTTTTGTTGGGTGGGGTACAAGTGTTGTTCCTAGTTTGTTAATAAATAGTATTTATAATGTCACTAAGTCTATTGTAGCAAGTGTTGTATGGGTTGCTATCACTTACAATTACTTGTTTACATGTATTAACTTCTTCATTATCCTTTTTATGAGGAATATTAGGAATCATAATTGAAGCCTTGTTATTATTTTTGTTTTCAGAGTTCTCTCCATAAAGGATTCACAACTAAGGACAAGTCTTTTTAGAATGTTTTCCAGTATTCTGAAAGAAACAATAATTGTTGTTGATTAATTTGTTTAGTTTTTAGTTTCTATAGCAACTTTATTGTTATTTCACTTTATTTCTACTACTTTGTTTGAAAGCATTTTAAGTGATGTAAATATTTTGGTGATTAGATTCTATTGGTTTTTTTTATTAGCCAATCCATTAGGATTAGTTATTCCATTTCTATTTACAGTGGATTAGATTAAATATTTTGGTTAATAATCATTTAAACTGGTATTTGGCAATAGAAATGAAGTGGAAATTGAGTTGAAAGAGGCTATACATTAGTTGGGATGTTTGAGAAAATGTAGATATTGAAAATAAACTATTATTTGGAGGTAAAATTTGTAAGATAAATTGGCTAGGTTGTATAGGATTACTAATACTAATCATTCTAAACTAAGTTTGAAGGCTATTCATTATGTTAATTTGTTCTAGTTCAATAGCTTTAGCCATTTCTCCTCGCAATCCAATGATGTTATGATCAAATTTCATGATGTAAGTAAAGAATGGATCTATGGTAAAGAGGTAAGAGTTGAGAATACCATCAAGTTGAGGGCACATTTCAATTGGCACATAACCTAATTAATGGAGAAATCTTAAATTATAATTATGAATATTCTTCCCAGGTACTTTTCTTAGACCAGTAAAGTTTCTTGAGGCTATGGCAAGACTAGTGAATTTAATAAATTTGACTAAGAATTTGCTCTTAAAATCTAGCATGAATTAATAAAATTATTAGAGAGCATAAGAAACCATTGTATGGCTTTACTTCTAAAGGTAAACACATAGATTCTACATTCTAGTAGCATGCAAAACACACTACATGTTAGTATGCATCACTAGTAAGAGATGTAGGATCAAAGGATAAATTAACATTTTCTAGGGATTTCAAGATGTATGAAAGTTTTTAAAGTTGAAGGGACTATTGAATAAAGGATCCATGCATGGATGGTTTTCATATTAGTTTGAATCCATATTACCATAAAGGTTGAAAAATGAGAAGTTAATAGTCTTTTTTGACTAAAATGATGGGTAGTAGGAAAGTTTGGATCAAGGTAAAGGATATCCTAAGAGGCAAGTTATGAAGACTACCTTCACATGTTAAACAAAGAAAAGTTAAAATGTAAAATACAAGTAAAACCTAAAATTAGACTTAACAGAAAATAAAGGAAAACCAAAAAGAAACTTAAAGTTTGAAAAAGTAAAAGAAATGTAAAAATTTATATAAAAACCACTTTACCAAAGCCTAAGCTAAGATAAGAACCACAAAATAAAAGAGAAAATTTTCCTCCTTATAATGCTAGAAAAAGGGGTATTAATGCATAAATTTTCATTACAACAACATCCTTAGAAAATGCATTTTAGGAGAGTATTGACTAGGACATCTCCCATATGGGTATGAAACCCAAGAATAGTTTCAATCAATAAAGAGAAATATAGTGTTGTGAAATCAATTTTCTTATAAATGATAATAAATAGAGACTATTATATTTTACAATGGTAATTTTTTTATTTTTATAAGGGCCAATATTATACAAATGCAACA
>MNCI01007313.1:561063-632762 GCA_015680685.1 Gnetum montanum
CATGTGATATTATGAAGAAAAACATTTAAAGTATCTAATTCACTTAGCATTGAATAAAATAAGCTTTTTGAAAATGTAAATATAGATATAATATAGAAAAGAGAAAAGATACTAAAATAGATTCTGAACTAGCCAATAAATGATGATGGACTGATAATTCAATTTAAAATATGGTAGTAAATAAATTATGAATTTTTTAGAAAATGGATTATGGAACAGTAATCCAAACAAGGTTAGAATACTATTAAAATAGTATTTGTAAATTAAATGTTTTCCAAAATTCAACAGAGAAAATAAATAGTAACTTGGAGAAAATAACACTAAAATGAAAATAAAAAATATTCCAAAATTGAAATACAGGTCTATAATCAAACAATTTAACTAAATTGTATTTGTATCAAAAGTTCATGCCACCAAACATAACCAAGCTTATAATGATAAATAAAGTTCACAACTCTTAAAGTAAGGAAGACAAGCTAAAGTAAGAATAACAACATCACTTAGTGTACTATAGAGCCTAAATCTCATTTGCAAGACAAATTGCCTCTTACATACCTCCAAGAGGAATATCTCCTCCAACAAGTCTATATGGTGAATCTTTTGATCTACTAAAATTTGCTAATAAAACTCCTGGTTGAGATAGAGATCAACCTTGATCTCCTCTTCCAAGGTTTGTAAAGACTAAAATCGGTCTAAGAAAAACATAAAAGGGTCATATTTGGAGGTTAAAAGAGATTCTAATTTTGAATGAAGATCAATTAATATATGATTGTTATCTTCTCCTCCAAAATCAATACTAATATAGGGAAAAAATAAATCAATTCAACTTGGAAAATGGAAGTTTGGAAGTTTTGGAAGATCCTAGTCTTTCATTAATTTTTCCTTCTCACATTCACTTCTTGATTCCCCTTCCTGATCTTTTTCTTTCTATCTTTGGGATCTTTTTCCTTCCTACCCATTCATCTTCATTGACTATTTATTCTCTGCATCTTGTGTTTGTACCTACACATGCAACAAAACAAGTTTTTCTAAGTATTAATGCTCATATAAAAGCCTAGTCAATCATTACCAAAAATCTAAAATTTTTAAGAATATTTTTCTAATTTTTTTTAAAATAAAATAAATAAATAGTATGTATTATTGAATATTACTAAAATTACATTAAAATGAACTCCACAGACTAAGTGCCTACATGCCTCATGGAACACTTAGGGTTAATCATTCATTGTCTTCCCAAACTTACTTGTAGTTGTCATGGTGTATGGTTAAGTAAGTCTGAGGTATGTGATTTTTATATCTTTTTATGTTTTATCTACTATGCTAACAAAGTGAAGGGTGAAGAGACTAATTGACTAACTTTAACTAACTAACTAAGCATTAATTAACCTAGCATCAGCATCTGTTCCCACTTACTATTCACACCCTGAACTGATGCAACCTTGGTTACAAAATGCTAATCATTGCTAGGATCACCAAGCGTAACGCACGTGCTTGAAGTGGTTGTACTAAGGCACTTAACTAGGACAGAAGGGTTGAGAGATATTTAATGACTAGTAAAGCATTAAATGATAATCAATAAATAACAATAAATAAAATCCTAATTATCCTATTCCATGCACTGCAAGGTTTATCCGAGAAGTTCATCTTTATTGTTGTACACAAACTTGTGTTCAGGTATAATGTCTTCTCGAATAAAGATCCGTTCACTTTGGAGTTCCTACTGTGGGCACATGGAAATTAATCTATCTTTGGAGAGGAAAAACTGCCAGATTTTCACTACATTCTAGGCCTAGATTGGAAACAAGGGAGAGCTGCCTCTTATTTATAGACTTGGCGACGCATCGCGATATCGCAGGGAATGACGCAATATCACGTACATGATATTGCGAGGGATGCGATATCATGGTGGCCATGATATCACGTATATTGTGTTCCATCATACCCCATGACTAAATGAAAACTCATCCTCAAGTTTCTTACAATAATATTTGGAAGGTATGGGATTATAGACTCAAAATGGAACTAATGGGATGATGTGTGAACGGATCATCATTACAAGACATGACAAAACTGGTGTTCATGACAACAAGAGTGAACACCTTATTACATTGACATCAGGCCTCATTTGGCAGCTGAGAGAGAAAGAGAGAAAGAAATTTTTCTATTGCCAATGCCCAAATTATGCCTTTCGTTGTTCATCCATAAGCACGCCATTAATCTTGCTCCTTGCATAGCTGCTTCAGCACCGATCCATTCCAAGTGTTCCCTCTAGATCCAATCCATTATTGCATGATTGCCATCTTCACACACAACATAGTCTTATATTAGCAAGGATAAATGAACTTCAATGCAGTTGATACCTTGCCTCAATAAAAGGTCCATTGGCTGAGTTGTGGTATGGCTGATTGCGGATCTGGAGATATATTAATGATGACTACCAAAGGTGTAGGGGTTAGGAGAAAATTGAAAAAATTGGACCCTGTACCCCCATGACTAATTGTAAACCTTCGGTAGTGAGAGAATGGAAAAGGAAAAAGAACAAGAAAGATGGAGATACAGAGACAACTATTACATCGATGAAATGAATGTCAAGATGGAAATAAACAAAATAAAGTGGATTGCAAAAATGTTAAGGGAAAGAATTTAATTGGTGGACCAAATAGGAATGCCGGTGGGTCCTTCCCAAAGAAGGATCATGCCCTTAATGCCCTGAAAAACCCACATTCAAAGAGTTCGTAGGCTCTAGGAATGTCTTTTGGAACAAGGGTTAAAGTCTTAACTACAAGAGTTTACCAAAAAGAAAATAATGCATCTACCAAAATATACACTAATGATACAATTGGCAATGAGGTGAATAATGGAGAGAATTATGGAGAGAATAGAATGGAATGGAGTCTAATGAACAAGGTGGTGTACAACCCCTTGTGAAGTTAATGATTAATGTGACTTGGCAAATCTCATTCCAACCCTAGCCTCAAACCAACCACATCCAGTGACTTTGCATCAATGCATTTGGCCAATCCATCGCCTTGAATAACAAAAATGCCTCCCCCAAGAGCCACCACCATTCTGACAAAACGAATGAGGAGAGAATGGGAAGTGAGAAGGGCCTTAGTTAGAGGAAACATTTTTATTTGAGTTCCATAACTAGTGCTTGTAGCCCAAGGGATTATTTTTTCTAAGGGGTGTGCTTTGAATTCTCACTTTTTCTTCCTTTTTTTCTTTTGTTTGTTTTTTTTTTGTTTTGTATTTTTATGCTTGAGAACCACACCATGCAAAGACTTATTATTTTTATTGACTCAGATTCTCGATAATTGGGTAACATTGGAATGGTAAGAAAACTCAAGAAGAAAACATCCAAGCACCCAAGAGAATGGCCAACACAAATGCATCAAGTTCCCTTGAAGTCACACCCTTTTTAATCATTGAGTCCTTCCTTAGTTTGAGAAATACCCAGTCACTAATTCGTTAGAGTTCTTATTATTGAAAAAGGGGACTGTACATTTCCAAGCTAAGAGAGACCATAGAACTTGTGGATGAATAGATGAAGTGGACTCATTGCCTACCATATCAAAAGAACCATACCTTAGTATCAACACCATAACTTAAAGGTAAAAATAAAATATTAGCATTCAATAGGAAAAAAGTTCATACCATCATGAAGAACACTTATTAGGTGACAAACTTACAGAATGGATAACACACACACACACACACACATAAATGAAAAAGTATAACAATGTTGTAAAACAAAAACATGTAAAACAAAAACTGTAAAAAAAAATGTGTGAAACAAAAACGTGTAAAACAAAAAATGTGTAAGACAAAAACATGTAAAACAAAAATTGTAAAACAAAAATGTGTAAAAAAAAGATGTGTAAAACAAAAATATGTAAGACAAAAATGTGTAAAACAAAAACTAAAAAGAACTAAGGGCCTCCAATGATTAGCATAGGTGGCCATCTCCCCCATGACTAAATGGAAAGGGAGAGATCTAAAATAATGAGTGCCTGTTTAAATTTTGTAAAAGTGCCCAACTTCTCCCAATTGATGTTCTTAGATTAAGGGGTGGAAGTTGGTGATGCTCATACTCCAATGTATCTATGCCTTCGTTGTTGGCATGATTTGTTTCCCCAGTTTCTTCCATGCATATTGGGTTGCTCTTTCAACTAGCTGTCAACCATGGGGTTCCCACTACTTGTGTGGTTGCTACATATAGGCACCTTTGAATGTTATCCTTTGGTGCACATCAGTTTCATGGAAGGGATGCTAAGCATTCCTCCATGTCATCACCCTCTGATTCACTCTATGTGATGTGCAGAACTTTCTTCTTCTTGATCTTTCCATAAATGTTTACCTTAGATATCTCCAAGGAAAGATTGCGGATCCCTAGATACATATCTATTGTACTTAGCCATGGCCTTCCCATTATAATTGGAAATCCCCCATTGTTACTGTTGATTTCTATCACCAGGAAATCGACTGGGTATGACCAACCACACACAGTGGTAATGATGTCCTCTACCACTCCCAAGGGAATGGTGATGGATTGGTCAAGCAGCTCTAGTTGAATGTTTCTTTTCTTGCATTAGGGTAGGTTCTAGGCTTGATACATTTCTTGTGAGATTAAGTTGACTCCAAAACCTGAGTCAAAAAGAGCCTTATGTGGTTCATTCCCGGTGACTTGTAGATAAATTAGGGGACTCCCAAGGTCAGATAGTTTCCTGGGAAGGTGGCCTACCTTGATCTAGTCGATTACAGTATGCATTAACATAGTTGTATGCGTGAAGCTCTATTGTTGGACAGAAGGGAGCTCTGAAGTCTTGTATGTTGGAGGAACGTGCACAGACCCAACTGCCTGTTGTTGTGAGAGCTTGTCTAGGCTTTTGATCCTGGAGAAAGGTCTTCTCTTTTTCTAGTTGTCAGAACCAGCAGCGGGTTGAATGTTTACAGCTCTCGTAGCATTACGTTGCTGCGGTGGAGTGGGGAGTTCCCCTTGCATTGTTGGAGCAGGTGGTATGGGAACTATCGATGGAAGAGAGGTGAACAGATTTGGAGGATGGAACATATGTGGAGTGTCTCCTAGAGGAGAAGGAGTCCCTCTAAAGTACTCCCAAACTTGGTAGTGACGTTGGGGAGTTGTGTGACCCATAGAGTCACTTGGAGAAACCGGCTGCTACACATAATAGCCATAAGGATCAGGTTGCTGGTAAGGGTATTGTTGTCTCGACGGTGGCATCCCCCATGACTGTGGGTATTTCCACTGTTGATATTTCTTGATGGGTTGTGGTGTGGTTCCACTTGGATAGTACATTAATAGTTGGTGGAACTATCTTGGGTTACCTTGGGGATAAGGTAACCTNCTGTGTCAGAATCCACAACCTCATCGGAGATAGTAATTTTTCCCTTACCCTTGTTATGTGTAGGTCCTGAGTCTCTCCGCTTTTTCTTATCTTTGTCACTACTTCATTCCTCCTTAGAATCCTCTACAATTTTTAGGATAGTTTCAAGTCTAGAGTCTAAGGAATCCCACAATTTATCTACCTTAGCCAATACTTCTATTGTTAGCTTTTGAATCGACAAGGTTTTTCTATTCACCAACTCTTTGAGTGGTGACTCATCCTCCTTGTCACAAAATCTCACTCCCTTCTTTTGAAGGGAAGGATCATGGCTATATTTTTCTATGCTCTCTCTTTTCTATAGTTCACCTTCTTCTTTGGCTACTTTCTCCAACAATCGATGAATTTCATGGGCTCTAAGTTCTGATAGTCTCCCTTGGGCATAAGTCCCAAGGGTTCTCCTAAACTCATGTCTTAACCCATCTATGATGTGGCAAAGTTGGTCCCGTTGTGCATAACCATGGCCCAGGCAATGATGTAACAATGCATAGTATCGGCCCATGGTAGCATCCAAGGGTTCATGATTACCCTTTTTCCATCCTTGGATCTATTTATGCAAATAAGACACTCTGGAGTACGTTTGATATTTATCATTAAACAATTCTAGCATCGTACTCCACCTCCTAATGGTTTCCAATTCTAAGGACTAGTACCAACTCTTTGCTTCCTTAATGAGTATCCTGGGAAACAACTTTAGTTTTTGCCACTTGTTCTCTATGTTTTGCAAGGCACATGCATCATGGAATTCCTATAAATGATGTTGTGGATCAGTGTTGTATCCCCCTTCAAAGCATGAGATATTATTCATATCTAATCATTTGATTTGACTATCTCTTTGATGCCTTTTTGGTATTCTCGCTACCTCCATTATATCAAGCATACTTCGTGTTGCAAGTAGGGGCTTGTCATGATCATCTCTTTCATGATGTCAGTGATGTCTATGTTGTTCCCTACTTTCCCTTCGTTTGTGCCCTTGTCTTCACTCTCAACTCTCTTGTCGAGGTCTCTCATTTTGCCTACCCCTATACTCACTGTTATACTCTTCGTGGCTGTGCCCAGATGTGCAAGGAGAGGGTGAGTGATGTGATGAAAGGGAAGAAGAAGGAGAACCATCGTCATGACGATGTTTCTTGCCTTCTCTTCGGCTTCTATGACCCCGATCATGATTACGATCCAAGTGCCCATCCTTGTCATGTATTGATGTTCCCTCAATGAACAGTTGGCATTCACAGGGATCAGAACCAAGGTTGTGTATCATAGAGTGTAGGTTCTAATATCCTACCTCCTCACCATTGTTAGGAGGGGGAACATCATTTGATAGAGAACCCATTATAAGTGGTTCACCATCTCTGATTTCACTTAGGATGTGCAGGACCCCTTTGCCCTTCAACAGTGTATGATAGCTCTCTTGTTGTGAGTCCCTTATATGTTGTGCTACTATGGGATGATAATCCCTTATGTTAAAATCACCTAAAATACATAAAGCTGTGTCATGCCTATTTGTGCAAGATCACGAAGAAGCATGTTTGGGACTGACCGATCTAGAGGTAACACTATGTTACCTTGCAAGTCTCTCCATCACAGCTATTCATCTTAATGGAGGATAAAGGTAAAATTTGGTATGTACTCATTGGGATGAGTATATACCACTTGGTACTGTTGAGGAATTGGTAGATTCTGGTTATGTGTTCTGAACTACCGACTATTTCTAGTATGATCCCTAGGTGGTGAATTACTTTTGTTAGAAGAAGAAGACATCTTGATTTAATTCAATGTGCTATTTAACCATTATATAATTTTTGTTTAATTAACCCTAAGGTTCATTTAAGCTCCCAACGATGTGAGTAATTTCCTATGTTCTACTTAGCACACAAACACTTAGTCCCCGGCAACGGCGCCAATGATGAGTGGCAAGGTATCCCAACACTAAACCATACGAATACGAGCATTACATGCTTGATCCGGTCGAACTTCATAGACTAAGTGCCTACATGCCTCATGGAACACTTAGGGTTAATCATTCGTTGTCTTCCTAGACTTACTTTTAATTTTCACGGTGTATGGTTAAGTAAGTCTGAGGTATGTGATTTTTATATATTTTTATGTTTTATCTACTATGCTAACAAGGTGAAGGGTGAAGAGACTAATTGACTAACTTTAACTAACTAAGCATTAATTAACCTAGCATTAGCATCTATTCCCACTTACCATTCACACCCTAAACTGATGCAACCTTGGTTACCAAATGCCAATTTTTGCTAGGATCACCAAGTGTAACGCATGTGCTCGAAGTGGTTGTACTAAGGCACTTAACTAGGACAGAAGGGTTGAGAGAGATTTAATGACTAGTAAAGCATTAAATGATAAATAGTAAATAACAATAAATAAAATCCTAATTAGCCTATTCCATGCACTGCAAGGTTTATCCAAGAAGTTCATCTTTATTTCCGTACACAAACTTGTGTTCAGGTATAATGTCTACTCGAATAAAGATCCGTTCACTTTGGCGTTCCTATTGTGGGCACATGGAAACTAATCTATCTCTGGAGAGGAAAAACTGCTAGATTTTCATAATGGTCTAGGCCTAGATTGGAAACAAGGGAGAGCTACCTCTTATTTATAGACTTGGCGGTGCACCGAGATATCGCATACACGATATCGTGGGTGACAACATAATATCGCATACATGATATTGCGAGGGATGCGATATCGTGGCAGCCGCAATATTGTGAGGGATGCGATATCGTGGCAACCACGATATCGTGTACGCGATATCGCAGCCCATGTGATATCACGTCCCATCACCTATATAACCTCATTAAGACATATAGCTATAGAAAATAAGAAAATTATAGCTGAACTTATAATCAAGATACCATCAATAATTTTCCAAATGATTTCTTTGAGGAAGCATCTAAAGTGAGATTTCTAATTTGGTTTTATTTGCAAATACCAACACCAAGTCCTAGTAAAAATGATACCTATTGTAATCAATATCAACATCTCTACAAATTCCTCCATCTTGGATATGATGCTTTTAAATCCAATGATAGTTCTTAAAATGAAATGTTCAATTCCATTATTGGCAGTTGGAACTTAAGCTAACAAATCAAACACTACTTTGTAGTAAAATTTAAGTCTCCATTTTGCAACTCATGTGGCATGGAATACAAACGAAAATTCATAAACAAGGGCTAGATCACACATAGCAATAGAGGTGATGAGCCACACTTTTAGCATGTGCTATAGAAACTTGATGGTTATCACAAAGCCATTAATGATCATAAGAGGAACCTTGTATACCACCATGAGTCATAATGTATGTTGCCTAGGGAATCACATGAGGCCATGGTACTAAGTAGAAGAAGTAGGAGAATTAACATAGTAGGCCTAAAATTAAGAAATATGATGTCATGTAGGAAAAAGATGAAATCAATGATATTTTAAAACAATGCTTTTAAATCACTATTTTTTTGTTGGCCCAATGTAAAAGGATGTTTTTCACTAGGTGCTTGATTCATACTCTTTCCCTGGTCTTCCCTAGGGGCACCACATCCATGGAAACTCATAGACTCATTCTTCCTCCACCTCTCATTTTTATCCATGTAAATCCCTAAGCTCTACTCTACAAATTAGATACTTGGCCTTGGCCCTTACACATATAGTCCATGCTACTACCACATCTAGTTATGAAGCTCTAAAGATCATAAGAAACACATGACACTTATCACCATTGTTGCTACTTATTCTAAACCAACCTTTTGAGAGAGATCCAAATGTTCTTTTGAAGGTATTTCATTTTTCTACTCCTAATAGATGATAGAAAATATTTTTCAAGAGAAAGAATAACTAATGAAGCATCTCAATAACAAGAGTAGCTTGTTGTGCTTACATGTTGAAGTTGCCCATGCCCTCTATAGAAGATAATGTGAACTAGTAAATCCTCTGCCAAGCATTAGAATTCCTTGGAAATTTTCATCTAATTGTGCCACACCTAATACATACCTACTAGCACCATCTAGCTCGATGCTTGTAATCTACTCTTTCCATGAAATCTATCATGCATGCAGGCCTTACATGCAATCTACTTTTTCCATGAAAATATATCCTACATGCATAAAAAGAGTTAGTAATAACCTATTACTTTTGATGTTTCTTTTATGAGCGGCAAGGTACCCCTACACTCAACCATACGAATACGAGCATTACACACGTGATCTTGTCAAACTCCATAGACTAAGTGCCTACACACCTTATGGAACACTTAAGGTTAATTATTCGTTGTCTTCCCAGACTTACTTGTAGTTGTCACGGTTATATGGTTAAGTCTGAGGTATATGATTTTTATATCTTTTCTGTTTTATCTCCTATTCTAATGAGGTGAAGGGTGAAGAGACTAACTGACTAACTTTAACTAACTAACTAAGCCTTAATTAACCTAGCATCAGCATCCGTTCCCACTTACTATTCACACCCTGAACCAATGCAACCTTGGTTACCAAACACTAGTCATTGCTAGGATCACCAAGCATAACGCACATGCTCAAAGCAGTCGTACTAAGGCACTTAACTAGGAGAGAAGGGTTGAGAGAGATTTAATTAACTTAATAAAGAATTTAAATGATGAAAAATAAATAATAGTAAATAAAATCCTAATTAGCCTCTTCCATGCACTGCAAGGTTTATCCAAGAAGTTTGTCTTTATTTCCTTACACAACTTGTGTTCAGGTACAATATTGCTCGAATAAAGATTTGTTCACTTTGGAGTTCCTACTACGGGCACATGGAAATTAATCTATCTCTAGAGAGGTCAAACTACTAGAGTTTCGCTATGGTCTAATCCTAGGATAAGAAACAAGGGAGTGTTGGCTCTTATTTATAGACTTGGCGGTGCACCACGATATCGCATATGCGATATCGCAAGGGATGTAATATCATGGCGGATGCGATATCGCGTACGCGATATCACAGCCCATGCGATATCATGTCCCATCATACCCCCATGACTGAATGAAAACTCATCCTCAAGTTCCTTACAAAATATTGGGAAGGTATGGGATTATTGACTCAAATGGAACTAATGGGATGACATGTGAACAGATCATCATTACAAGAAAAAACAAATTGGTGTTCATGAAAACAAGAGTGGACACTTTATACATTTGACATCAAGCCTCATTTGGTAGCTGAGAGAGAAGAGAGAAGAGAAAAGAAGTCTTGCTACTGCCAACGCCAAGATTGCACCTTTTGTTGTCCATCCGTAAGCGCGCCATCGATCTTACTCCTTACATAGTTGTTTCAGCACAATCCATCCCAAATGCTCCCTCCAGATCCACTCTTTTGTTGTATGATTGCCATCTACACACACAACACAGTCTTATATTAGCAAGGGTAGATGAATTTCAATGCAGTTGATACCTTTCCTTAGTGAAAGGTCCATTGCTGAGTTGTGGTATGACTAATACGGATCTGGAGATATATTAGTAGTGACTACTGAAGGTGTAGGGGTTAGAAGAAGATTAAAAAAATTGGACAAGGACCCACATGACTAAGAGCAAACCTCTGGTAGTGATAGAATGAAGGAAGAATAAGGAATAAGAAAGATGGAGAAAAAGAGACAACTAGGACATCGATGAAATGGATGTCAAGATGGAAATGAACAAAATAAATTGGATTGCAAAAATGTTAGGGAAAAGAGATTAACTAGTGTACCAAATAGGAATGTTAGTGGGTCCTCCCCAAAGCAGGTTCATGCCCTTAGTGTCCTGACAAACCCACATTCAAAGAGTCCGTAGGCCCTAGGAATGTCATTTGGAACAAGAGTTAAAGTCTGAACAATAAGAATATACCTAAAAGAAAACAATGCATCAACCAAAATATACACTAATGATACAACTGGCAATGAGGTGAATAATGGGAAGAGAATGATGGAAAGAAGAGGATGGAATGAAGTCTCAAGAACAAGGTGATGTATAGTCCCTTTTGTGTTGCATGATTAATGTGACTTAGTAGATCTCATTCCAACTCTGGCCTCAAACAAACCACATCCAGTGACTTCGCATTAATACGTTCGGCCAATCCATCCACTTGAATAACAATAATGCCTTCACCCAAGAGTCACCACCATTCCGACGAAACGTAGGAGGAGAGAATGGAAAGCGAGAAGGGCCTTAGTTAGAGGGAACATTTTTATTTTAGTTCCATAACCAGTGCTTGTAGTCCAAGTGATTATTTTTTCTAAGGGGTGTGCTTTGAATTCTCACTTTTTTTTCTTTTTTTTATATGTTTATGCATGAGAACCACACCATGCAAAGACTTATTATTTTTATTTACTCAGCTTCCCAATAATTGGGTAACATCGAAGTGGTAAGGAAACTCAAGAAGAAAACATCCAAGCACCCAAGAGAATGGCCAACACAAATAAATCAAGTTCCCTTAAAGTCACACCCTTTTCAATCCTTGAGTCCTTCCTTAGTTTGAGAAATGTTGAGTCACCAATTCGTTATAGTTCTTATTTAGAAAGGGACTATACAGTTCCAAGCCAAGAGAGACCATAGAAACTTGTGGATAAATGGATGAAGTGGACTCATTGCCTGCCATATCAAAAGAACATACCTTAGTATCAACATCATAACTTAAAGGTAAAAACCAAACATTATCAATCAATAGGAAAATAGTTCATACCATCATGAAGAACACTTATTGGATGACAAATTTACAAGATAGCTAGCACACACACAAAAAATGAAAAAGAATAAATGATGTTGTAGAACAAAAACAAGAAAAGTTAAAGAAATTTGTAAAACAAAAACGTGTAAAACAAAAATGTATAAGACAAAAAAGTGTAAAACAAAAATGTGTAAAACAAAAATGTATAAGACAAAAAAGTGTAAAAAAATGTGTAAAACAAAAACTTAAAAGAACTGAGGGCCTCCAATGATCAGCATAGGTGGCCATCTCTCCCATGACTGAATGGAAAGGGAGAGATCTAAAATAATGAGCACCTGTTTAAATTTCTTAAAAGTGTCCAACTTCTCCCAATTGATGTTCTTAGATTAAGGGGTGGAAGTCAGTGACACTCATATTCTAATGTGTCTATGGTCTCGTTGTGGGCATGATTTGTTCCCCCAGTTTGTTCCATGCATGTTGGTTGGTTGCTCTTTCAACTAGCTATCAACCACGAGGTGTTCACTACTTGTGTGGTTGCTACATATAGGAACCTTTGTATTTGTGTTTCTTGGGCATACCAGTTGCATGAAGGAGATGTTGAGCATTCCTCCATGTCATCACTCTCTAAGTCACTGTATGTGATGCATGGAACTTTCTTCTTCTTGATCTTTCCATAAATGTTTACCTTAGATATCTCCAAGGAAAGATCGTGGATCCCTAGGCACACGTCTATTGTACTTAGTCAAGCCCTTCCCATTATAATTGGGAAGTCCCCTTTGTTACTATTAACTTCTATCACCAGGAAATCAGCTAGGCATGACAAACCACACACAGTGGTAACAATGTCCTCCAACAATCCCAAGGGAATGGTGATGGACTGGTCAGTCAGTTCTAGTTGAATGTTGCTCTTCTTGAGTTGGGATAGGTTCCAAGCTTGATACATTTCTCATGAGATTAAGTTGACTCTGGAACCTGAGTCAAGAAGAGCCTTATTTGGTTCATTCCTGGTTACTTGTAGATAGATTAAGGGACTTCTAGGATAAGAGAGTTTCTTGGGAAGGTGGCCTAACTTGATCCAGTTGGTTATGGTATGTGTTAACATAACCATATGCATGAGGCTCTATTTTTGGACTGATGGGAACTCCGAATTCTTGTATGTTGGAGGAGCGTGCATAGACTCAATCACTTGTTGTGGTGAGAGCTTGTTTGGGCTTTTGGTTCTAAAGAAATGTCTTCTCTTCTTATGGTTGTCAAAACTAGTAGCAGGTTGAATTTTTATAGCTCTCTTAGCATTACGTTGTTGTGGTTGAGTGGGGAGTTCCCCTTGCATTGTTGGAGCAGGTGGTAGTGGAACTATCGACGTAAGAGTGAAGGATGGGTTTGGAGGATGGTATGGATGTGAAGCATCTCCCAGAGGAGAAGGAGTCCTTCTAAAGTACTCCCAAACTTGGTAGTGACGTTATGGGGTTGTGTGACCCATAGAGTCACTTGGAGAAACTGGCTATTGCACATAATATCCATAAGGATTGGGTTTTCGGTAAGGGTATTGTTGTCTCAGCAGTGGCATCCCCCATGACTATGGGTATTGCCATTGCTGATGTTGCCCGATGGATTGTGGTGGAGTTCCACTTGGGTAGTACATTAACGGTTGGTGGAACTATCTTGGGTTACCTTGGGGAAAAGGTAACCTTCGGGGTGCCTACCATCTGTTAAGTCTTGGGTTGAGTGCATACACCCCAGACTCCTGCAGATGTGAGATTATTGAACAATATCCCTTAGGATGGTCATATTGGTAGATCTCACATCCACCTTCATTGTCTATGTCAGAATCCACAACCTCATCAGAGATAGTTATTTTTCCCTTACCCTTGTTATGTGCAGGGCCTAAATCTCTCTGCTTTTTCTTGTCTTTGTCACTACTTCGTTCCTCCTTAGACTCCTCTAAGATTTTCAAAACAATTTCAAGTCTAGAGTCTAAGGAATCCCACAATTGATCCACCTTAGCCGATACTTCTATCGTTAGCTTTTGAATTGGCATGGTTTTTCTATTCACCAACTCTTCGAGTGGTGACTCATCCTCCTCATCAAAAAACTCACTCCCTTCTTTCGAAGGGAAGGATCATGATTATATTCTTCCGTGCTTTCTCTTTTTTGTAGCTCCCCTTCTTCTTTGGCTACTTGCTCCAAAAATTGATGAATTTCATAGGATCTAAGTTCTGATAGTCTCCCTTGGGCATAAGTCCTAAGGGTTCTCCTAGTCTCATGTCTTAGCCCATCTATGATGTGGTGAAGCTGGTCCCATTGTGCATAACCATGGCCCAAGCAATAATGTAACAATGCATAGTATCAGCCCGTGGTAGCATCCAAGGGTTCATGAGCACCTTTCTTCTATCCTTGGATCTACTTATGCAAGTTAGACACTCTGGAATACGTTTGATATTTATCATTAAACAATTCTAACATCGTATTCCACCACCTAATGATTTTCGGCTCTAAGGACCGGTACCAACTCTCTTCTTCCTTTATGAGTGTCCTAGGAAATAACTTTAGTTTCTACCACTCATTCTTGATGTTCTATAAGGTGCAGGCATCATGGAATGCCTGTAAATGATTTTGCGGATCAATGTTGTATCCCCCTTCGAAGCATGGGATATTATTCATATCTAATGTTTTGATCCAACTATCTCTTTGATGCCTTGTCAGTATTCTAACTACCTCCATACTATGTAGCATACTCTAGGTTGCAAGTAGGGGCTCATCATGATCATCTCTTTAATGATGTCTATGATGTCTATGTTGTTCCCTACTTTCCCTTCATTCATGCCCTTGTCCTCACTCTCGACTCTCTCCTTGAGGTCTCTCATTTTGCCTACCCTTATCCTCACCATTATTCTCTTTGTGGCTACGCCCAGATGTGGAAGGATAGGGCGAGGGATGTGATGAAGGAGAAGAAGAAGGAGAACCATTGCCATGATGATGCTCCTTACCTTCTCTTTGGCTGCTATGGCCCCAATCGTGATGATGATCCAAGTGCCTGTCCTTGTCATGTGTTATTGTTCCCTCAGTGAACAATTGGTGTTCACAGGGATGAGAACCAGGTTTGTGTATCGTGGATCATAGGTTCTGATACCCCCACCTCCTCACCATCATTAGGAGGGGAAGAATCATTCAATAGAGAACTCATTATAACTAGTTTACCATATCCAATTTGGCTTAGGACATGCGAGACCCCTTTGCCCTTCAACAATATATGGTGGCTCTCCTTCCATGAGTCCCTTAAATGTTGTGTAGCTGTGGGATGATAATCCCTTGTGTTGAAATCACCTACAACATATTCAACATATAGCCGTGTCATGTCGATCTGTGCAAGAGCACGGAGGAGCATGTTTGGGACTGACTGATTTGGAGGTAACACTATGTTACCTTGCAAGTCTCTCCATCACAACTATTTGTCTTGATGGAGGATAAAGGTAAAATCTAGTATGTACTCATCAAGATGAGTATACACTACCCGATGCTGTTCAGGAACTGGTGGATTTTGGTTATGTGTTTTAGACTTCTGACTATTTCTAGTATGATCCCTAGGTGGTGTATTACTTTTCTTCAAAGAAGAATACATTGTTATTTTACTTGGTGTGCTATTAACTATTATATAATTTTTCGTTTAATTAACCCTAAGGGTTCGTTTAAGCTCCCAATGATGTGAGTGATCTCCTATGTTCTACTTAGCACACAAACACTTAGTCCCTAACAATGGTGCCTATGATGAGTGGCGAGGTATCCCTACACTCAACGATACGAATACGAGCATTACACGCGCGATCTAGTCAAACTCCACAGACTAAGTGCCTACATGCCTTATGGAATACTTAAGGTTAATTATTCATTGTCTTCCCAAACTTACTTGTAGTTGTCACGATTTTATGGTTGAGTAAGTCTGAGGTATATGATTTTTATATCTTTTCTATTTTATCTCCTATGTTAATGAGGTGAAGGGTGAAGAGACTAATTGACTAACTTTAACTAACTAACTAAACATTAATTAACCTAGCATTAGCATCCATTTCCACTTACCATTCACACCTTGAACCAATGCAACCTTGGTTACCAAACGCTAGTCATAGCTGGGATCACCAAGCGTAAGGCACGTGCTCAAAGTGGTTGTACTGAGGCACTTAACTAGGAGAGAAGGGTTAAGAGAGATTTAATTAACTTAATAAAGCATTTAAATGATGAACAATAAATAGCAGTAAATAAAGTCCTAATTAGCCTATTCCATGCACTGCAAGGTGTATCTAAGAAGTTCATCTTTATTTCCATACACAACTTGTGTTCAGGTACAATATTGCTCGAATGAAGATCCATTCACTTTGGAGTTCCTACTATGGGCACATGGAAATTAATCTATCTATGGAGAGGTCAAACTACTAGAGTTTCGCTATGGTCTAATCCTAGGATGAGAAACAAGGGAGAGCTACCTTTTGTTTATAGACTTGGCGATGCACCGTGATATCGTGTACGCGATATCGTGGGGGACAACGCAATATCGCAAGGGATGCGATATCACGGCGGACGCAATATCATGGCCCATGCGATATCACATCCCATCATTCTTGAATAGCATTTCCTAGACATAATTAAAAATGGATTTCATCATGATTAGGATCTTTTAATAATGGCCTCAATACTTATCATTTAAAAAAGAAAACAAAATCATAGTTAGATAGGTTGGTCATTGCTTTCATTGGGATGATACTATTATGGAAATTCATATGATTCTAATAATAATTTTTAGCATCTTTATTATTTCCTTAACTTTGTATTAATTACTTAAGTTTCCAAGGTTAAATCATCATATATAAAAATAATTAAAACCACATGCATGGATAAAGGATAGCTTAACAATACTTTCAAATGAACTATGCATAAACTAATTTATTAATTACATGCCTAAAACCTAACCTAAAATTATCTTTAAAAGGGAAGCATTATTTATGACTATATATTAGCTAATTCTTCAAAATGAATAACATGATAATGACATCAAAGAGAACAATGGTAGTCTCTGTTCAATATTTGGTTCACAACCACATCCTCTCTTACTTAACATGAAAGTTAAATATGAGCCTAGGACATAATTATAGAAAACACCTATCCCTATCAAGTCATTATCTTGTACCAAACATGAGAATGTTGAGATCAACAAATGTCATAAGTCAAATCCCCAAAGGATATCATGAATGATTACAACTCCTCAAAATGAGGCATCCCTTCATATGAAGGTTAATTACATAGTTTACATGTTATAATACAACTTTGCTACACAATTAGAAACAAGATGTTACAAAGAGCTTAAAGAAATTAATAATTCTTTCAAGGATTTTGTAGCTGAAATGCAAGAGGCCATCCCCAAGTTGTTGGCTAGTAGACATCAAGACTTTGAAGAGGTTTCAAGAAGATCTAAAATGAAGATTAAAAAGAAGAATCCAATTACACTTTTGTATGGATCAAGAAGGATAAGTGATCCAAGGATCTTGAGAAGAGAAGAAACTAGAATCCAAAGGTATGAATAAAGATTTCCTTCCATTCATGCAAATCTAGAAGAAAATAATGATGATAGGCTTAGTAAGATTTTGAGAAGCTCTTTAAAAGTTCCTCATGTTAATATCTATATTTTGAAATATGTTAATTGTATAGATTTCCTAGTTAAGATTTGTAAATAAGTATTTTCTTGTTGAGAAACTTAATAATAAGTCTATGATCCATACTATTGAAAGTAAGCATGAAGAATTAGTAGCTAAATGGTAGGATAGATAAGCATCAAGTACTTTAAAGAGCATAATATACCCATTCAGAGCTGGCAACTTATGAAATTCATGCTAAATAAAACATTTAAGAAGACATCCTTCCATCATGAGGTCATCAAGAAGCTAAAATATCTCATGCCAGGAGACAAAGAGGTAAAAGATTATTATGTTGAGTTTTATAATACTTTGCAAAAAGCTTATGTTCATTAGCTTAAATATGAGTAAGTGTATAATTTTATTAGTAGTTTAAGAATGTAATATCATCAATATTTAACATTTTATGATCCTAAAACTCTTGATGAAGCTTATGATCTCACTCTTAAAGTTGGAATGAAAATAATAAAGTTTGAAATAAGAAAAGACACAAATCAAAAGGATAAGTTTGATAATTTAACTCAAAATCAAAGAAGTTATCTAAGAAGGAATGTGAAGATGAACAAAAGAAAAAGTGGAAGTCTACATCATTAAAGAAAGGATTGAATATGACTATAAACTATGGAAGTATACTAAGCAAAAGTAGAAGACTTTTAATAGCAAAGAAATGCAAACTATGCAAGAAGAAGATGCACATGAAACCTCAAGAAAGGTATATGTGAATGAACCTTTGTAAGTTGAATAGCTATACTTTTGCTGATAATGTTTTTTTAGTAAGGATCATCATAATATGAGACTTAACACAACCTAACATGAAACTGAGCTAGGAAATCTCGTGGCCTTCAAATGGTCCATGAAAACTACTTTTTCATCTGATTTCCTTCAAATCAAAAGGGGACTTGCAAATTGTTGGAAGAATAAAATAATCTAAGCTAAACATTTTTACAAAATGTTAGTGGATATTAAGTACAAAGAGATAGTGTGCATCCATGAAATAGTTGCTAGAAAATAGACTAAAAAATATGTATAACATAGCTTAAAAGAAAGTAAAGCATGATGTGTGGCTGGCAATAAAATTTTTTTGAAAATAGTATACAAGACAAAACAAATGTAATTTATTAATGCATCAAATGCAAGAGGGAAAATGTAGAAAACAAATGTAAAGCAAATCTAGACAATGTAAAAAAATAGAAATGACTAAAATAGGTAAATATATATTACAAGAAAAATTAGAGAATAGAAACCTACTAAGAATGTTCTAGAATATGTACTAGGAATTAAAGGCATCTAAAAAGTAGTCATATTATCTTGTTCTTTCTCCAATGCATGCACCTAATATAATTCTAACAACAATATTTGTAGATTCAAAAGGTAACAAAGCAAAAGGATGGATCCAAATGGTATATTGACCTAATTCTTCATGTATTAAGAGGATAACACAAAGGGTATACAAATGCATCAATAGGAAAAAGAGAAAGAGAAATCAGAGAATTTGATATCTCTAGAGGAAGAGATGTTGTTCTATAGAAAGAGAGCCTTTCGAAAGATTTCCAAATCGTCACTCATAAAGAAAGTCAACTATGTCGAGTGGCAATGAGAGCTAAAAAGTAAAAATGCTAAATAAAAATAACAATCAATTTTTTTAAAGGATAACCCTTTTCCTAGAGGAGTCTCTAGAGGAGTGCCTAAACCTTTTCTTCTTTGGTCCAAGGATCATGTGTCATCCATGTTGATGTTCCAATATTCGATGGAGTTGGCACCTCCCATGGGCATGATAGTTGTGAAAACATTTGATTGGCTTTAACATACCAAGCCACAAACAACCATTGTTTCTCCTCATAGGCTCTATCTTTGTCTCTAAATTCTTAGTAATCCATAAGCTATCAAGCCAAATATGCTACAACATATTTTTGCCCTTGGTAGCTAGTCTTAACCACCTCTAATTTAAAATTTACTACCACTAATTTCTGTAATGTCTTTTTGTATTCTAAAAATTCTGCTTCATACTTGGTGTAGGTGGCTGCTACCTACTTCTCCAATTCTATCCTTGGGTATCCTACTATCAACATGGCCAAGTTGGCATACCACAGGTTTGCCAACTCCATGTACTCAGTGAGATCTTGTATTTGTCGATCTTAACTCTTTAATTTTGCTTGGTGGGAAAAGGCATAAGTATCCAATATGGCTTGTTGATCAGTGTTTTGGGCACTGAGAGTGTTCATATGGGCTTTGGCCATAGTGGAGACCCTTTAAGTTGATCTCTAACTGACTTGGGGGAAAATTTGGTAAAAGGTCCAAAATTGAGTTCCACAATCACTATTGTTGATGTGGACCTTTCTTGAATTACCTAAATACATTCCAAAGACAATGTGAGATGTTGTTCATATTTAGGTCCTCTACCTTCTCCACCTTTGACATGCCCAGATTGTGCAATAATAGGAGGTTCTTGATGAATGCTAAATGATTGTGCCTCCTGCTTTGCATGTTCTTCGAGAGGCACTTGGCCTCTACCTCTCCTTGGCTGTTTGGATGCACCCTAAGAGGGTCCTCTTTGTTGTCCTCATTTAGGGGCCATCTACAATCACACAGGACCAATTGGTAGTAATGTCTTTTAACAAAATTCAATTTATACATTACTCATTGCCTTTAATAAATTCATTTTTTACCTAGTGTGATTTCAAAGTTAGAAATTTTCACAAAAATTCCCCTAAAATTTTTTATATTAGGCCCAATTTGATTAGGTAACTCCAAAAAATAATTTTCATGGTATAGGTGAAGAAATAAAATTAATTTGGCATACATGTTTAGCATTTCTTTAGGTCACTTACCCCTTATGATATCCTTTGGGCAACAGTGAATTTCAAAAAAACTACGTGAAACTTGGAGTGTACCCTTCCCCAATAACTAAGTTAAACATTCTATGTTTAAGCAAGTTCAATTCGAATCAGAATTTGAGCATTAATGAGCGACATATTGATGTTTGAATGATAGGTGCTCAGACCATGAGATTTTGTGGAAGAAAATTGCAACTCCCCTTGCATAAACAGTGGAAAATGACATTATCACGTGTAGGGGGTCCATATATATAGATTTTATAGATGCGATATTGCATACATGCTAGTGCAGGCCCAATATCGCATCCCTTCTAAAATAGGGTGCTTGGAAAAATTGATAAATTTTTTAATTTCCAAGGCCAAAAATGAAGGATTTAAGGTTAATCTGAAAGATCTAGCATAACGTTGAGGAGACCTAAAGGTACCAAAAGTGTAATGAAGTGGAATTTTATAATGAAGTTCATGAATAGGATGAGGAAAAAGGACATGTAGTGGTGCATAGGAATGTTTGAATTAAAATGATGATAAAGGAAAGGATAACTTTAGCAATGCAATACTTAGAGCGTATAAGATGATGTGGTGATGTGCAATGAATGCAAATTACAAAAGTTACACAAGTGGATCCTCCATAAAGTAGGTTCCTACCTATCATGCCCTTATGTAACCACATATTAAAATGTCCATAGGTACTAAAAGGATTAAATGCAATCTGCACTAGTGTAAAAAAACACACACATGTTAAATACCACTACGATGAGGTATGAGTTCTATGCCACACAAGACACAATTCAAGAATACTTGGACAATGGGGTGAAACAGATCATAGAAGGGACTGTCAAAATTAGGACATGAGGTAACTAACCCTAGGCACAATGAATTCTAAGTGTGCGGCATGATTAATGTATCATTAGCCTTTCACTCCAAAATCAAGACCAAGTCCATGCCTTTAATCAGTGACATTGCATTGTTTCATCCAATGACGGACAACCATACAAGCACCATGATAGTAAGAAATATGATCACTTACTATTTTTTCCAAGGAAGGAGTGATTTGGAATTTCTTTGTGGCACGTTCTGCTTGATTTTTTTCTCTATTGCCTCTTTTCTATCTTTACTTTTTCTTCGTCTAGCCATATTGGCACTTTGTATTTTCCAAAAGTGTTCTGGAGAAGCTACCAACGTTTAGGCATTAGTGCATGTCTTTCCAATGGGATCCTCTAGAACAACATTAAGTTTCTTTATTAAGTGCCTTTATTACTCATACTCGAATTTTTTGTTAGATCTACAAGGATTTTAGTACAACCAAGTTGCATGATAACACCTACAAATGTGACCAAAGAGAATCCACAAGTCCCCTTGATGTCACACCCTAGTCATTCCCTCTTAGTCCATCATTCTATGCTCTAGGCATAATGAGTACAAAGTTACTTTTAATTTTTAATGATTACAAGAATATCATCATACCTAGAGTAGAACCTCTTATTAACAAAATGTGTGGGTGGATGTTGTAGGGCTCACTATCCAAATAATTAGTTCCCTGAGACTTGATCACATAGAACAACATCTCAACCAATGAGTCACATGAGTATTTTATTCACTGATGAGATTACCCATAAAAAGTTAAAAACAACAATTTTGAAAGTGAAAAACTAGAAAACAAAAAAAAATTGGAAAATCAAAGAAAAGAAAAAAAATTTACTAATTTTGCTTATTAGAATGGGGCTATCCCCCATGACTAAACCCTTGAGTATGGCTAGAATTAATAAATGGAAAATTTCAATCCAGGCATATTAGAAATATTGGGGTCTGGTCATATCCAAACCATGGGGTGTCTTTTGATGTGGTGGTAGGAATATACCCAAACTAGGGTTCACACACTTGATTAAAGTAGGGATAGTGGGGAAAATTATAAGATGTGGGCATGTGATAAGGAGCTGACCCACTATGGCACCCGTGACCCTAAGATGGTATGCGAGGATCGATATGTCTCCCTATGTGATTATATTCATTGGACTATGTGATTGTTGGAGTGTTAATTGGTGACTTGAATGAGGTAATAGGAGGCATGGAGTTCAAGGAGGAAGGTGCATCACAGCATTGGACTTGTGCTAAGTTGGAGGATGAAATGATTTTAGAACTATACTATCTCTTTCTTTGGTCATGCCTAAGGAAAGGATGCTTTCAACATTGTGAAGGACCTCCACTACTATTGACAGTAGTAGCATAAGTAATGTTCATGGGTTGGTGTTGTGATGCAAAACCTTTTGGCACAACTGGTGGCAATGTAGAAGGAGGTGAAGGATGAGAATATTGAGGGTGAGGAGAAGTTTAAGGAACATGAGATGGTGATCTTGTTGGAGAGGACATGGGTTGATAGTACTTGGGAGAATGATAATGATGAGGTGAAGTAGAGGGTGTTGATCCAGTCAAGGAAATAGGATGTTGAACATAATAAACATTTGGTGTCGGGGTATACGAAGGATGTGGTTTGTTTGGTGGTGGCCTCTCCCATGAATGGGGATTTTGCAACCACATTTGGACACGATACTTCTATATGAAATCTAGATGTAACATTCCTTCCCAATGCTCATGTAAATTTGACAATACTGGGCATTGACTTTCAGGGTGATCATACAAATAAACATCACATTGATACTTATGATTAGTAGTTGAGCCCCTAGCCTTATTGTCTTCAACCCTTATTTTCGATTATCGAGTGGTGTTCTATACTATTTCTTAGTTTGGCATCCTCTATTTGTCCTATTTTTCAAAGTGATCATGCATGGTTCCACCTCTAATAATGTTGGCATATTCTCCACATTTTTCATGTACCCATTCCATCATCTTATTGATCTTTGCCTCAATTTCCTCTAGTGACTGTAGTATTGGCAAGATGATTCCGCCTCTGTGAGGTGAGTTGATTTCTCCTCTTCATGGACCTTTGTTATTTTAAGATTTTGGTCCTATTGAGATCTTTCAACATTCTCCCATTTCGCTATTTCTCATTCTTATTTTGCTAACCACTTAATAAGCTCTTGGAATTGGTGGGTTCGTAGTGCATATAGTTGACCTAGAACATACATCTCTAGGGTCTCCTTTATTTCATTACAAAGCCCATTGATGATGTGATACATTATCCTTTCCTCAGGGAACCCATGGCTTGGGAATTTTTTTACTAGTGAATAATATTATTCTAAGCCCATGTCCAAGGGTTCATGTTGCCCTTGTTTCCACTCTTGGATTTGTCTCCTCAAGGATGACACTCTTGCACAAGTTTGATATCCTTCATTGAAGAGTTCTACCATTGTCGGCCAACAAGGAATTGATTGTGGTATTAAAGACCTATACCATACTTTTTCTTGGCCAATGAGTGTCATAGGAAAGAGCTTAAGTATTTTCCACCCATTATCAATGTTGTTCCATGCGCAGGCATCATAGAAGACTTGTAAATGATGTTGCGGGTCTAAATCATAGCCTCTTGAAAACTTGGGAAAGTTATTTAAATCAAGCCTAGGTAGATGAATTTCCTTATGATGCCTGTGGGATATTTGAACAACCTCTTGTATATGCATTAGGCTCTTAATGGCCAGTAAGGGTTCATCATCACTAAGTAGGTTATAAGTTTGTGAGTTGGGATGATGTTGTCTTTGTTCTTGTTCGTGTTTCTAACTTTGCCCGTGCGTTCGATTTTTATTTCTACGGTGACCCCTTAAGAGATGGTCATCTATGTCATGCCCTAATTTTGAAGAAGTAGAGAAAGAGAAAGAACTAGAAGACTTTTCATGACTTTTGTAATTCTCCTAGTCATTCCTAGATAAACCCTTGTTAATCATTGAGAAGGTCCTAGGCCTTACAGGCCCCCTTGTTCCATGGGATGTCCCATCCTCACTAAAGGTGTCTAGGTTGGATGATAAGAGTCCTTGAGTATTTTTGGGGTGTTCATGAACATATGAGACTCCTACATAATATTGAGTAATCCAAACTTCTTCATTATCATAAATTGTGTTGGTTCTCCAATTAATTGCCTTGTTAGTTGTTGCATTATCATAGTCTTGTGAGAGAGACATTGTTGTGAATTATGTGTGACTTATTTGTAATTAGTTTCTTTTTAAAAGATATATCATTAATGCTTCATTATAGTAATCTTGGATTATATAACTAATCTAGATAACTAGCACCATCCCTAGCAATGATACTATGATGAGCAGTGAGGTACCCCTATGCTCAACCATATGAATATGAGCATGTATGCACAACCTAGTTGAACTCTGTTGATGGACTAGTTGTGACACCTAGATAGTTACACATTGATTGTAGTTTTCCATCTTCCCACTTGGACTAGTAATTACTTTTTCACATATGGTTTACTCCAGCGTGAGGTGTATGATGTGATGCCTAACACTAGGCTACTCCTAGAGACAATGAAAAATAATCTTTATTTAAGCTAATAAGCAATAGGAAACAAAATCTAAAGTAGCCTAAGTGTGATTATCATCCATCCTTAATCATCTGTATGCATCTTGGACTTCATGTACTACTTCTAGGATTACCAAACGCACATTACTCGAAGAACTACTAGATATGCTACTGGGTTACCAAGTAGTTACACTCAAATGTTTATGATTAAGATGTACTCATTTCATATTTAAAAATAGAAATAGTAAATGATAATAAAAGAAATATTAACTAAGAAAATAATAAATAATAATCAATAATTAAATAATTAAAAACTAAGNATTACAAACATCACACTATGGGCATGCACTGGGGAAAGAACTAAAAACTAACAAAAAGATTCTACCCTAAGACTTACCAACTGACTCCCTTCCTATGCACCTGAAATCTTTATTTATAAGCCTACATAGGAATCATGATATCGTGTATTCAATATCATCATCTAGGCTACAATATTGTGTATCCAATATCAAGGATCTAATATCAAGGCCTAGCAAACCATGATTCATCAGACATCAAAATTAAGATTGATATCAAATGTTGAAGAGCTAGCTAATGTTGAATGTTGAATAAGTTGGATTTCTACAAAAGAAAAAATTGTGATTGGATGTCAAAATTAAGATTAACATTGGACATCAAATAACTAAAGAAAAAATCAACACTAGAGCTGAAACCAAACATTAAAGCTAAGAGCCACAAATGATGAACCAAAATGATGTTGCTAATAACATGAAACATCATTTTTGGTAAGCTTAAGATGAATATCTAGAAACTATATTGTAGATGATGCAAGATGCTGAGTCTAGACTACTAAAGATGGCTTTAAATTGAAAAGCCATAGAGTGTACCTAGGATTCTAACCTATGCAAAAAAAAAAGCCAAAATGAGTATAACAAATGTGACTACCAATGAAGATGTTATAAGGAATATTTTATTTAGAATTCACTGTCATGTTTATGGTTATTCCTTAAATGTACTTATTGATTATGAATCATAAGAAAATATGATCTTTACCATCATTGTGAAGCTATTGCATTTAAATATCTTTTCTCATCCTATTCTATACAAACTATATTAGATGATGAAAAATCATCATAAGCAAGCTAAGAATCAATGTCTTATTGAGTATTCCATTGGAGATTTTTGTTATACAATTCTTTGTGATATGTTACCTATTGATTGGGNGTATAACAAAAATCTCCAATGGAATACTCAATAAGACATTGATTCTTAGCTTGCTTATGATGATTTTTCATCATCTAATATACTTTGTATAGAATAGGATGAGAAAAGATANTAAATAATGGCTAAAATATGAATAAAGGTAATCATATGTTTAGATTATTATCTACTTTTGACAAGATTGATGATTATGATTTCCATTCTACATCAATGATTCAAAGTTTTCAAAAATTAAACAGAATGCATAATATGGTGATGATATTTTCTATGATTCTGAAAGTGATGCATTTGAATTAGATAATGCTATTTATTGTGTTGAGTCTCATATGCATGAGAAAAAGAGTATTTTTCATGCTTGAAAATCTTGGAATTATTTTTTCCATTTTCTTTGCTATTAATGTTTGACATTGGTACAAGCACTAGACTACTCTTGATGTCACCATTAGTGATTGGAAATGATAATGCTAATTTGGGTGTTGAAAATTAAAATTATTAATGGGCATAATTGGTACTATGAAAATGAAAAAGTTCAATTGGCTAGAAATGATGGATTGCCATTTTGCATTAGCAAGGCTTGGAAGCCTACCCCCATTGGTTAATAATAATGAATATTGTTTCAAATTTTTATGTAATATTTTTTGTAGAGTTGAATCATTATGATGATACAATTAAGAAATTCCAAGGTGATATTGAATTATTAAAATAATGGTGGGACATGAGGACAGGCCTCTAGGATCAAGTCCATCTTAAAACCAAAACTATAAGTATTGTACTTAGGTATGATACTTGTAATGATTTTGATGCATTAATTCATAAGAATTATGATGTTGAGTTTAATGGCCTTAAGTCAAAGGACATGATGCCTTCCAACTAATGAGAGATCATTAAGAATAACATTTTTAAGGAGGAAAATGATGATGATACATCACCCTACCTTCCTTGTGTTTCTTATCCTTCAGATGTTCTAAGAATATTAAGAGATTGTATTTGTGTTTTGAGATTATTTTGGAGTAATTTTAGTGATTTTATATATTCATGCAAGCATATTTTGTAGCTATGGATAACTGTAGGCTACAATCTACCATAGTTTATGATCCAATATAAAATGTGTGATGCCTTGTACTCTAAAGAAAGTTGCAAAACACTATTAGGTGTAGTAAGATCATAGTCCAAGGTTGCAAGTGACAATTCATCATAGTTAGTGTCAATAAAAAACATGAAATATTCAAGGTTTTACCAATTTGAGCAAGTTGTGAGTCATAGTCTAGACACAACCTATAAAGTGCAAGTAACAATCCAAGGAAAAATGTTTTTTTCAAAAGTTCATGAATTTGAAATGGAAGACCAATGGTTGAGGAAGACTAAGGATCACTTTAGAAAATATAAAAGGATGTCTAAGTTCTAAAGAAAAAGATAAAAATAGATTATGATAGAAGGATAAGAGTGTCCAAAAGAAACTTAAGAGGTAAGATTGAGAGCACTTAATAGAGAGAGTAGCCAAGGGAGGTGAAGAGTCTCCTATAACTATTATCTTGTATTAAGCTTGTTTGCTAAAAATGTAAGCCATCTTTGAGAGGGATTGAGAGGAAACATGTATGACTTCTACGATCCTTAGGAGAGTTTATCTAAGCTTTGCTCTACAATGTTTATGTATTTATCTATTTGATATTTGATTATTAAAAGAAGAGTATTCATATTTTTCTAATCCAAATTTGATTGAAATAGTGTGGAAATAGATCCTTTTAGGGTCAATTAAGGCAAGTATATATCAATAACAAACAATAATTTACAATGGAAACATAATGTTAAGAATTTAGACATTGTTGAAGATCATAGCTAAGCATTACATTCTATAGGTAGCACTATTAATAATTATTAGAATAAAAAAAAATTTTGATCTACTCATTTGTAATGACCTTGCTAGATCTCCTCCACCTTCATCATTTACTTTCATAGGATCTTAAGATATTCTTGCATGGATTTGCTTTTATGTTCTTATGACGACATTCAATATATTAAGAAGTTGAAATTCAGAGAGGATTTGATAGATTCTTGTCATCATCATTTAGATTTTTTGTTGTAAATTAAAATATCTACTTAAACAAAAATGGAAATATAAAAAACCATTTGTATAGTCACCCTAGAAGTTAAGAAAAATGTATGGATGTAGCACATAAGAAATGGAATCTTGAAAGATAGCATAAGGATCTTGAGCAAATTTTACACATAGAAACTAAGCAAATTATCTATTTGTAATACTAAGATGCTTAGAAGACTTGGTTGATGAGGATTACATGTACAATAATAGAATATTAAGAATGAAAATAAGAAATATAGATAAAGGTTACTTAAGGAATATAAATGTTAGATTAGAACCAAGAGAAGAAAATTTATGTAAGAATATTTTTCTTAAACTATTAAAAATGTGCCTAGATGATTTTGGTAGTTGATGAGTGGCGAGATACCCCTACACTCAACCATACGAAACGAGCGTCGCACGCGCGATTCGGTCGAACTTCGTAGATGGACTAGTTGTGGCACCTAGATAGTTATCCTTAGGTCGTAGTTCGCTGTCTTCCCACCTACACTAGTTTTGCATATGTCACGTATGGTTTAGTCTAGATGAGGTGTATGATGTGTTCTAATTCTAACGCTACTCTTGATGATAGTGGAAAATAATATTAACTAATCTAAGCTAAGAAGAAAAGGGTAAGAAAATCTAATCTAGCCTAAGTGCGATGAGAAATCGATTCCTTGATCAACCGTACACATCTTGGACTTCGTGCACGACTGCCACTGGGACTACCAAGCATAGGCCTAGGTACGCCACTGGGATTACCAAGCGCAGACCCCAAATACGCCACTGGGTTACCAAGCGTAGATCCCCCTAGCTACACCACTGGGCTACCAAGCAGTCACACTTAAATGCTCGTAATCAAGTCGAACTCGTTCCGCTTCTAGGAGTTTAGGGTTGAGAGACTAATCGCGATAAGTAACCGATTCCTTAACTAGCCGTACACACCCGTAGATGCTCGTAGTCAAGTCGTACTTACACCGCGCTATGAAAGCAATAAATAACATGAAATAAATAACAATAAATAAACTAAGTGAATGCTGCAATGATGAAGTAATCTCGATCTTTATTGCCGGTCATGTGCGTGTCCAAGTACGGCACACTCGAATAAAGACACCGTACAATCACATTCACCACACTGCGGGCAGACACGGGAAAATTCTAACTCTGGAGGGATCAAACTGCCAGAGCTTCGCTACCTAAAACTGGGATGTGAAATGAGGGAGAGCCGCCTCTTATTTATAGGAATTGCGGCTGGCTGCGATATCGCGTACGCGATATCGCGGGCAAGACGCGATATCGCGTACATGATATCGCGTACGCGATACATCGCGACCCATGATACAACGCAGCCCATGATACAACGTGGGTGCCTTATCGTGGGTGCCTTAACGTGGGTGCCTTAAGGCGACCGTCAGCACTATGAGCAATTCAGGTCTCATCATACCCCCACGACTGAATGAAAACTCGTCCTCGAGTTAAAGTGAGAACAAGCTACATTGATTACACAGTGGATAGGTATGGGATTATTAGATGGAAAAAATGGGATGATGCCGCAGTGTGGGAAGAAAACAAAACAAAGACACAACACACAGAATATTTACAAAAATTTGGAACTCATGTAGTTCCTGGTGGCGATGACTCCTCCATAGGTGTCTTTCCCTTTTCTTGCGCTCCAGGTCTGGGATTTGATAGCATTGAAGTACAGCCTGGAGTTTCTCCTCTTGTAAGGCCTTGAGTGCCTTGGCATGCATGTAAGTTTGCACTTGTGCCATAGAGGCAACCCAGAAAGCCTTCTCTTTTTCTTCTGCCACCCTTTTATTCTCTGTCAATAGTTTATTAAGTTGCTCAGTTCTGAAAGTGTCCAGCTGGTTCTGAGCAACCTTTGGCCCTGTATTCGGAAGGTTTAATACTTCCAGAATGGCTTGAACAGAGAAATCAATAGTCACACCACAATTGTTAACTATGGTGCCTTCTTCTTTGTTGTGCCAAAATTGGTACATTTCCCCTAAGTACCAGGCACTGCTTTCAGAGAGGGTATCTCCTGCTTCTACCTACCCAAACCGTACGGTAGGAGGATCTTCTTGATGAAAGTTGAATGATTGTTCCTCCTGTTCTGCATGTTGTCTGGTAGGATCGTGTCTTCCACCTCTCTGAGATCATTCGATCACACCTTGAGCAGGACCTTCTTGTTGTGCGCATTTCGGGACCATCTGCAATCACACGGGACCAATTGTTAGTAAGGTTGTTACCAAAGTTAGGTTATACCTTACTGCTTGCCTTAATAGATTTACTTTATTTCCGTGTGATGTTAATTATTGGAAGAACATGTCCCTGAAAGATTATAATGTTGAGTCCTCTTTGCTTAGGTGGTTTCCCAATTTAATTTTCTGGTATAGCTAAGGGGATGAAATTGTTTTTGACACATTTTATTCTTTATTTTATAACTAATTACCCTTTATAATGTCCTTTGGATGATGATGAATTTCAAAAAATTTATGTACTATTTGGCATTTGCCCCTCCCCCATGACTGAGCTGAACACTCTGGGTTCAAGTAGGTTCAAACGAAATGAAATTCGGAGTGCTAGCGAGTGAGTTATGGATATGAAAGCAAGGGACGCGCAATCGCAAGTCGTAGAGAGAAATTTGAAAAACTTCCCCTGTATTGATTAGCCCAAGGGGGTCATGTATATATTGAAGTGAGGGCACTTAGAGAATGTACCAAAAAAATTTTATATGTTTTTGAAATTAAACATTGTAAACTAAGGACATATGAACGATTGTTAAAGGATTCCAAGGTAATTCAACTAGTTCTGAAGGCATGAAAATTATGATGGTATGGAATTTATCAATAAGGACCTCAGATGGTAGAGAAAAAGGCTATGTGATGGTAATAAGGGAAAGAAAATCAATTGAAAAATTAAGCTGAGGGTAAGAGATTGTGTGTTCTAGCTAGAGAATTAATGAAGATTACAACAAAATTACACAAGTGGATCCTCCCCAAAGCAAGTTTCAACCTATTATGCCCTTATGTAATCACACTTAAAGTGTCCATGGGCACTAGAAGGGTTAATTGTAATCTTCACTAACTCCAGAAAACACACACATGTAAATGTCACCGGAATGAGATGAAAATTCTATGTTACATGGGTCACAAGCTACAATTACATGAACAGTGAGATGAGACAAAGTATAGAAAGGGGTCATAGAGATTGGGACATGAGGTATCTGACCTAGGGCACAATGAATCCTACATGTAAAGCATGATTAAGGTGTCATTAATCCATCGTTCCAAGATTAGGACCAAGTCCATCACTCTATCAGTGACATCGCATCGTTTCATCCCATGATGAACAACTATGAGAGTACCATAGAGTGGAATTAACTAAACTAAAGTTGGGATACAAACATAGAATATAAAAGACAAAATTGTTGGAACTCATGTGGTTCCTGGTAGCAGTGGCTCCTCCATGGGCCTCTTCCCCTTATCTTGTGCTCCAGGTTTTGGAAATGGGTGTCTCTAGAGTAGCGCCTAAAGCTTTTCTTCTTCGGTCTAGGGATCATGTGCCATCCATGTTAATGTTCCAATATTCAATGGAGTTGGCACCTCCCATGGGCATGATAGTTGTGGAAACATTTGATTGGCTTTAACATACCAAGCCACAAAAAATCATCATTCCTCCTCATAGGCTCTAGCTTTGTCTCTACATTCTTGGTAATCCATGAGCTATCGAGCCAAATCTGCTGCAACATCCTTTTACCCTTGGTAGCTAGTCTTGACCACCTCTAATTTAGAATTTGCTACTTCTAATTTTTGTAATGTCTTTTTGTGTTCTACAAATTTTTCTTCATACTTGGTGTAGGTGGCTGCTACCTACTTCTCCAATTCTATCCTTAGGTATCCTGTTGTTAACATGGCCAAGATGGCATATCACAAGTTTGCCAACTCCATGTATTCAATGAGATTTTGTATCTATAGGTCTTGACTCTTTAATTCTGCTTGGTGGGCAAAGGCATAAGTATCCAATATGGCTCATTGATTAGTGTTTTGGGAACTAAGAGTGTTCATATGGGCTTTGGCCATATGGATTTATTTCTCAATAATTTACTTGTACATTCCCACCTAATCTCTAAAATGCTCTTTCAGCTTTTTATGTCACTTAGCCTCACTCTGCCATGCACTTATTTCAATAGCCATCTTCTAATGGATTTCACGTACCTCCTTCATTGAGAGGGTTCTATTTTCTCTGGCTAAGCAATTCATGTCCTAGTTGATCCTTATTAATTATTCTCGTATTTGCTGAAAATTTTCCTTGAGAACATTCTTCTATTTTTCTATTATGGTCAACTGGAGATTTTCAGCAGCAAAGTGTTTATTTTCTTCTTGTAAGGACTTGAGTGCTTTGGCATGGGCATACATTTGAGCTTATGCCTTTGAAGCATCCCAATTAGCCTTATTTTTTCTTCTTGCCACCCTTTTATTCTCTTCTAAGAATTTATTTAACTACTCCATCCAAAATGACTCTAGTTGGTTTGCTAGGATGAATTGGGATGGATCTTGTTATGCAACTGGTAGGGTGACGAACTTCTTTTGGAGTCTTTTCAACTCCTCCTCTACATGTTCAGCCCTAACCTCCATCATGATCAACTTTTCTTTTGTGGAGATGAGGTCTGATTGTGTTGTTGTGACATCTTGAGGGATGTCATTACTTGTCCTGTCTACAACAACTGATCCAAAACATCCTCATGATCTATTGGAGTAATTGAGGGATTGGCTAAGGTTTGAGCATCATGTGCTCTTATAAAATCTACTAGTGGCACAATAGTGACATTGAATTATTCTTTGATGTGGTCTGCAACCACTTCTGCTACTCCTGCTACATCCTAGTGTTGTATAACCACTACTGTGGTGCATTCACCAATTTCTAATTGCACTTGAAAAGATGCAGCATTTCCAAAGATCTATTGTGACTAGTGTGATTTTCCTCCTCCTGTTTGAATAGAAATCTCATCCCATGCACAATCAATTGAGATTTTGGATTGTATGGCATCATCAATGATCTTGAAGAGATTTGTCTCATCACGACTTCCCAACTGACTGATTCAATGATGGCTCAAAGATGGCTCATCGACGGTTGATAGTCCTACGATGGTGGTGGTAGTTGGTCTTGCTAGCTTGTGGGTTGTGTGCTAGGACCTACTTCCTATTGTTGACTAGGCCTTATGTCTAGAAGTTGGCTAGACCTAGTTATTTGAGGTGTAGTGGGCCCAACTATCTACTCTTGGTCAGGCTCCAATGTCTCACCAACATCTTTTCTTGGTGCTAGTGGCTTCAATAATTCAGCAAATGAGGCATTTTAAGCCTTTTTGGGGATGTTATTGGTGTACCATAGAATTCCAGCACATCAACACATCTTCCTAATTAGGTAGGGAAAAGGAAAAGCAAATTTCCCTATCTTACATTCTTCAAACCACCTTAAAATCTTCGTGAGATAGAGATGGGGCAGGTTGGGATCAACCTTGCCCATCAAGATGGCTCTCCGTCTAGCCACATAGGTGAAAATCCTGTTTACTTCTGTTGTTGGGAAAATGTGATAAGTTTCAATTTTAAAATAGATCCTCTCTTCAATTGTGAGCTCTCCATATGTTTTATCCTCCTTGCCATATGTCCTTTTTAACCATATTTTCCATGCATCAACATCAGAGCAAGTGGATAGGTGAGCAACCTTGGGCCCTCTATTTGAAAGGTTCAGAACTTCCAAAATGGCCTTGGTAGAGAGATTGACTAAAATCCTACCAATATCAGTGGTGGTACCTTCTTCCTTGTTATGCAAAAATTGGTACATCTCCCCCAAGTACCAATCACCACTCTCTGAGAGAACAAGCCATAGTGGAGACCCTTTAAGTTGATCTCTAACTAACTTGGGGGAAATTTTGGTAAAAAGTTCAAAATTGAGTTCCAAAATCATTTTTGTTGATGTGGACCTTTCCAAAATTACCTAAATACATTCCAAAGACAATGTGAGATGTTTTCCTTATTCAGGTGCTCTACCTTCTCCACCTTCGACATGCCTAAATTGTGCAATAAAAGGAGGTTCTTGATCAATGCTGAATGATTGTTCCTCCTACTTTTCATGTTCTTCAGGAGGCACTTGGCCTCTACCTCTCCTTGGTTGTTTGGATGCATCCTAAGAGGTTCCTCTTTGTTTTCCTCATTTAGGGGCCATCTACAATCACATAGGACCAATTGTTAGTAATGTCTTTTAACAAAATTCAATTTATACATTACTTATTACCTTTAATAAATTCATTTTTTATCTAGTGTGATTTCAAAGCTAGAAATTTTCTTGAAAATTCACCTAAAAGTTTTGATATTAGGCCCAATTTGATTAGGTGACTCCAAAAAATAATTTTCATGGTCTAGGTGAAGAAATAAAATTAATTTTCTCATACATGTTTAGTACTTCTTAAGGTCACTTACCCCTTATGATATCCTTCAGGCAATGGTGAATTTCAAAAAACCTACGTGCAACTTGGAGTGTACCCTTCCCCCATGACTAAGTTAAACATTCTAGGTTTAAGCAAGCTCAATTAGAATGAGAATCGGAGAATTAATGAACAAGATATTGATGTTTGAATGATAGGTGCTTAGAGCATGAGAGTTTATGGAAGAAAATCACAACAACTTCCCTCACATAAATAGTGGAAAATGACATTGTCACGTGCGGGGGGTCCATATATATAGATTTTATAGATGCGATATTGCATACGTGTTAGTGAAGGCCCGATATTGCATCCCTTCTAAAATAGGGTGCTTGGTAAAATTGATAAATTTCTGAATTTCCAAGGCCAAAAATGAAGGATTTAAGGTCAATTTGAAAGATCTAGTGTAACGTTGAGGAGACCTACAAGCATAAAAAGTGTAATGAAGTGGAATTTTACAATGAAGTTCATGAATAGGGTGAGGAAAAAGGACATGTAGTGGTGCATAGGAATGTTTGAATTAAAATGATGATAAAGGAAAGGATAACTTTAGCAATGCAATACTCGGAGTGTATAAGATGATGTGGTCACGTGCAATGAGTGCAAATTACAAAAGTTACACAAGTGGGTCCTCCCCAAAGCAGGTTCCTACCTGTCATGTCCTTATGTAACCACATATTAAAATTTTTATAGGTATTAAAAGGCTTAAATGCAATCTACACTAGTGCAACAAAACACACACATGTTAAATACCACTCTAATGAGGTATGAGTTCTATGCCACACAAGACACAAGTCAAAAATACTTGGATAGTGGGGTGAAATGAATCATAGAAGGGACTATCAAAATTGGGACATGAGGTAACTGAACCTAGGCACAATGAATCCTAAGTGTGGGGTATGATTAATGTATCATTAGCCTTTCACTCCAAAATCAAGACCAAGTCCATGCCTCTAATCAGTGACATTACATTGTTTCATCCAATGATGGACAACCATACAAGCACCATGATAGCAAGGCATATGATCACTTAGTGTTTTTTTCCAAGGAAGGAGTAATTTGGAATTTCTTTATGGCATGTTCTACTTGATTTTTTCTCTATTGCCTCTTTTCTTTCTTTGTGTTTTCTTCATCTAGCCATATTGGCACTTTGTCTTTTCCAAAAGTGTTCTGGAGAAGCTACCAACCTTCAGGCATTGATGCATGTCTTTCTAGTGGGATCCTCTAGAACAACATTAAGTTTCTTTATTGAGTTCCTTTATTACTGTTACTCCCATTTTTTGTTTGATCTACAAGGATTTTAGTACAACCAAGTTGCATGATAGCACCTACAGATGTTACCAAAGAGAATCCACAAGTCCCCTTGATGTCACACCCTAGCCATTCCATCTTAGTCCATCATTCTATTCTCTAGGAATAATGAGTAGAAAGTTACTTTTAAGTTTTAATGATTACAAGAATATCATCATACCCAGAGTAGAACCTCTTATTAATAGAATGTGTGGGTAAATGTTGTAGGGCTCACTATCCAAATAATTAGTTCCCTGAGACTTGATCGCATAGAACAACATCTTAACCAATGAGTCACATGAGTATTTTATTCACCAATGAGATTACCCATAAAAATTTAAAAACAACAATTTGAAAAGTGAAAAACTAGAAAACAAAAAAAATGGAAAATCAAAGAAATGGAAAAACATTTACTAATTTCGCTTATTAGAATGTGGGGTATCCCCCATGAATAAACCCTTGAGTATGGCTAGAATTAATATATGGAAAATTTCAATCCAGGCATGTTGGAAATATTGGGGTATGGTCATATCCAAACCATGGGGTGTCTTTTGATGTGGTTGTAGGAATATACCCAAACTGTGGTTCACACACTTGATTAAAGTAGGGATAGTGGGGCAAATTATAAGATGTGGACATGTGATAAGGAGCTGACCCACTATGGCACCCATGACCCTAAGATGGTATGCAAGTATCGATATGTCTCCCTATGTGGTTATATTCGTTGGGCTACATGGTTGTTGGAGTGTTAATTGGTGACCTAAATGAGGTAACAGGAGGCATGGAGTTCAAGGAGGAAGGTGCATCACAACACTAGACTTGTGCTAAGTTGGAGGATGCAATGGTTTCAGAATTATGCTATCTCTTTCTACAGTCATGCCTAAGGAAAGGATGCTTTCAACGTTGTGGAGGACCTCCACTACTATTGATAGTAGTAGCATACGTAATGTTCATGGGTTGGTGTTGTGATGAAAAACCTTTTGGCACAACTGGTGGTGATGTAGAAGGAGGTGAAGGATGAGAATATTGAGGGTGAGGAGAAGTTTAAGGAACATGAGATGGTAACATTTTTGGAGAGGACATGGGTTGATAGTACTCGAGAGAATGATAATGATGAGGTGAAGTAGAGGGTGCTGATCCAGTCAAGAAAATAGGATGTTAATTATAATAAACATTTGGTGTCAGGGTATACAAAGGATGTGGTTTATTTGGCAATGGCCTCCCTGACGAATGGGGATTTTGCAACTACGTTTAGACACAATACTTCTATATGAAATCTAGATGTAACATTCCTCCCCAATGCTCATGTAAATTTGACAGTACTAGGCATTGACTTTTAGGGTGATCATACAAATAAACATCACATTGATACTTATGATTGGTAGTTAAGCCCCTATCCTTATTGTCTTCAACCCTTATTTAAAGATTATCGAGTGGTGTTCTTTCCTGTTTCTCAGTTTGGCATCCTCTGTTTATCCTATTTGTCAAAGTGATCATGCATGGTTCCACCTCTAATAATGTTGGCATATTCTCCACATTTTTCATGTACCCATTCTCTCATCTTATTGATATTTTCCTCAATTTCCTCTAGTGATTGTAGTATTTGCAAAGATGATTCCACCTTTGTGAGGTAAGTTGATTTCTCCTCTTCATGGATCTTTGTTATTTTGAGATTTTGGTCCTATTGACATCTTTCAACATTCTCCCATTTGGCTATTTCTCCTTCTTCTTTTGCTACCCACTTGATAAGCTCTTGGAATTGGTGGGTTTGTAGTGCATATAGTTGACCTGGGGCATACATCTCTAGGGTCTCCCTTGTTTCATTATAGAGCCCATCCATGATGTGATACATTAGCCTTTCCTCGAAGAACCCATGGCTTGGACATTTGTTTAATAATGAATAATATTATTCTAAGCCCATGTTCAAGGGTTCACGTTGCCCTAGTTTTCACTCTTGGATTTGTCTCCTCAAGGATGAAACTCTTGCACAAGTTTGATATCTTTCATTGAATAGTTTTACCATTGTCTACCAACAATGAGTTTACTGTGGTCTTAAAGACCTATACCATACTTTTTCTTGGCCAATGAGTGTCACAGGAAAGAGCTTAATTCTTTGCCACCCATTATCAATGTTGTTCCATGCACAGGCATCATAGAAGTCTTGTGAATGATGTTGTGTGTCTAAATCATAGCCTCTTGAAAACTTGGGAAAGTTATTTACATCAAGCCTAGGTAGACGACTTTCCTTATGATTCCTATAGGATATTTGAACAACCTCTTGTATATGTATTAGACTCTTAATGGCTAGTAGGGGTTCATCGTCACTAAGTAGGCTATAAGTTTGTGAGTTGGGATGATGTTTTCTTTGTTCCTGTTCATGTTCCTGACTTTGCCTATGGGTTCGATTTTTATTTCTATGCTGACCCCTTAAGAGATGGTTAGCTATGTCATGCCCTGATGTTGAAGAAGCAGAGGAAGAGAAAGAAATAGAAGACTCATCATGACTTTTGTAAGTCTCCTAGTCATCCCTAGATAAACCCTTGTTAATCACTGAGAGGTTCCTAGGCCTTACGAGCCCCCTCATTCCATGGGATGTCCCATCCTCACTAAAGGCGTCTAGGTTGGATGATAAGAGCCCTTGAGTATTGTTGGGGTGTTCATGAACATATGAGACTCCTACATAATATTGAGTAATCCAAACTTCTTCATTATCATAAATTGTGTTGGTTCTCTAATTAATTACCTTGTTANATGTATGCACAACCTAGTCGAACTCTGAAGATGGACTAGTTGTGGCACCTAGATAGTTACACATTGATTGCAGTTCACTGTCTTCCCACCTAGACTAGTAATTGCTTTTTCACATATGATTTAGTCCAGCGTGAGGTGTATGATGTGATGCCTAACACTAGGCTACTCCTAGAGACAATGAAAAATAATCTTTATTTAAGCTAATAAGCAATAGGAAACAAAATCTAAAGTAGCCTAAGTGCGATGAGCATCTATCCTTAATCATCTGTATGCATCTTGGACTTCATGTACTACTTCTGGGATTACCAAATGCACATTACTCGAAGAACTACTAGATATGCTACTGGGTTACCAAGTAGTTACACTTAAATGTTTATGATTAAGATGTACTCATTCCATATTTAACAATATAAATAGTAAATGACAATAAAAGAAATATTAACTAAGAAAACAATAAATCATAATTAACAATCAAACAATTAAAAACTAAGTGAATACTGCAAGGATGGAGTAATCTCGATCTTTATTTCTAGTTGTGTGCATGTCCAAGTACCTCACACTTGAACAAAGGTTCTATACAATTACAAACATCACACTACAAGCATGTACTGGGGAAAGAACTGAAAACTAACAAAAAGATTCTACCCTAAGACTTACCAACTGACTCCCTTCCTATGCACCTAAAATATTTATTTATAGGCCTACATAGGAATCATGATATTGTATATTCAATATCATCATCTAGGCTACAATATCATGTATCCAATATCGAGGATTTGATATCAGGGATTGGCAAACCACAATTCATCAAACATCAAAATTAAGATTTATATCAAATGTCAAAGAGCTAGCTAATGTTGAATGTTTAATAAGTTGGATTTCTACAAAAGCAAAAATTGTAATTGGATGTCAAAATTCAGATTGACATTGGACATCAAATAACTAAAGAAAAAATCAACACTAGAGTTGACACAAAACATTAAAGCTAAGAGCCAAAAATGATGAACCAAAATGATGTTGCTAATGACATGAAACATCATTTTTGGTAAGCTGAAGATCAACATCTAGAAACTATATTGTAGATGATGCAAGATGCTGAGTCTAGACTACTAAAGATGGCTTTAAATTGAAAAGCTATAGAGTGTACCTAGAACTCTAACCTATGAAAAAAAAGCTAGAATGAGTATAACAAATGTGACTACCAATGAAGATGTTATAAGGAATATTTTATTTAGAATTCATTGCCATGTTTATGGTTATTCCTTAAATGTACTTAGTGATTATGGATCACAAGAAAATATGATCTCTACCATTGTTGTGCAGATATTGCATTTAAATATCTTTTCTCATCCTATTCTATACAAAGTATATTAGATGATGATAAATCATCACAAGCAAGCTAATAATCAATGTCTTATTGAGTATTCCATTGGAGATTTTTTTTATACGATTCTTTGTGATATGTTACCTATTGATTGTGCTAATTTTATTTTTNGGATTCTTTGTGATATGTTACCTATTGATTGTGCTAATTTTATTTTTCATAGATCATGGAAATATAATAATAAGGTTATCTTTAATGAAGAAATATTAACTAAACTATGAATAAAGGTAATCATATGTTTAGATTGTTATCTACTTTTGACAAGATTGATGATTATGATTTCCATTCTACATCAATGATTCAAAGTTTTCAAAAATTAAACAGATTGCATAATATGGTGATGATATTTTCTATGATGCTGAAAGTGATGCATTTGAATTAGATAATGCTATTGATTGTGTTGAGTCTCATATGCATGAGAAAAAGAGTATTTTTCATGGTTGACAATCTTGGAATTATTTTTTCCATTTTCTTTGCTATTAATGTTTGACATTGGTACAAGCACTAGACTACTCTTGATGTCACCATTAGTGATTGGAAATGATAATGCTAATTTGGGTGTTGAAAATTAAAATTATTATTGGGCATAATTGGTACTATGAAAATGAAAAAGTTCAATTGGCTAGAAATGATGGATTTCCATTGTGCATTAGCAAGGCTTGGAAGTCTACCCCCATTGGTTAATAATAATGAATATTGTTTCAAATTTTTATGTAATATTTTTTTTAAAGTTAAATCATTATGATGATACAATTAAGGAATTCCAAGGTGATATTGAATTATTAAAAGAATGGTGGGACATGAGGACAAGCCTCCAAGATCAAGTCCAGCTTAAAACCAAAACTATAAGTATTGTACTTAGGCATGATACTTGTAATGATTTTGATGCATTAATTCATAAGAATTATGATGTTGAGTTTAATGGCCTTGAGTCAAAGGACATGATTCCTTCCAACTAATGAGAGATCATTAAGAATAACATTTTTAAGGAGGNACTTGAGTCAAAGGACATGATGCCTTCCAACTAATGAGAGATCATTAAGAATAACATTTTTAAGGAGGAAAATGATGATGATACATCACCCTACCTTCCTTGTGTTTCTTATCCTTAAGATGTTCTAAGAATATTAAGAGAGTGTATTTGTGTTTTGAGATTGTTTTGGAGTAATTTTAGTGATTTTATATAGTCATGCAAGCATAGTTTGTAGCTATGGATAACTTTAGGCTACAATATACCATAGTTTATGATCCAATATAAAATGTGTGATGCCTTGTACTCTAAAGCAAGTTGCAAAACACTATTAGGTGTAGTGATACCATATTCCAAGGTTGCAAGTGACAATTCATCATAGTTAGTGTCAAAAAAAGGATGAAATATTCAAGGTTTTACCAATTTGAGCAAGTTGTCAGTAATAGTCTAGACACAACCTAGAAAGTGCAAGTAACAATCCAAGGAAAAATGATTTTTTCAAAAGTTCATGAATTTGAAATGGAAGACCAATGGTTGAGGAAGACTAAGGATCACTTTAGCAATTATAAAAGGATGTCTATGTTCTAAAGAAAAAGATAAAAATAGATTATGATAGAAGGACAAGAGTGTCCAAAAGAAACTTAAGAGGTAAGATTGAGAGCACTTAACAAAGAGAGTATCCAAGGGAGGTGAAGAGTCTGCTATAACTATTATCTTGTATTAAGTTTGTTTGCTAAAAATGTAAGCCATCTTTGAGAGGGATTGAGAGGAAACATGTATGACCTCTAAGATCCTTAGGAGATTTTATCTAAGCTTTGCTCTACAATTTTCATGTATTTATCTATTTGATATTTGATTATTTAAACAAGAATGTTCATATTTTTCTAATCCAAATTTGATTGAAATAGTGTGGAAATAGATCCTTTTAGGGTCAATTAAGGCAAGTCTATATCAATAACAAACAATAATGTACAATGGAAACATAATGTTAATAATTTAGACATTGTTGAAGATCATAGCTAAGCATTACATTCTACAAGTAGCACTATTAATAAGATTTATTAATAATTATTAGAATAAAAAAATTGATCTACTCATATGTAATGACCTTGCTAGATCTCCTCCACCTTCATCATTTACTTTCATAGGATCTTAAGATATTCTTGCATGGATTTGCTTTTATATTCTTATGAAGACATTCAATATATTAAGAAGTTGAAATTCAAAGAGGATTTGATAGATTCTTGTCATCATCATTTAGAGTTTTTGTTGTAAATTAAAATATTTGCTTAAACAAAAATGGAAATATAAAAAAATAGTCACCCTAGAAGTTAAGAAAAATGTATGGATGTAGCACATAAGAAATGGAATCTTGAAAGATAGCATAAGGATCTTGAGCAAATTTTACACATAGAAACTAAGCAAATTATCTATTTGTAATACTAAGATGCTTAGAAGACTTGGTTGATGAGGATTACATGTAGAACAATAGAATATTAAGAATGCAAATAAGAAATATAAATAAAGGTTACTTAAGGAATATAAATGTTAGATTAGAACCAAGAGAAGAAAATTTATGTAAGAATATTTTTCTTAAACTATTAAAAATGAGCCTAGATGATTTTGGTAGTGTTTTTTTTTATCATAAAGCCTCTTCATCATGTAATTTTTTTTCAAGATATATGCTCGTCTTATAATAAACTATTTATAGGAGAAGATGATATTTTTACTATTTCTTATACACCACATACCTCTTTACTTTACTCTTGAGAAATTTACAAAGGGTATTAAAAATTTAGCATTTGGCAAAGTTGTAGATATAGATTGCTTACACGTAGAATTATTATAATGTGTAAGACCTACTATTCATAAAGAGATTTGTTACAATTTAAATTCAATAATGGATCAAGGATTAGATAAACATTGGAGAATTAGTAAAGCTATGTTGTTATATAAAAATAAGGATAAAGAATTTTGAACAAATATCAAATGATCATTGTAAGTATATTTTTACTAAGTTGTAGAGTGCTTTTCTAGAAAAATGAATCAGTTCTTAGGTTGAAGTTAACTAAGTTAAGGCAACATGTCAAGTAGGTTTTAGACAAAATTACACTGCTACTAATCACTTAGTTATTCTTAGATACTGAATGGAGTTTCCAAAATAACCTAACCAAATATTTTTTATTTATCTTGTTGATTTTGCAAAATCACTAATTTAGTATAAACCTATGGTTACACTTGCATAAAATTGGCCTCCCTTTAGAATTAGTTATAGTAACTAAATATTGTATAAGAAAGTAATTATTGAAATTACAAACAACAATTTAAAGAAAAAAATTGAATTCTAAACAAAAATTGGATTTAAGAAAGGTTGTCCTCTTTCTCCAACTCTCTCTTGTGTTTTTATTAATGAAATGCTTGAATAGTTATACAATGGATAAGATATTCATACTATCAAAATTAGATCCCAAGTAGTAAATCTTCTTTTGTATGCAAATGATATTAAATAAAGAATAGCAAGAGGTTTCAAGACATATATGCTTACAAAATAGATGAAAGGATAGGATTCTAGGCTTAGAAGTTCAAAAAACAAATTTTGTAGACTGTTATCTATCCTACTATATAATATGGATGTGTGGTTTGGGGACCTAGACCTAGTGCTAAACTTTGGAAAGATATTAAAAGATTACAAAATGATTTCCTTCTCAATGAGTTAAAGGTGAAGATCCAAACACCTTACTCAGTGTTATTATATGAATATGATTTATTCCATGTAGAATTATAATCCTTGTGTCAATTTATTACATATAATTATAGCTTGAATAATAGAATGAGAAATGGATATTTTAGGTTGAAATATACTTTCAAAATTATGGTTTCTTATAAAGTAGAATCATATATATCAAATGGGTGATTCACCTAACTAAGATACCCTCAATAATTATGGTACAAGAAAACCCAAATCTCATTTACATAGATTATGCAAACTATAAAGGGATCAAGTTTATGAATCATACTATAAAGCTTTAAGAGAGACTCATAGAGCAATGTCATAGACTTGAATTAACAATATCAAAAAATTAATTTGAATTTATGTGAGGGAGATTTACTAATGAGTGGTAGGATATTCTAACACTCAATCATACAAATCACAAGTGTACACATGTGACATGATCATAATCTATAGATGGCCAATATAGATTTACTAGTAGCTAATGTTCAATTCACAATCATTGCCTTCTCATGTTGAGTTATTCAAGTTCAAGTTATATGGTCTAAATCTCAGTGAGGTATATGATATGATGATGTTGTTTAGCTCAAATTAAAACTAAATGCAAACATGATGGAAATGTGGTGATAAAATCTAAGTTTGAGTGCAATAAAGGTAGAAAACTATTCTAGCCTATGGGAAATAAGTATCCATTCTTGGCTTGTCATACATGTCTTGGGCTAATGTAACTATCACCAAGATTACCAAGTGAATCTATTATTAAGAAAATCAAGTGAAGTCACTACTAGGTTATCAAATAGTTATACATTCTACTCAAAACCAATCATACTTATATTGCTTTTCTAAAGGATGTTGAAAAAGTAAAGTACTTAGAAAATGTAAATGACTTAAGAAAAGTAAAATTAAGCTAATTAAAAATGAGCTAAGTGAAATGCTACAGTGGTGAGAAAAAATATTGATCTTTATTTCTAGTCACGAATTATGTCCAAGAATAATCCACTAGAACAAAAATTCTGTACAATTGTTATACACCACACTGTAGGCATTCACTCTATTGTTAAGTATAAGTTACAAAAACAAACTACAAGAATCTAGCTAAGTGTTGGTGAAAGTTGTTCCTTTCAACATGACAGTGGATTAGTATTTATAGGCATGACCATGACCCCCTACATCACATCTATGATGACATATGCAAAGCTATCATATTGTAAATATGATATCGTAGCTAATTGACTTAAAGGTTTTATCATATCCCCACAACTAACTAAAAACTCATCCTTGAGTTAAAACAAAAGAAGAATAGTGCTTCTTACAAAATTGGAGTCATTTATAGACTTTAACATTGTAACTTATATACATGACTAAGTCTACTATGAATGTCTCAAAGTGGTTTGAGTGGTATTTACAAAATTATCATGCATTGCATGCTTGACACATTTGAATAAATAAAATAAAGCAAAACAAATCATCAAATCTTGATGTAGTCTTATGTTTTAGGTAGTGGTGGCTCCTCCATCAGGTTTTTTCTTTTGTCATTGGGCTTACGAAATTGGTATCAGTTGAGTAGCACCTAAAGATTTTCTTCCTTCGATCTTGGATCATGTATTGTCCAAGAAAATTTAACAATGTTTGCTAGAGTCGATACTTTCCATGGGCATGTCAATTGTAAAAACATTTCATTGGCTTTGATATGCCAAACAAGATACTACCTCTATTCTTCTATAATGCTCTAGCTATCATTTTTAGTTACTAGTAGTTTATCATTCTCCTAGCTAGATTTGCTACTACATCTTTTCAATCCTAGTATCTAGCATTAACCACTTGAAGCTTGCAATTTGCAATGTGAAAATTTTCTTATACATCTTTTTTATCTACAAAATATTTTTCATATAGTGCATACATTATAACCACTTGTTGCTCTAGTTCTATTCAAGGCCTGCCTAATATCAACATGGCTAGATTAGCATAGCTGAGATTTGCTAATCCCATGTACTCTATTAGATCATCTATCTACAAGCCTTTATTTTTTATTTTAGCTTAATGAACATGGGCAAGAATATCCAAAATTGGCTACCAATTAGGTGTTTTTATTATGATTAAGTTGATCTTGAATTTGGCCACCATGATCTCTTTCTCATTTATTTTCTTATACCTGCCCACTTGATCCTTGAAGTGCTCTTTTAGCTATTCATGTTTCATGGCCTCATTCTACCACACACTAATTTCAATAGCTAACTTCTAGCATATTACTTGAACTTCTTCCATTAATAGGATCCTATTCTCTCTAGTCAATTTTCTCATGTTAAGGTTGACTTTAGCAAACTAATCCTTTAGTTGATAAACACTTTCTTCTAGCACATTCCTTTGCTTATCAATTTCATTCAATCTCATATTTTTAGCAATAATTATTTTATTTGCTTCTTTAGGGTAGTCAAGGTTTTGGCATGAGCATAGGTTTGTGCTTCCATCATTAAGGCATTTCATGTTACCTTTTACTTTTCCATCTCCATCTAGGTATATCTGATCATTAGTTGGCTTATCTGTTTAGTTCTAAATTATTTTAAGTAATCAAACGTAATGTATTATGTAGGGCCTTTCCTCTCTACTCTTAATGAAACTAACTCTACTTGTAACCTTTGCACTTTATTTTTTGTGTATTTTACTCTAGTTTCTATCATTACTAGCCTACCCTTAGATGAAATCATTTCATAATGCACTATAGTGGTATCAGTGGGTATATCAAAAAGATAGTTCTTCACTTATCTAGTTTCTAGCAATTGATCTAGAATATCTTCATGTTCTTGTGGGGCCATGGATGTTTCTACTATGGTTTCAACATCTTTAGCTCTAGTCATATCAACCAATGGCACAATGGGAATATTAAAGAATTCTCTAATATGATCTATAATAACCTCTACTACTCTTGTTGCATCTTGGTGTTGCATCACCACTACTGTGGCTCCTTCTCTTGTTTCTAGCATAACCTAGAAGGATGCAACATTCCCAAATATCTATTATACCCTATCTTCATTTTCTCTTTCTTGTAATGAGATTTGATCACTAGCTAGTACTATTGATATGGGAGGTCTAATTGGATTTTCTTGCACTTTATACATGTTGGAGACCTCTCTATTTCCCTAGCTTATATTTTCAGCAATTTTTTGCAAATGGCTTATTGAGGATTAGTACTCTTGCTATGCCAGTGGAGCACTTCATCTTAGTCTATCAGCAGTTGATATTAATCCACTGGGTTCTACTTATTCTATTTCTATGGCTAGAAAATTTCTAGCTTAGTTCCCATTGGTTTCTCTACTTGATCCTTCTTAGGTGGCACTAATTTTAAAATTTTATCATATGAAGCATTCTAGGCTTCGGAGAGAATATTATTTGTGTAGCCAAAAATTCCTACTCATTTACAATGTCTTCTAATAAAGCAAGGACATGGTAACGAGAGTTTCCCTACCTTATTTTCTTCAAACCTCCCTTGGATTTTCAAAAATAATAAATGATCCATGTTAGGTTAGAATTTGTAATAATTGGTTGTCAAAAGTGTGTGGAAGAAGGAATTAGGCAAAGTAAGTCAATTAGATTTGTAGGAGATGATTGGTAAAAATTGCTAAATGTATGATCAAATATGAATAAGTAGAAAAAGTAATAATGATTACTTAAGTGTTCTAGAGGCACAAGATAATGTGGAATTAGTCATCAGGTATGAAGCACAAAAGTCATTCAAGTGGGTCCTTGCCAAAGCAAGCTCTAACCCTTAGTGCCCTTGTATAACCACACCTACAAAAATCCATAAGCACTCATGGAGATAAATGTAAAAAATACCTATCTTCTAGTACACACAAATTAGTATATCCTCAATGAGAAAATAATATTATATTATATAAAACCATTAAATTGTGATTATATATATAATAGTGAGGTGGAGTGGAACTAGCAAGAATTGCAAAAAATAGGATAAAAGATGTCTTAACATAGATATAATGAATTATATGTGTGATACATGGTTAAAGAAATAATTAGCCCTTCCATCCAAGATCCAAACCAAGTGCATACCACTTACTAGTGGCATCACATTATATCATCCCAAGACTAACTACAATAAGACTATCACAACTACAAGCAGTATTAACACTTGGCAATGAAGTTCAAGCAAGTAGTTCATTAATAGTACATTTTATTATTTTTTTAAAGGAGACTTGGCCATTAGATAGAAGAGTACCTTTAGGATGGGTAACATGTCTTTCTAGTCCTGTAACCAATGCAAGTAAAAGAAATCTTCAAATTTCTAAGATGTCACCTACCTTCAAGCATGGGTAACATGTCTTTCTAGTGGAACCCCTAGAAATTTTGATTCTATGAATTTATTATGTTATTATCATGTTAACCTTACTAAAGGACTATCTTCAAGCATGGGTGACATTTCTATCTAGTAACATGGTAAGGCAATACTTATTTTAGACATACTTCCATTTTCTATTATAACTCAAGTGAATAATACAACTTAATAGCAGGATAAGACTCATACTAGTAGCTTTAGAGAATCCACAAACATCCTTGATATCACATCCTTTTCATTCCCACTTGGTTCTATGCTTTCTATCCAAGCATAATGATCACAAAGTCTTTTTAGTTTTATTATGAAAACAATGTCATTGTATCCATGGTAAGAACCTCTTATTGTTGGAAATGAGTGAATGGATGATGTGATCTCACTACATATATAAGTAGTCCTTTAATTATTTAACAACATAGAGTAAAATTATCATTGTTTGAACTACATATTATTTTATTCCTTTACACTTTATTAAAGAAATTAGTAAAAATATATACATGAATCATAATAAAAATCATTAAAAATGGTAAGCATAGAAAAATGTATATAGAATTGAAAAGACATTAAAGAATGAAAAATGATTAAGAAATTTGAAAATGTATAAAAGAATAAGAAAGATATCAAAGAATGTAAAAATTTATAATAAATGTGAAAAGTATAACAAAAATTGTAAACCAAAAAATTATAAAACAAAAAAAGTTGAAATGCACTTATCAATTCCTGATTCAAGATAACGTACCACACCACACCCCTCCCACCCATGGCCCCCTCCCCACCACACCCCCCCACCATAGATCCCCAACATCATACACTCTAGGTTTCTCATTTATCATCCTTAGTAATTTGAATTTTTGTTTATTATCCCATGTGACATTGATGATAATCAAGTTTTGATCTTTTGGAAATACATATTCTATTGGACTAGATGGTCTTTCCATTTCAGATGATCCAACTATGTTTTCTTTTTTATTCTTAATTTCAAGTTTTAAGTCTCCATGTCTACTAGTTGTTGGTGTATGATCATGGTTTAAGATATCTTTTTGTAAGTCCTTAATTTGGATCATTTTCTTAATGTTAATAACTGAATTGGGTGTTTCCATGCATGTTTTGGATAGTTTTATTTTCTTATTGCTTAACCACTAAGTGTCTTTTGGTTTAGTGATCATTGTTTCTTTTTGCATACACACTTGTTTTCCACATTTTTTATGGGTTCATGTAATGATCGTGTTGACATTCTAAACTTTCAGTCCACAATTTCACCATTCTTTATTATAAGTCATTCATGGAATTCTTTGCATCTATATGGCTCCTTGCTCATCTTCCTTGGAAATTTCCAAGGAAAAGTCTCATATTCCTAACTTAGCACAAATTGTATTAAGCCATGTTCTTCCCATGATTATGGGAAATTCTCCTTTATTCTTCCCTATGTGTATGACTAAAATCAACAAATTATGGTGGTGATTACATCTTCCACTTGTCCAAATGGAACAACAATTAACTAGTCTACAATCTCTAATCAAATGTCACTTTCTTCAACGGGGGAAGATTCTAGGCCTTGTACATATCTTGTGAAATAAGGTTTACTTCTAACCTAGAATGTAATAGAGCCTTACATGATTTATGTCCTACTATTTGGAGATAGACTAAGGGGCTCCCAAGATCTGTTCTTTTCTTAGGAAGTGGTCCTACTTTAATCCAGTGTGTTATTATCTAAGTGAGAATGATAGTTCTTATATTCTTACCTACAGATATCAAAAGCATAATGTTCCATGGAGGATTATGTATCGATAGGATAGAGTTAAGTGAAGTTTCCATCCTTCAAACCTTTTTTAGACTTGCCCTAAAGAAGGAACATTTCTTGACTCTTGGTTTACTTGTTATTACATCCTCTTATTTAGTGACTACCCTGATAATGTTCTTTTATTATGGCTATGTTGGCAATTTTCCTTACATGATTGGTGGTGGTACCAATGGTAAAGTGTTGGAAGCCTAAAGGAAATAATCAACTACTAGTAGGGTTCTATAAGAGTTTGGATCCATACGTGAGGTAGTGGGCCTATGATATTCTAGTAGATAGTAGGAGGAAGAGGTGTGAACTGAAGTGTTCCCAAGAGAGATTGGACATTCAACATAGTATCCATAGAAATTAGGTTGCCTATATGGATATTTTTTCCTTTATGGTGGCATTCCCCATGCTTTTGGCTATTGCCACTATTACTAGTATTGCTCTTGTAGTTGAGGATAAGCCCTACTTGAATAATATGTTTGTTGGTAAGGCTATAGGAAGTTACCTTGTAGATAAGATAACTATCTAGGAATTTGCTTCTTCAAAAATTTTGGATTAAGTACATATGCACTAGACTCTTGTAAGTGGTCCATAATATGTACACCCACAATGCTTCAGCTCATGCAATGAATATAATATGGAAATTTTTCATCATCTAGCTATGTAAGCACCACTCCCAAAGAATAATTAGATGCATTTATCATTATGTGAAATGATCTGAACTAGTCTAGTGCCTATAGAATTAGATTTTGTATGAGTTTCACCTTTAGTAGTTAGAATTCATGTTCGCACTCCTTGGTCTAGATGAACAGAGCATCCTTCTTTGTAAGCTCATCCAATGGCTTTGTGATCTTAGAGAAATTCTCTATAAATCGTAGCTAGTATGTCCAAGGAATGATTTGATATCCTTGAATATCTCTACTTAACATGTAATTCCATGGATGACCCTTATTTTTTCTAGGTCTACCTCAATCCCTTCTTACCAAATTTGATGCCCCAACACAATGCCTTCTTGGATCATGAGATGACACTTCTGCTAATTGAGCTGTAGGTTTGTTTCAAAACATCTCTTTAGTACTTACTCAAGGAAGTCCAAGGCTTACTCAAATGTAGCTCCATAGGTGGAGAAGTCATCCATGAAGACTTCCACACCACTACCAATTTGCTATTGGAAAATACTAAGGACCAAGTGTTGAAATGTTGCAGGGGCATTACATAAACCAAATGGCATCTTACAATATGCAAAAGTACCCCAAGGATATGTAAATGTTGTATTGGCCTAATCTTCTAGAATAATTTGAATTTGGTTATAAACACTATAACCATCCAAGAAGCTATAATAGCAATGCTCGGATATGGCGTCCAACACTTAATCCACAAATGGCAATGGAAAATGATTTTTAAATGTTGCCACATTCAACAACCTAAAATTGATATCGAGTTGGAACTTATCACCATTCTTTGGCACAATTACAAGTTGGCTAACCCACTTACTATTTATTATGGGGTAGATGAACCCTACCTTGAGGAGTTGCTCTAGGAGAGACAGGTTGCTAAACATAGTACCCGTATGGATATGGTTTCCTATAAGGGTACTACTACCTTGGTGGTGGCATTTTCTACGATTGTGGTTGGTGCCATTATTGGTATTGCTCATATGGTTGTGGTGGAGCTCCACTTGGATAATAAGCTTGTTGTTGCTAGTAGAACTATCATGGATTACCCTAAGGATAAGGCAATCATCTAGGTGCTTGCCTACACACTAGTTAAGAATTCAATGTGTACATCCTAGACACTTATAAGTGTGACATCATAGGATAACATTCCTTTGGATGTTTGTATTAACAAATGTCACAACCAGTTTCATCATCAGAGTTAGTTTCCACAACTTCCTCTATGGCAAAAACTTTTCCCTTACCTCTTTGGTAAGCAAATTCAACTTCTTTTCATCTTTTTTGGTGATGATCACTATTTTACTCTTTAGATTCTTCAAAAATCTTCATAGTAGTTTGTAATTTTTCATCCAAAGAATCCCATAATTTAACAACCTTTGCCAAAATACCAAACACAAATTTTTACATGGGCAAGGTTTTCCTATTCACCACGTCATCGAGTGGTGACTCCTCATCACAAAATTGGACCTCCAGTTTCATGATGGAAGGGTTCCTATTATATTCTTCTATACTTTTCCTCTTTTGCAACTCACCTTTTCCTTTTGCTACCTACTCTATTAGCCTTTGGATCTAATGAGCTCTTAGTTTAGAAAATCTCCCTTGGGCATACTTCCCAAGAGTTCTTCTAGTTTTTGCTCTAAGCCCATCTATGACGTGATGAAGTTGTTCCCTCTAAGAATAACCATGTTCAAAGCATCGATGTAAGAGTAAATACTATATACCCATAGTAGCATCCAAGGGTTCATGTATTCCTTGTTTCCATCCTTGAATCTACCTCCTCAGATAAGACACTCTAGAGTATGTTTAATATTTATTGTTGAATAGCTCCAATATGGTACTCCATTTATGGATAGATTTTGGCTCCAAGGACTGGTACGAGCTTTCAAATTCTTTGATAAGTATCTTAGGGAATGGCTTGAGTTTCCACCACTCTTTTTCTATTTTTTATAAGGCATAGGCATCATGGAAAGCTTGTAGATGTGTCTATGAATCAGAGTTGTATCCCCCCTCAAATCTTGGGATATTATTCATGTCTAAGAACTTAATCCTACTATCTTTCACATGCTTGGTTGGGATCTTTACTACCTCTGCAATGTTGAGCATGCTTCAAGTCACTAACAGAGGTTCATCATCATCACTGTGTTGATGACATCAATGATGGTTTCAACCATCCCTTTTGTCTTGATGGCTTTCATGATCATTGTTGTTTCATTGATTACCTTCATCATGATGATTTCAATGGTGGATTCTATGAGAATCAGAAAATGAAGAGGAATGTTTGGAATTAGATGAAGAATATGGAGGAGAAGCTAGACCACCATCACCATAGTGGTTTCCACCACCATGATTCTACTCATTATGACCACCATCTTTAGATCCCTTGCTATTGTGATATTTTCTCAAGTCCCTACCTTGACTGTCACTCTTTCCTGAACCTGATTTATGCATAGTGGATCATAGGTTTAGGGCCACACCCACATTACCAATAACAAGGGGTGGAGAATCTTCATGGTGAGAACCTTTAAAGGGAGGATCCTCATTGTCATTTTGATCTGGTAAGAATAAAAGCTTAGTAAAAAATTTTCCCTTCATAGCCTCATGGTGCTTCTCCTAATTTTGATCTTATTTATGTTGTGTTTTAGTGGTATAGTAGTCCTGAGTGTCATAACCATTCACAACATATTCCTCATGAAGATATGAAATGCCCAATTTTTTAAGAGTCTAAAATAGCATCCTCGATATAGATCAACCAAGGGGCAAGATGATGTTGCTCTTCATATCATGCCATCATATTTGTTCATCCTAATGTAGGATGAAGATGAAGTCTAGTACATACTCATCTGAATGAGTATATACCACTTTGCACTCCTATGAGATTGACAATTTGACATCTTCATGCCTATGGAAAGAAGACATTTTGCAAAACAAATAAAATTATCAGTGTGCTTGGTAGTTATATGTCGTGTGAAAGTGATGTTGACATTGAGTTCATTAAACAATATGAATAATATTTACTAATCCTATATAGTTCATGTTTCACACACAAAGTCCCTAGAAATGGTGCCAATGATGAGTGGCAAGGTACCCTTACATCCAACAATACGAATCATAAGCATTCACATGCAATCTAGTTAGATTCTATGGACTTTATAGCTTCTGGTACATTACTCTTCTAGGTAGTGACCCTTACCTTAAGATCATTCATTGTCTTCCCAATTACACTTGTGAAGCACATGGTATGTTTAAGTGTAATTAAGGGATATGATTTTTATAGTTTTATGTTTTATAGTCCTGGTGCTTATATAGAGAGAAAGACAAGGTAATTTAATGGCTAATTCAATGTAACTAACCTACTAGTCTCTAGCTAGTCCTAACATAAGTGTCTAGTCCCACTTTCTATACACATCCTGAACCCATCTATCCACTACTGGGTTGCCAAGCACTACGCTATAGGCCATACTAAGCAATAACACTATTGGGATTACTAAGTGAATACATGTTATGCTCGAAGCGGTTGTACTTATGTATTTAATCTATCTAACTTATCTTGCTTAATTATCTTAATTAGCTTAATTACTGGAAAATATTGAATAACTAATTAAAGATATTAAATGCATAAATAAAATATTTAATCTATCCAGAATGCTACAAGGTTTATTAAAAAGCTCATCTTTATTACTGCACACACTATCGTGCTCAAGTACAATAATGCTCAAATAAAGATCTGTACACTCAAAGACTCCTACTGCATGCACGTAGGAGAAATATTCTAACTTTCAAATAAACAAACTATAAGAGGTTCACTACTACTAAAATCTGATTGCCATAAATGTGGCTAGTGGACATGTATTTATAGCCAAAAAGCAAACGCTACATCAACGAGGCCTCATCAATGCATGAAAGAATGTGTCAATGGGGCCTCATCAACATAGCCAAAAAATGCAACTCATCATCAATGAATATTTGAATTCAATGAGTTATGATTTCAAACATTCTATCTTGGGCATACATCCCAAAATTTTCTAGATTCTTATTCCTTAGCCCATCGATGATGTGTCTAATTTGTTTTCTTTGAAAAAATCTATGGCTTGGGCATCTATGCAATAATGAATATTACGTTCCCATTGTTGCATCAAGAAATTCATGTATCCCTTATTTCCATCCCTAGATTTTTTTCTCAAGTTCGATACTCTAGAATAAATTTGATACTTGTTATTAAAGAGCTCTATTATGGCACTCCATCTTCGAATTGATTTTGGTTGTAAATATTAATACCAACTCTTTGCTTCCTTTATGAGTACTCTAGAAAGAAACTTTAATTTTTTCCAATCATTTTCAATTTTATTCAAGGCATAGGCATCGTGAAAGGCTTGGAGATAGAGTTATGGATCTACATTATATCTGCCTTTAAATTTTGGAATATTATTCATATCTAGTCACTTGATGTAATTGTCCCTTACATGCCTAGTGGAAACGTACATGGCTTCCATGACGTTAATCATATTTCAAGTGGCTAGTAAGGGTTATTCATAGTCTTTAGGTTTGTGAGCTCTATTATAGTAGTGATTCCTTCAATGCTCATGATACTCTCTTTCTTCTCAGCTGATCCTTTTTCTTCATTCATTTCAATCATTTTCTTCTTTATCAAAATCTCTTCTTCTATATACATGTCTCTCATGGTCTCTTTATCTTTTTCCATCATGATCCCTCAGTCTTCATTCTCTCTTGTCAGAATCTATAGATGAATGTGAGGAAGAAAATGAATTAGTTGGAGACTAGTGCAAGCTAGTTCTTCTTCTATGAGTCCTTAATATATTCCTCTTAAATTCAATGGAGGTATTAGGTCTTAAATTCCTCCTTCTTGAACATGGCCAATGTTTGAGCTCATAAGGGTTTCTTGAACCATTAATGATGTTGAACATTTTGGAGGTAAGACAATATTACCCTATAAATTTCTCCATTTGAGTTGTTCATCTTGGTGAAAAATAAATGTGAAATTAGAAGAGTAAGGATAAGTGTGATCATAGGAAATTCTAGTTTTCATTGATGCACTTCAATCTTCTTCATTAAATTCCTTGTCATAACATTAAGTTCAGTAGGAGATGGAGATTTTTCCTTGGTTTTAGAAGCCATTTTAAATGTTTGATGCTTAAGTATGTGTGCTTTTGATAAGATTATTTTTTAAGTATGAAAAATGTGCTTAATAATACTAGATACAATGAACTTTGTAAAATCAACTACTTAGCAAACATTGTCACATCCCTGATAATGGTGCCAATGACGAGCAATTGAATATTCCAACACTCAACCATAAAAGTCACAAGTATACACATGTGACCTAATTGTAATCCGTGGATGATCAATACAAATTTACTAGCAGTTGATGTTTAGTTCACAATCATTATCTTATCATGTTGAGTTAGCGAAGTTCAAGTTGTATGGTTTAACTCTTGGTGAGGTATATGATATGATAATGTTGTTTAGCTCAAATTAAAAATAAGTGTAAACATGATGGAAATGTGGTGATAAAATTTAAGTCTAAGTGCAATAAGAGTATAAAACTATTCTAACCTATGGATGATAAGTATCCATTCTTGGCTTCTTGTACATGTCTTGGGCTAATGTAACTATCACTAAGATTACCAAGTGAATCCACTATTGAGTGAGTCAAGTCAAGCCACTACTGGGTACCAAATAGTTACACATTCTACTCAAAACCAGTCATATTTATACCATCTTACTAATGGACATTGAAAAAGTAAAGTTAGAAAATGTAAATGACTTAAGAAAAGTAAACATGTTGAAAAGTAAAATTAAGCTAAGAAATAATGAACTAAGTGAAATGCTCTAATGGTGAGAAACAAGCTTGATCTTTATTTTTGATCATGAATTATGCCTAAGAACAATCCATTTGAACAAAGATTCTATAAAATTGTTAAACACCACACTACAATCATTCACTCTATCACTAAGTCTAAGTTATGAAAACAAACTATAAGAACTTGGCTAAGTATTGGCAAAAGTTGTTTCTTTCAACACGACAATGTATTAGTATTTATAGGTGTGACCATGACCCACTACATTGCATCTAAGATGACATATGCAAAGCTATGATATCATAGATACAATATTGTAGCTAACTAACATAAAGGTTTTATCATTTACTATAGAGGCTATTTTCTTGATACAACAATTGATGAAAAAATTTAGAAAACATAAAGAAAATCTACATATGATCCTCATTGACTTAGAAAAAACATATGACAAAGTGCATAGAGATATTATTTGGTGGGCCTTGTAGAAGAAAAACATCCCTGATAAATATATTAAAGTGATTCAAGACATATATTAAGGAGCTACCACTAAAATTAGAATAGCTTATGGAACCACATTTTATTTTCTAGCTATAATAAATCTATATAAAGGGTATGAATTTAGCCCATACTTATTTTTCATTGTCATAGATAAATTAACAAAGAAAATACAAGATGAAATCCCATAATGTATGCTTTTTGCAAATGATATTGTATTGGTAGAGACAACTCTAGAAAATATTACATCTAAAATGGAGAGGTCAAGACATGCTCTAAAATCAAAGGCTTAAAAATTAGTAGAAGTAAAACATAATATGTGGCATAAAATTTCAATAATAGCATAAAAAATGTTAAAATAGAAATGGTAATTCAAAGTGAAAAAGTGCCTTACTATAAATAGGTCGACTTTCTATGATGACTACTCTAATCATATGGTGAAATTAATAAAAATATAAGAAATAGCATGGTTAAGATGGAAACAAGCTAGTTATATTCTATGTGATAAAAAATCCCAATAAAACTAGAGGGATAATTTTATAAAATAGCAATTAGACTTGATATCTTATACGGTATTGAATGTTGGGCAATACAAAAGAAGCATGTACAAGTTAGTTTGGTAGAAATGCGAATGCTTAGATAGATATTGAATGTTACTAGAAGAGATAAATTGCACAATACAAACATTTGATAACAACTTGGAGTTATTCTATTTTAAATAAATTGGAGGGATAGAATCTTAGATGGTTTGAACATGTACACATAAGATCAAAGAACAAGCCTATAAAAAAAGGTTGCTACATGTTTGTCTAATGAATGCTCTCAAAAGGAAGATCAAAAAGGACATGGGAAAAACAATTGAAGAAAAATCTAAACAAATTGCGAATAAACAAAGATCTAGATCTTCATAGAGGTAAATGGAAAAAAACAACTAATGTAGTTGATCCCATTTTGTTGGGATAAAGCTAGGATGATGATGATAACTTAAATATCTAAAGACAAGGTAAATTATCTAAAGTAATTCTTGAGAATTCATGAGATTACATTGGTATTTTTAGGGAATGAAATGGTTAAGAAATTGAATATTTCTTACATCATGTTAGATCTAATAAACTAGCTACATAAGCCAACTATCTTATAGCTACTATTTCAATAAAGTATCTAAGTACCATAGCAAGCTTTTCTTAAGTTTGTATCATCTTAGAATTGAAAATAGAAGATGGATTCAACTCCTCCAAGATAATCACACACATAGGTTGTGCAAGTCAAGAGCTCTTGAGGATAAGTCGCATATGTTTTTTTTTTCTAAATACTGCAACTATCCATTTAAAACAACATTATCATATTGTAGCAAAAAACTTATGACATGTTTTTGTTGCTATCATCACTATTTGGTCAATTTGTCATGAAAATGTAATATTTTTCCAATAGATATTATGATTCTTCTAATGTAATAAAGCTTCAATTTCAATTTTGATTTTAATAAAATAACCCCATAGTAAGTAAGATTACCAAAAGTATCTTTCAGGTATAACATAATAGAATTCAATGTTGATGAAAGTAAAAGAACTTAGCAAGTAATATTAGAACTCTTTGATGGTAAGCTATGTAGGAGAAAACATCTTCTTGGTTATATATATGTGAGTACACATTATTAATATTAATATTTAAGTAAGTGGCTTTAGAGAGAACTTATCTATGAGATTTGGCATAGTTTTATTAGGCATTGTAAACTTGATGCTAACCATCTAATTTTTGATCCAACCTATAGTTTTTATCAAGGCTAAGATGATCATGATGATGATTAAGGGGCTTCCTGAAGGCCTCAATTTTAAGTTTAGTTTTCATTAGAGGCAACAACTTTATCTACAAAGGCATCAATATTAGAGGTTTTGTCATGAGTTTTCCAAAATTTGAAACTAAATCTTCTGACTCAGTCCTACAGCATGCCTTCGATCTCCTCTAAGGAAAGACCCCTAGTTTCAAGGATAATAATAATTACAAACAAGAGGGAAGTAACTGCAATGATGCCAAAAACCATGAATGTGTTGGAGGTTCCAATGGATTTGGAAATGGTGAGAAATGTCTGAGAAACTATCAAATTGGCAATCCAATTGCATGTGGTAGCCAAGCCTCCACAGATGCCTTTGAATCTCAATGGATATATCTCAGAATTCATGAACCATGGCAGAGTTCCAATTTCAGGAGCATAGAATATGATGTACACAGCCAAGCCTACAATAGTCAGTGCCCCATATTTACTTGGGTAGCCTTGTGTAAACCATGTATTTGATGAGCTTTTGCACACTTTCTCAACTGTCCTATTTTTCAGCAAGCATGCACTCGGCATTAGCTTTACAACAAACATTACACATACTTGTCAATTCAAGAAGATTCAAGAAGGAAAAACATGAACACAAGTTGCAGAATTGCAGGAAGGCTTGCCATTCCAAGCATCCATCTCCATGTGCCGAGCACCTACACAATTTAAAAGCCAAATTTCCCAACAAAGTTTGAGATTTGCAACATGAATCAAAACATCATCTATGAAATTGTTCATTTTGGTGTCATAGAGTAAACTGTAACTAGATTAATTGTGAAATTGCCTGTAGTTGTCATTTTAGCAGTGATATCAAAAATTTGATTAATTGAAAATAGTTACTTTAGTGTTTATACTACTGTATTCTGTTGGTAAATTTTTCAATACGACTTTAATGCCCTTGCCCAATACTCATGTATTTTTGTACAAACTTTGGATTTAATGTCCCTACCCAATACTCATGTAGATGCAACAAGACTAGGCAATGACCCTTTCGATGGTCATATAGGCAAATGTCACATCCACCATCATCTTTGGTGGTTGAGTCTATAGCCTCTTCTTCTATGACCATTTCCCCTTTCTACCGAAAAATGTTCCTAACTATTTTTTTGATTCTTTTTCCTCGTTTTGTTATGATCACTTGATTCATTTTACACTACTCTCTCCTCTACGATTTCTTTCCAAGTTTTACCTTTCTCATTCATTAATTCTAACATCTTATCCAACTTTTCTTTAATCTCAATGATATAATTTTGTATTAGCAAGGTCCATTGTAAAATCACCTCATCGAGAGTTGCCTCTTTTTCCTTATCATAGATATGGACGCTTTTATTTTTGCAAAGTTGGATCTTAGTTATTTTCCTCTACATACTTTCGTCTACATAACTCTCCTTCTTCTTTTGCCACACACTTGATTAACTCTTTGATCTGATGGGTTCGTAGCTCATATAATTGACCTAGAGCATACATCCCAAGGGTCTCCCTTGTTTCATTACGAAGCACATCTATGATGTAAAAAAGTTGCCTTTCCTCAAAGAAACCATGGCTTGGGCATCTATGTAGTAGCGAATAGTATCTTTCCAAGGCCACTTCCAAGGGTTCATAATTTTCTTGCTTTCACGCTTGGATTTCTTTTCTTAGGTTGGACACTCTTGCATAAGTTTCATGTTTTTTGTTAAAAAGTTCCAGTATTCTAGACCACTAGTGAATGGAACTTGGTTCCAATGATCTATACCAAATTTCAGCTTCGTTAATTAGTATCCTAGGAAAGAGCTTAAGCTTTTACCAACCACTTTCAATGTTGTATAAGGCGCAGGCATTATGGAAGGCTTGTAGATGATGTTGTGAATCAAAATCATAGCCTTCCATAAACTTAAGAATATTATTAATATCAAGCCTAGATGGGTGACTTTCCTTGTGATGCCTATGAGGTATCTTAATTGCCTCTATGATTTGCATTAGGCTCTTAGTGGCCAATAAAGGTTCATCATCATTAGACATGTTGTGATGAAAATTTCTATTTCTATTTGTTTGATTATGACGATCTTGTCTATGCTCATTGTAATGTATTTGATTCTTCCCATGGGTTCGATTTCTATATTTATCTTGACCCCATAATGGAGCTCTATCTCTATACCTACATTCATCTTCATCAAAATTAGACATTGAAAAGGAAGAGGAAGATGAGAAACTAGGAGAATTTCCATGGCTTTTATAGTTCTTCTTATGATCCCTTGATTTATCTTTTCTAAGTTTAGAAGAGGTCCTAGGCCTTAAGTCCCTCCTTGATCTAGGACTTTTTCCATATCCTTTAGGATTGTCTACCTTAGCTGAACATAGTCTTTGAGTGTAGTAAGGGTCTAAATGAGCATAGAAAACCTCCACTTGAGGTTGTTCAGTCCAATTTTTTTTTAGTATATATCCTATCATTTCTCCTATGAGTGTTCTCATCATATGATGCATTATTGGTCCTATGTGAAGAAGACATGGTTTTACCTTATATGTGTGACTTAAAATATTTATATTTTTTAAAAGATAGATCATTAATACCTTTACAACGATCGTGTATATTATAACTAATCTAGATGACTAGCACCATCCTTAACAATGGCACCAATGATGAGCGACAAGCTACCCCTATGCCCAACCATACAAATCACAAGCGTTCACACATGATCCGGTTGAATTCCATGGATGGGACTAGTTGTAGCATCTAGATCGCTATGCCTGGTCATAATTTGTTGTCTTCCCACTTTGACTAGTGGTAGCTTTGTCACATATGGTTTAGTCCAAACTGAAGTATATGATTTTTATTATTTTATATTTTATTATTCTATGATTAATAATAGGTTGAAACTCAATTTATAATCATTTCAATTAATCAAATTACTAATTAGTAATCAACTGCCCTAACATAAGTATCTGATCCCACTTCTTATGTACATCTTGAACACATATAATGCTACTGGGTTACCACACGTTAAGCGTTGATGGGATTACCAAGAGTCATATGCATGCTCAAAGTGATCATACTTATGTGCTTAATTCATTAACATGTATGAAAATGTAAATATTAACTAAGTTCATGAAAAGTAAATTGCATAGAAAGTAAATTTAATCTACGTCAAAGTGCTGCAATGAATAAGAATCAATATCGATCTTATTGCCGCTCATGAAATATGTCTAGGTACATTGCCAGTCGAATAAGACTTCATACAACTAACTTAGATCCACTCTGTAGGCACTCACTAACTGTTCTCTAAAATTATAGAATAAAACTACAAACATTTGACTACTTTATTGATAAAACTATGCAAAACTTATGCAAAAACTAACTTGAAATTGTGAGACCAAGTGCTATATTTATAAGCATGTGTATACCCCTCGACGTTGAGGCCTTGCTATCGGAGCCTTGTTATCAAAGCCAAGATATCAAGGCTAAGATATTGGAGCCAACCAAAAAGTTGACTTTTTATCAAATAACCCAACCAACTAATGATTCATCATAATCAAAATAGAGCATCAAATATACATGTAGTATCTAAAAAACCAGATATAAAGGGTAAAAAATACACAAGTAGTATTTGATAGAACAAATAGAAATAACAAGAAAGGAAAGATTTAATAAATCAGATAGAAAGGGTAAAAAATACACAAGTAGCATTTGATAAAAAAGATAAAAATAACAAGAAAGGAAATACTCAATGGATTTGGGAATGCCTACTTAGGATTTCATCCTCACAATCACACCAATAACAAAAGAAAGAAGCACCATTTTGGGAATTCACTTCTCCCAAAAGTCCAACTTTAATCAATAGTACAAGTAGAATGAAGTAAGAATCAAATGAAGCAAATGACGATGGAAATTAAAAAGAAGAGCTTCCTTGTATAAAACTATGCTAAATAAGGTTACTTACACAAGGCTACAAAAGATGAATTAACTAATTAATCTTTAACTAAACATTTGAATACTGTATTTTTTAAAAAATGATATTGCATCTATGCTTCCAAATATGATAATCTTCTAAAGAAATATAAAATTCATGGAAGTAGTAGGCGAAAACTATATATATATATACATATAACATCATCTTGAGATAGTTGACAATTTGGTATAACTTTGCATGCCCACATCCAAGTATGTTGAGCAAAAGAACATTACCAAAAGGCATGAACAAAATCATCTATAGCTCCACAGAGAGGGAAAATAGGAGTTTGAGCCCCAAGATATTCAAGATGTTTTCCAATAGGTAAACCTTGCTAAAGAAGATACTAAAGAAATGGTTAAATTTTAAGTAGGGTAGGAAGCTTCCATATTCACTTGAATATGGACATCCAAAATTGTTCTAATTCCTATTTGTGCCAAAACCTATTGCAATGATTAACAATTAAAGAGTTTTGCAAATGTTGAAATGGAACATGTAGCTTATAAAGTAAAAGTTTCAATTCATTAGTCTAACAAAGGTCATGAAAAATACTTTGTAGTGAAGCATCCAACTATAAATAGTGCTGAATAAAATTATAAAATTGATCAAAACAATGATGCATAGTTGTAGATACTCTATACAAATTATCAAACATTTCTCAAAAAATGTATTAACTAGCAAGATGTAAGCAACTAAGAGAAATCACTCCCTTTTGAAACCAATAAGTAGCCACTCAAGAATTCATAGTAGCAAGAGGAGCATGTGAAATTGGTAACCACCATGGACAAAGCTTAGAAAAAATCTTAACATTAGTTTAATCTATATAATTGTGTAATACATGTTATGCCCTCCAAATACTTTTGAAGACATGAGGTCCAGGAATGATAATCATATGAGTAGAAAAAATCTAATTACCAAAGTGAATACCTTTCCAAAATGAGTTTTTTTTTCTTTTTTTGGGAAACCCTTGTAGCCTTACCTAGAGGAGAGTTCCAATAGTGGCAAAATCATATGCTGAAACAACTAATTTGCCACCAAAGCTCTTGTTTGAAAGAATTTAAGAAATTGAAATTTCCCTTTTTTTATCAAGATTAATAATATCACAAGTAACTAGGTAAAGACCTTATTGAGAATCTTTATGAGATCATATGACATCTCGAAATAACTGTTCTAAGCAACAAGGCTAAAATGACCATGATGATGATTAGGTAACTTCCTAAAGGCCTCAATTTAAATTTTGGCCGAGATGCCAATATGTCTAGTATGATGGGGAAGCGGGGAGTGTATTTTGTCACCCTCCACATCACACACCACGTAACATTCCACAATGGAAAAAAACTTGATGAAAAGTCCATGCATGAAAAAAAAACGTAATGTAAAGTCCATGCCATGAAAAAAACAAACGCTATAAATCAAATTAATAAAACCTTTTACAAGAATCATTATTGAATAACCTACAATCATTTTAATTTTGGTTTTCAATATAAATATCAATTCTCAATTAGTCAATTTGAGATTTTATTAATTTGTAAAATATATAAGATTCTCTCCACCAAATAATAGATACATATTATAAATATATAGCTAAACTAATTTTATTTTTTGTTGGAGGCAACATTGTCTGGAAAGGTATTGGTATCAGAGGCTTTGTCCTGATTTTTCCAAAATTTGAAACTGAACCTTCTGACTTGGTCCTGCAGCATGCCTTCCATCTCCTCCAAGGAAAGACCCTTGGTTTCAGGAATGACAATAATTGCAAAGAAGAGGAAAATAACTGCAAAGATTCCAAACACCATGAATGTGTTGGAGGTTCCAATGGATTCGGTCATGGTGAGAAATGTTTGAGAAACTATCAAATTGGCAATCCAATTGGATGTTGCAGCCAGGCCTCCACAGATGCCTCTGAATCTCAACGGATATATCTCAGAATTAATGACCCATGCCAAAGTTCCAATTCCAGGAGCATAGAAAATTATGTACAGAGCCAAGCCTGCAACAGCCAGTGCCCCATATTTACTTGGGCAGCCTTCTGAAAACCATGTATTTGATGAGTTACTGCACACATCTTCAACTGTCCTGTTTTTCAGCAAGCATGCACCTGGCATCAGCTTTACAACAACAACAACAACATTACACACTTGTCAGTTGTCTTGTTTTGGCCTTCCATTATCATCATCCTGACAAAAATCTGAAAGTGAAACTGAAGTTTTATTCCATCTGAAAACCTACCCACATCATCTATTGGACAGATATTAAAGACAGACTTTGACCAAGCATCAAATGAAGGCAAAAATCAAGTTCACAAATAAAAAATGTTATTGCTTCCTGCAAGAACTACTTACCCGATTTTGTGCAGATGCACAAAACCCACAAGCAGGATCTGCCTTCAAGCATGTTACACATGTCCAGGTTGATGATAATGCCTCCTGTTTGGAAGAAGAATGATAAGCTGGGCATTGTAAGCCAGTGAAGTTGTTTGTCTGTGTAGGGCTTACAAATGGTGCTGTGTTGTTGGTAATACGGAAAGCAGCTGTTAACACAGCCAAAGAAAATATAACTCCCATCAAACTTGCAATAAGAAGCTTTCTCCTGCCTGTTCTATCTATGAGGCACATGCTCAGAATGGTTCCACCAGCATTGAAACCAGATGTTAACAGAGATAGTAGCAGTGCCAGCCTGTTAGATGCAAATCCAGCTTGCTGTACAATCGTAGGACTGTAATACATTACTGTATTGATTCCAATCATTTGTGAAAAAATCTACACACATATGAAGATCCGGACAAAATCATCATAATCCCAAGAACCAACAAAAAAATAAAAATTGCGTAGTTAGGGTTTTTGTGCTGGAATGAATGGTGTTGGTGCTTACTTGAATTCCACAGCCTGCAATCAGAGCATATCTGACTTCTTTAACTGTCCATAGCTGGCTGTAACGGATTTTCTTTTCAGGCCCATTCATATCTATTTCTTGTTGGACAGAATTCCTGAGTTCTTCCATTTCATTGTCCAAGTCTTCAGGGGGGTGCAACTTCTGCATTACAGCAAAAGATTCTTCTTCCTTTCCCTGCCCAAATACCAGATATGATGATAAGGATAAACAAAAATCGCATCACACAAATAACTCTCACTTGCAGCAATTGCCATGACATGAGGAAGTTGCTTCTAGTCTCTTTTTATCTTGGTTACCTTGCGGAACAACCATCGAGGAGATTCAGGAAGAAAAAACATCAACATAAGCTGCAGAACTGCAGGAAGGCTTGCAATTCCAAGCATCCATCTCCATGTACCGGAAACCTGCGCAATTTAAAAGCCAAATTTCCCAACAAAGTTTGAAGCTTGCAACATGAATCAAAACATCATCTATGAAATTGTTGATTTCAGTGTCGTAGAGTGAAATAGAACCAGATTAACTGTGACATTGTCTGTGGTTGGTTGCCATTTTAGCCGTAAAATCAGAAATTTGATTAATCGAAAATAGTTACTTTAGAGTTTATACTACTGTATTTTATTGGTCATTGTTTCCAACTGTAATTTCATACAACTACTGCAAAGTAAAAGCTATCAAATTAGGTGAGATTCTTTTCCTTCTTCCGCTGCAGAAAATTTCGTGGAAAATGTTTTTGACATTTTTGTAGGCCTCCAGTAGCCAATAGGAAAACAAAACACAAAAAACCAAAGAAAAAAAAAACAACATTGATACAAATTGGGTACAGGTACCTACCTCTGTGAATGCGAGATTGATGCAGTAGGACAGAAACTGACCTCCAGTAATGAGAAAACAATTGGTACTCACAATTGCTCCTCTCACAGTCCTTGGAGACACCTCTGAAATATAGAGCGGCGAAGCCATGGATGCCATGCCAATTCCCAGCCCAACACAGACCCTACCAGTAATAAGCAGGGCTGGTCCATTTGATGCAGCCATGAAAACTGCACCCACCAAGAACACAATGTCTGCAATGGTGAGGCTTTTCTTCCTTCCAATTTTGTCATTTATCCAACCACCTAATGCAGCTCCTATTATGGCTCCAGCAATGGCTCCGCTCACAATCACCTCCTACTCCACAACAAAATGTCAAACACCCAAAACCCCAAAGACTAATCCCAACAACAAAAAGTTCAAAACATGGCACCCAATTGAAAAAAAAAACGAAAACACAAACAATATTAGGCAGTTAGAATTGGGTGTATACCTGCAAACTTGTGGACTTATCCACGCTAGAAAAGTCATCTTTGATGTAAAGAAGAGCTCCCGATATCACACCTGCGGTAAAATGAAAGCCAACAAAACAAGGCCTGCTTAGTCTTAGGAGTCCTCAGAAATTGAGAGAGGCTTCTGTACAGAAATTTCCTCTTTTTTTTTTTCATTAAATGTCATCTACATACCTGTGTCATATCCGAAAAGGAAACCTCCAAGACCTGCTGACAAGGCTAGTCTAAGTAGAAATGGATTTTGTCTAACCAAGGCTAGACATGTTCCAAAGCTAGCACCTTTATGTATAGCACCCCCTTCCATCAATCAATATATCTGAAAAGAAAATTAAAAGGGCAAGACTGTCAGAGCCGGAAGCAAGTTGAGCATGTTATTTTATTACCCTTATCCAACATGCATTCATTAGGGAGAAACAAATGATTAGTAAGTGCAAAAGGCAGCCAAAACCCGGCGCTATTTCTACAACTGATTATACACCAAGTGATTAGAAGGTTCAGATGTATAGCCATACATGATAAAAGAGTACCAGTTTAATTCTTAAATTTGCACAACAAACAAATCGGTAGAAAAAACCGTTGGTACTTTAAATATTTAAATTATGAATAATGATACACAAAATTAGCACTATTATTTTTTTGGTAAGGATTGCACCTGAACTTTTTATCTTTAAACCAAATCAATAGATAGCTGGGGTGGTTGTCACAAATATGTGCAAGTTCATCCAAAATTAAGGAAAGTCCTAATTAAATCATACTAGTGCCGGTTAGCATTTACATGGATTTAAGAATCACAAAAGTAGATTGACAGTGCTTATTTTATGCTTAATATCCTTTTTGTCCTTTGGTCATGTTTAACTACTGTAAATCCCGTCTATTCCTTTTTAGCAGAGTCTTCATGCTGAAAGCTACAAATCGTATTCTACTACCTCAACCGCTAAAACCTGCTGCACAAAAGTATGGTAAGGAGTTTTGAAACAGAATAAGGGATAACAAAGCAGATTCCAAATCACAGAACAATTTTTGCCAAGTTATCAAGAACCAGAGAAAGATACATACCCAGAAAGGAAACCTACAACCTGAAACATAAACTAAAAAGGATCAGTTAATCAGTCTGAACAAACAGACCTTTAAAAGAAAGACCAACAAAAAGTACCCAACCAAGATTCAAGTCACTTGCTCAAGATTCCAGTAACAAGCCAAAATTGACTATAGATTTAGGCAAACCAACAACACACTGATGTGCTTGTCTGAAATACATATTAAACACAAACAATCCCAATTCAGGCTGTTAACCTTATTAAGCAGATTTCACACTGTAACTGCCAGAGTAAGAGCTCCCTAGGCAAAGTGTGCACTGACTACTACTGAACTTTACTAAGTGGCCTGTTTTCGATCACAGTCGTCGGTCAACTGAACTTTAGTTGCATGGAGGACATGCATGCCGTGTGACTGAGCCCAGTTGCGTAATAATTGGGTCCAGAATTCGTATCGTATTTAATTGCAATTTTTGAAAGGTGTAGAATTCAATTACAGTCGTTTTTAGCGTATTTAATTACAATTTTTCAAAGGTGTAGAATTCAATTACAGCTTTTAGTGCAGTTGCCAGTGGCTTCGGTATTGCTTAATTTTATTTTGTTTCATTTTTACAAAATGACAATGATGTTGACTTATTGCGTTTAAAAACCCTATCGGTGTGTGAATTTGCCCAATTGCGTTTAAAAACCCTATCGGTGTGTGAATTTGCCCACTAGGAATTTGTAAAAACGTATTAATAGAGTATGTATACATTGAAAATATTGGATACATCCAGGTTGCGAAATTCAAAATAACAATAACTAAAATTTTCAGTATTTTAAAAGTTAATATTATAGCAATCTGTCATGAATACTTAGCAGAAGTTATATATTATTTTCAAGATAATACATTTTTGGTTGTATATATATTTGATAATGTTTAAGATGTAGATTATCATACACTTAGTGCCACAAGAATATAAGTCAGATTAATTATATATTTTATAACCTGCATGTTAAGATCAATGACAGGTAAAATTTCAGTAAATTTTAAAGAAAAGTGTTAAATGGTTTTCTTCAAGCTTCTAAGGTAAATATTAATACAGCATATTATAAGATAAAATACTAATAGGTAATAAAAGGATCACCTCACAATGTTCCTTTCACTAATGAGGGGATCTCAAGAAAATCAATGGATAAATAAATAAAAGCCCTAATCATTCAAGCAACCCATGTTAAAAACTTAAAGAATCTAATACCTTAGTATTACTCCTAATAACAGTCCCTTGCTAAAAACTAATAGCAACCGTCAAATTTACACCGTCACCTGATTATGCTAATTTTTACGAATCCAATCAAGGTCGCCGACGCTGGCCAATCAAGGTCGCTGACGCTGGTGATGTTTGGCGTCTTTCGGTTTTTAAAAACCAATATATCTTTGCGAAGAAGGAATCTGACGGACAATCCAATAATTTGGATTCTAAATGTGTTGCCGCATGATGCTACTGCATGATTTGTTGCTTTGTCTTGCCCTAGCCTGGCTTGACTTTATAGGTTTATGCCTTGCCTACGTGTTCAGCGGTATCCATGGATCTTCTGTCTTTATCGTAAAAGCCATGCTTGCTTTAAATTTCTAAATGGTACGACCAAAGCATTTAAAACACGTATCCCAGTTAATTTAGGTCTAGATTTCGTGGCAAAACTCGAATTCTCGCGCGAGAGACCAAGCATCTTAAAATTCTGGTATTTTACAAAAGCCCTTTTACTGTATTCAAACAATTAGGATAGAGAACTAAATACTTTGATATCCTTTAAACCTATTTTAAGTTGACAAGGCATCACTTAAAAAGAAAGGCCAACATTCTATCCTGTAAAATTAAGGAAGTTATATGGAGATATTCAAAAAATTAAGAATAATAAGCTTTTTTAAAACATGCATGTTTAAAACATTTAGAAATGGTACAAGATAAAGAATATTATAAGACCAAAGTAGTTACAATGTCTTTTTCTTAGACAACAATATTTGCAAGGCAAGAAAATAAGAAAAGATATATTAGTGTAGTACAATAAAGGATCATCATTTAGAGGCTTAATATTCATTCCAACAAGGTGAGGTTCTGGGAGGGTAGTGATTGAGTGAAAGTCGAACCTCTTTTAAGTGGTTGCATCTAGGCTTGAACCTAGATCTTACAACTTGAAAAACAAGCACCTTAACATCACTCAAAGTGATGGTCTTTATTAGCCTAATACAATAGCCTTGGGGAATGCAAACCTAATGTGCTCACTAGAGTTCACACATATTATGCAAATATAAAAATATGACAATAAAAAAACAAAATCAATAATATTCAATTCATCATCATTCACTTCAAAACCTCAATCATACACAAATTTGATTTTGATCATAAACTCTTGGTTACATACATCTTTAACAAAAACAACAATGAGTACCAAAATTCAAATTCTAGAACACATTTAGAAATAGATTTCATCACACAAGATTGCAATAGCTAGATTTAGATCTAATTGCACAAAATCATATAACTAGATTTAAGCTATGTAAAAACTTGTTGAAATCAAATCAATAATGAGAAGCGTCATGGGTCATTGCTTACTTTTTCAGTAAATTGATAAAATCATCAATTGGAACTAAGGATTGAGAACTTAGAAGGGAGGTTGAATAAGTTCCCCAAATTGAACAACCAAGACAACCAAAACTGCAAACAAATTTATGTGATTCTCCAACTTGGGAATGCCCACACTCGAAGGGTAGAATCTTTGCACACCTCTAAACTTTGTTTCATCAAAAAGTGGTTTAAAGGACATCACAACCTTTACAATGTTTGAGTTCTACTTGAAGTGTTTTTTTGCTACAACTATACTCAACCCCCACAAGGTCCCAACAAGCCCAACATGTAGTTTCAAGAATCCCATAGCCTTTACAAAGATGTAAACTCCACACACAACCTCACAAAGATCCCAACAAGCTTACAAGATGCCTTCTCACAAGAAACTCATCAACCTCGTAGGGCTGCAAAGAGAAAAAAAGAATCAAGAAGGGAATGTAACTCACTTTACAAATTCCTTGCACTTAGGCACACATACAACAATCATATCCTTATTAATATTATGCACAAACAATCATATCCTTAATACAATGCTCATAAACTAATTTGATACGATCATATCAATATCAAGTGCTTGCACCAATGAAGGTAAAAGATCTAAAAAAATTGACCGAAATTAGCTTACACTTTTACCTTAGAAAATTTACCATATATCAATATAAATAAACTTCTTCTTGATCATTTTCTAGTGCTAGAATTGGAAGTCTTGCAACTTGCGTATCTTTTGGTGAGAGTCTCTGAAGACTCCCCCTACACCAATGGCCCAAAAGATAATGACTATTGATGAGGTATAGGCTTCCCCTACATAAGTGCTTTTCACCTTTTGTAGTGTATCTATTGCTAGAAATTCCTTCCTTTGGTCACCTTGCCTTTGTAGATATGAATTTTTGAAATTCATCAAATTATGCAACATATCAATAAATCTATAATGTCATACCAAGATTAAGTATGGAGACTTTTGGAAAATAAAGTCTTCCATTAGTAGTATCTATGATAGAAGATATTTTCCAAAATTTTCAACATAGATACTAGCACAATAATTTTCCTTTGGATGTTTAACAAAGAGATCCTTGTTAATGAATA
>MNCI01007313.1:642055-658701 GCA_015680685.1 Gnetum montanum
CAAATGACATTTGTTTGTATGTGAACGTTCCCTAAGGACTAGTGAACCTAGTCTTGGCTTGGTCTTCTGGGGCTATTTTNTTCTTTCTATCATGTGGCTGCTGCATACAGGCATCTTTGTATGTTAATTACTTGTGCACACTGATTGCATGTAGGCAATGCTAAACTTTGCACAAACCATGACCTTTGCATGCAATTACACCTTGTGTCACTATATGCGATGCACAAAACTTTCTTCTTCTTGATCTTTCCAAATGTATTTTCCTTTGATATTTCTAGGGAAAGATCACAGATTCCTACGTGTGCGTCAATGGTGCTTAGCCATGCTCTTCCCATTATGATTGGGNGCAATTATCTTTGAGGCTTCATGGAGGGGTCAATGTAAATTCTATGTTGGCATATCCTAGAATATATTCCAGTTAATTCAGGATATGATCAAGCTAAGGCTTCCGACCATNCAACCAACTCTAGTTGATTGTTGCTCTTTTTCAATGGAGGCAGGTTCTAGGCCTTGTACATTTCTTAAGAAATCAAGTTGACAACAGAAATTGAATCCAAAAGAGCCTTGCATTGTGCATTTCCATTGATTTGTAAATATATCAGAGGATTCCTAGGATCATAGAATTTCCTAGGAAGGTGGACATCTTTGATCCAATCGGTGATAGGATGTGTTAGCATGACTGTATGCATTGAGTGCGGTGATTGGGTTGAAGGGGGCTCTGAAGTTTTGATTGATACTAAGGCATCTAAGGAATCAGCCACTTGTGATTGAAAGGGCTTGGTTGGACTATTGGTTCTAAAGAAAGGTTTTTTCTTCATGTGGTTTTTGGAACCAAAAATAGGTTGAAAGTTAATAACCCTTGTGGCATTACATTGTTGTGGCTGGGTAGGGATTTCACCTTGCATTGCAGGAGCAGATGGTAGTGGAGCTATTGGTGGAAGAGATGCAGTTAGATGAGAAGGATGATATGCTTACAGAATATCATCTCTAGAAGATGGAGTCCCATAATATTCGTGAGCTTGGTAGTGAGGTTGAGGAGTGACGTGACCAGTAGAGTCACGTGGGGAGATTGGCTGCTGCACATAATATCCATACGAGTCAGGTTGCCTATAAGGATACTATTGCCTTGGTGGTGGCATTCCCCATGATTGTGGATGCTGCCATTATTGATATTGCTCAATCGGTTGTGGTGGAGTTCCACTGAGATAATATGTTAAGGGTTGGTGGAATTGCCTTGGGTTACCTTGAGGATAAGGTAACCTTTGGGGTGTTTTCCTTTTGTTTAATCGTGGGTTGAGTGCATACATACCAGACTCTTGCAAATGTGAGATTATAGGGAAACATCCCTTAGGATGGTCATATTGACATATCTCACATCCACTATCATTGTCTATTTCTGAATCCACAACCTCTTCAATGATGAAAACTTTGCCCTTACCTTTGCTACATGCATGTTCAACCTATTTCTTTTTTCTTTTCTTACTACCTTGCTCTCTAGACTCCTATACTATTTTAAGAATAGTTTGAAACTTATTATCTAGGGAATCCCACATGTTCTCTACCTTTGTCGAAACTTCTGATGTCATCTTTTGGATAGGCAAAGTTTTCCTATTCATCATCTCTTCGAGTGGTGACTCTTCTTCATCCTTACAAAATCTTACTTCTCTCTTTCGAAGGGAAGGATCTTAGTTATATTCTTTTGCACTTTCTCTCTTCTATAGCTCACCTTCTTCCTTAGCAACTTGCTCCAATAGTCTTTGAATTTGATGGGACCTAAGCTTGGATAATCTTCCTTGGGCATTAGTCCCAAGGGTTCTTCTTGTTTCATGCCTAACCGCATCCACGAGATGGCGTAGTTGATCCCTATGCGAATAACCATGGCTAGGACAATGATGTAACAGTGCATAGTATCAGCCCATGGTAGCATCCAAGGGTTCATGTCCTCCTTATTTTCAGCCTTGGATTTTCTTTCACAAGTTAAACACTCGGGAGTATGTTTGGTACTTGTCATTAAATAGTTCTAACATAGTACTCCACCTACGAATGGATTCTAGTTCTAAAGATTGGTACCAGCTTTCTGCTTCTTTAACTAATGTTCATGGGAACAACTTAAGTTTTTGCTATTCATTCTCTATGTTCTATAAGGCACACACATCATGGAATGCTTATAAATGATTCATGAGGATCAACATTGTATCCCCCTTGAAATCGTGGGATGTTGTTCATATCTAATCTCTTGATCCTACTATCTTTCTAATGCCTTGTTGGAATTCTAACAGCCTCTATGTCCAACAAAATTTGAGTAGCAAGGAGGGGTTCATCATGATTTTCTCTTCCATGGAGTCTATGATGCCTATGTTGTTTCCTACCCTCCCTTCTTCTATGTCATGAATCTCTAGAGTGCTCATGTCCCCTTTTCTAGATGTTTTGTCTATGACTTCCACTTTGCCTAGCTTTATCCCCATGGTCTTTTTCTTTATGACCACATCTTGATATTGAAGGAGAGGGTTAAGGAGATGATGAAGGTAAAGAAGAAGGAGAATCATCACCATGAAGATGTCTGCTATCTTCTCTTCTATTATCTTAACCCTGATCATGATTGTGATCAAAATGTCCACCTTTATCATGAGTTTGTGTCCCTTTTTTAGACCCTTTTTGCTCATGGGTATCAGAACCTAGGTTATGAATAGTGGAATGAAGGTTCTGATACACAACCCCTTGGCCAAAGTCAAGGGGAGAAACATCGTTGTGTGGGTGATTGCCTGAGGTAGGTTTACCACCCTCATTTTCACTTAAGACATGTGGGGCATCCTGGGACCACTTACCCTTAAAAGACTTATGATGTCTCTCCTGTTGCAAGTCCTTTTAACCTTGTGCCTCTATGTGATGGTATTCTCTTGAGTCATGGTCTTGCACCATGTATTTTGCATGTAAGTGCAGCATGCCAATTCGTGTGAGAGCACGAAGAAGCATGCTTAGGACTGAATAATCGAGAGGTAACACTATGTTACCTTCTAAGTCTCACCAATGTAGTTGTTCATCTTGATGGAGGATAAAGGTGAAGTATGGTATATACTCATAAAGATGAATATATACCACTTGAACTTGTTGAGGGACTAGTGGATCAACGTCATGTGTATTACATCATTGACTATTTCCTATTTTAGACCTAGGTGGTGAGGCACTTTTGTATGAAGAAGGAGACATACTTTTCTATTCAATGTGTAATGTATTCTTGTTTATTATTTTCTCAACCAATCCTAAGGGTTCGATCCAATGATGTGAATGATTTCCTATGTTCTAGTTAGTGCACAAACAACTAAGTCCCCAGCAACAGTGCCAATGATGAGCAGTGAGGTACCCCTATGCTCAACCATACGAATACAAGCATTTCATGCATGATCTGGTCAAATTCCAAGGACTAAGTGCTTATGAGCCCTTGTGGAACAAGGATGGGTTGGTTGATCATTGTCTTCCCAAGCTTACTTGTATGTCACGATTGTATGGTTAAGTAAGCTTGAGGCATATCATTTTTATAGCTTTTATATTTTTATGTCCTATGCTAGTAGGGAAGGAGAGAGGTAACTAAGTGACTAATTTAACTTAACTACTCATTAACTAAGTTCTAACTAATCCTAACACTAGCATTCGTTCTCACTTGTCATACACATCCTGAACCAGTGCAATGCTGCTGGGATTATCAAATGCTAATAGTTACTAGGTACTAAGCATTACACACATGCTCGACACGATCGTACTAAGTGTAATTTAACGATTTGCTTAATTGATCAAAATGAATTACTATGCTAATAACGGAAATGTAAAGTGCATAAAATAAAATAAAATAAAATAAATGCATAAGAAAATAAAATAAAAGAAATGCGTAAGAAAATAAATCTCAAGTGCTACAAGGATGAATCAAAGAGCTCATCTTTATTGCTATACAAAAGGTGTGCTTAGGTACACAATGCTCGAATAAAGATCTGTCCACACTTTGACCTTGTGCTACGAGCACTTGGAAAATACTCTAACTTTCAGAAAAACTAGAAGAGTTTCGCTACTTGACTGCTAAAAGACTTGATTCTTAATTGTGCACCTGAGCACTATATTTATAGGCTTGGGAGAAACTAATCTAATAATTAGAATAACCACTATAATAATTAGAATAACTTCTAAAGCAACTGCTAGAGTAACCTCTCTAATAATTAGAATAAACTACTAGAGTAATTGCTCTAATAATTAGAATAACTACTACAGCAACCGCTAGAGTAACCACTCCTATCACTTGGGATGTCTATATGGAAATAGATCACATTTAGATGCGATGTCCCACAGAAAATTGGGACATATCACTTGGAACATCTCAAAAATACTTGGGACGTATGCTATTTATTTGGGATGTCTGGCCTGCAACTACACTTTGAACTTTGGGACAATCTTCTAACATTTTGGATGTCTCAGCAGATCTCGGAATATCTTCTTTTGGCTTGTAGGCTTCCTTTTCTAATTGATACTTTGTGTCATCTTAGATTGGCATCCCAACTCTTATTTTATCATCCTAGCTCTCATTTTGTCATCCTAGCTCTTATCTTGACAACTCAGCTCTCATATTAGTAATTCAATACTCATTATCCCAATATCATTTTGAATCTCACAATTGTGCTCTTATCATGTTCTTCCTTTGCAACTTACTATTCATGCAATTGTGTTCAGGTCATGTTGCACTTGAATAAAATGCCATACAATCACTTCAATTCACATTGCAAGTACTTAAAGGAGAAATTTTTCTAACTTCTATGAAAAGAAACTATAAATGTTTAATTAAGGAAATGACTAAAAAGTGTCATAAATGTAAGTGATGTGCACATTTATATAGGTAATTCCTACATTAATGTTGATGTATTTGTGTCAATGCATCCTAAGATGCATTAATAGGAATACATTGATAGGATTGCATCAATTGGTCTGCATCAACATAGTTGTCTAATTAATGTTTCATCATACCCTCACAACTAACTAAAAATTCATCCTTAAGTGAAAAAATGGGATCGAGCTTCTTACAAAATTTGGGCAAATATGGAACTTTATTAATTGAATGACTAATCAACTGATTGATTGACAAACTCTAAGTGCCAAATTACAAGGATTACAAAAATGGTACAAATTATAACAAAATTAAACACTTAGAAAAAAAATAGAAGGAGCCTATTGAATGGATGGAAGAAAGATGAAGTCTTTAGATAGTACTTGGAAGTAGAGGTTTTTGTGTCTTTAAGGGTCCTTCATCATGTTATGGTGTTGTTGGAGGTTGTGGTTGTCTTGTTGCTATTGAAAACTTAAAGGCATCAAGGAGTGTCTTCATTTTCTACTCTTTATCAAATGTGTCATGAATGGTCTAAGCTACTTCACCTAGATGTGCTGGTGTTGGAATATCCCATAGGCATGGTAATGAAAACAACATCTCTTTCATATTTACAAACCATGTTACAAATTGTTTATGTTCAATGATGAACATACAAACAAGGTTTTATAGATTCTAGTAATCATTCATTCTTCTTACCATGTTCTATGTAATAGACCATTGATCCATGAACTTACTCTTGAGAATCTTAAGCTCCACATTGGTCATTTCTAGCTTTTTCTTTCTCTACTTATGGAGCTTGAACTTTGCCTCGTAAAGCAGGTAAGAGCTAGCTACTTGCTTTTCTAATTCAGTCCAAGCCTCCCTATGGTTAGCATTGCCAAGTTTGCATAATGCAAGTTGGAAAGCTTCATGTGCTTAATCATATTCTTAATTTACAATTCCTTTATGTAGATCTCTACTTGATTGTATGTGTTGAGTACATCAAAGATGGGTTGCCATTCATCACCTCTTTGTTAGAGTTGCTAGATAGCCTCAGTTACCTTCATCTTGGCCAACTTGATTTCTCTCTTGATGACCTCCTTAAGCATTCCAACCTACTCCTTGTAGTGATTTTCTACTCTTTTGAACTTCATGGCTGCATTCTTCTATGAGGAAATCTTAATAGTAATCTTCTAGTAAAGTGTCTAAACCTCTTCCATTAAGAGAATTTTGTTTTTTGTAGCCAACCTTATCAGATCTAAGTTTACCTTGTGTTATGATGGAAAAATTTTGTGTTTGATAATTGAAAAATCCCATACAAGATAGTTTAACTTTGGAATCCATAAGCCTCGGGAGCATTTGGAGCATCTCAAATGATCTTGTTGATTTCTTGATGACTTAGGAAGTCTGTTACTAAGTGTGTAAATGTATACAAGATAGAATGTATGAAATAGTGGTCTGAGCACTAAATTCAAGGATAAAGAGATGAAGAAACAATGTGGAAAGATAAAAAAAAGACTACAAAATTTTTATAATAATTTGTGAAAAAAAGGTTTAGAGAGTACAGATCATGGATTTAAAATCCTAAGAGTACAAAAATATCCTTAAAGTTTGTTGCAGATGGCATGGTGTGTTCTACAACTAGATCCACAATTATCTATCTCAACCAATATACTCTTGAACATCATCTGAAATAGGTTGTCTCTACTCACGATGATCTATGCTAAGGGGGAAGGCTATGAATTCTTAGATCTTGCTCTACTTCGAAAGTCTCAAGTTTAGCTAAATACAAAATGATCCACAAGTCCTAAAAACTTCATTGATTCTTACTTAAGTAGGCCAACAATGTGCTAATACTTCATTGGTTTGATTCTAGCAAATTTTTGACATTTGCAAAGCTTATTTAGACAATTTTTAGGATCCAAAGTGTAGCATGTGAACTAACAACATTTTTGACTTTTTAGGCCTGAAACACCAATGTATATGACACTTTTCACCACTCAAAACTATAACATATGGGCCACCAATGTGTGAGATTTTTGTTGCCAAATTTGCAACGTATTTGAGTTATTCTCATAGTTCAAATTTCAATGTGTGGATAATTTTAGGTCCACATTCTATCCCACATGCTAGCATAGTGTGTGGAAGAGGATGTTATAGTGTATGAAGTAAAAAACCATCATATTCAATTATTTTAACACTCACATGTTAGCATAAGTATAATTCACAGTGTGTGGATTGTAAATCTTACTCTTTCACACTAAAAATGACCTAAAACTTTGCCAAAATAAGGTCAAAGGGTAGGATTTTTGATGGGAAAATAAGCTAATTATTTTTACCTTTAAATTCCCATCAAATTATGATGTATAACTTTGGCTTCAAGGATTTTTATTTATCACATAAATTTTCCTAAGGTGTTTCATTAGCTGCTCTTTGTTGATGTTTGAAGGATTGGCATGAGAGACATCAACAAAAAATGCAAAACACCACCACAATTTTATCATAAATGCTCCCTCTCCACACTTAATTTTGTAGCTGTCAAATCATGTCACGAATTTTTCATGATGGTGAAATAAGGTCACGATGGGATGTTAAGAGTTTAGGGTGAGATGATAGTTACATTGGCTATTTGAATGATTACATGGACCAACAAATAATTCCAAATGCATTGACATCATGGTAATGGCAGAGTGGTGATGCATTTTCCAATTGAAAAGATCTTTGTCCTTTGCACTTGAACTATTGGTTACTCAATGTTGCTTTAGAGGAACCAACACTCCATTATCGAGCTTCTTTAGCCAGTTGGATCTTTCATTTTTGTTTTAAGACCATTTGTTTCATCTTATACTACATTGGCATCTTGGCTTTCTTAACAACTTTGCTTTCCATTTTTTCTCTTTTTTTAGGGGCCAAATCTTTATTGGGTTTCACTTACAAGGCTGAATTTTGTTTCATTTTCTTGTTGAATGAGATGTAGTACATTCAATGAACTTGATGGTGGAGCATATCAAAGGAGATGTCACAAGGTCATGGTGCAAGAATGTCAAACATAGATTTTCATTGTTAGCAAGGTAGGGAGGGCTATAGTTTGGTTATGGGGATATGACTTTGGAGGGGCAATAGAAGTTATGTGAGGCAAGAATTCTTGGCATAGTTGTATAAGCTAGCTAAATCTCATGTATTGGGATCTTGTAGTAACTCACCATTGTGATTAATTACACCTTTTCCTTGACTTTGAGCTCATCTTGCAAGCACAACTTCAAGAGGACAAGAAAAGAACTCAAAGAATACATATGATAACAAGATATTGCATAAGGTCACATGAGATAACAAGTAGATAGAGGCCATCATTGATTACAATTTCTAGAACATGAGAAATTTGTGTCTTGTTTAATAGATTTATACAAAGTTTATAATCTTTTGAGATGTCAAAAAAAAAAAAAAAAGATAATAGGTCATGTAGGCTCACTTGTTGTAGACCACTAAAGTTATCAATGTTGATCATTAGTTCAAACTTGTGAACAAAGGTAAACAAAGGCTACAAGCAAATAGTTCAACATTAGATGTAGTAATGTTTGATCAAATTGGCTAATTCATTCCCATCCATGTTTGCCATTCTAAATGCTTCATTACCATAAGCTTTGGTGAACAAAAAAGATCCTTCCTGATTAGCTGAGAATTTGTCTACATATTTGCGAATAGCCTTGAGGACAAGGTCTCATTGCTTGACTTTCTACCTATTTGGATCATGATGATGTCATTGTTTTTGCTTCTCTTGCTATTGTTTAATGTTGTCCAATGTTTGTATTTACTATTCCTCCATCAAATCAAGGTCAATGATACACAAATCCTTATTCTATTCATCATTGATGATGTCAAACAGAGCTATCCTTAAGGATGAAACTTGCAATTCAAGAGGTAAAGTAGCTTTAGATCCATAAACTAAGCTATATGGGATGGCACTGGTAGTGGTTCTAAAGGTTGTTCTATAGGCCCAAAGTGCATACAAGATTTGTTCATGCCACTTGTGTTTGCCATTGCTCAACATTTTCTTAAGGAGATTTATGATGATCTTATTACTAGCTTTGGCTCAGCGATTAGCTTGTGGATAGTATAGTGATGAAAAGAGATGTTTAATGTTTGATTATTGACAAAAGGATTGCATCTTTAAGGTATTGAATTATGGTCTATTTTCTGTGACAATTATTAAAGATAGGCCAACATGAGATATGATATTATCAAATACAAATTTATAGACTTATTATGTTGTTGTTTTCCTCAGAGGGATAGCTTCAACTCACTTTGTAAAATACTCAATTGTGGTGATGATGATACCATGCACTACAGAGGATTTAGGAGTTATAGGTTTGATTATATCAATCCCCCATTATTGGAATGACCATGTGATCTAAGTAGTGTGTAACTCAATTGATGGCACATGTATGAGGTTGATGTACCATTGAAAATTGTCACAATTTTTAATCTTCTATAGGTAGTAACTTTCCATATAGAACTAATAGTATCCTAAGCATCTAATAGTTGTAATCATGAATCTAGGTCCTATATGTCCTCCAAATATGTCCTTGTGTACCTATTCAAGGACCATGTGGGCTTGTGCTTCACTCAAGCATACTAACAATATACCATGATAGGACCTTCAACATAATGTAATGTTGACTACAATGATGTATTATTTTGATCTCTTATGTATATTTCCCTTTTGAGAAGTAGTTAGGTTTTGTGGAGGTTCATCATGAATTAGGTAAAACTTGATATCATCATATTACTCTTATTGAGGAACACTGTCAATGGTAGCTATAAAGGTGCCTTCAATGTGCTACGTGATGGGAAGAATACAATTCTCTATTAAGGAAGTTAATTTACTAAACACATTAGATGTTACACTTAGGGCTAATATGGTAATGGCATCAGATAAGGTGTTCTTGGCTCAAGGAATGTGTTGAATACTATCATCTGTAAACTACAACATGAGTTTTTTGGCTAGGTCATAGTAAGGTTATAAATGTTTAACCTTGCAAGCATAAACCTTAGTTGTTTAGTTAACCACTAGTTGTGAATCACCTTTTATCTTTAAACATGTAATTTGTTGGTTATAAGCTATAATCATTCCTCTAATTAACCCTTCATATTCTGCTACATTTTTGACACTTGAAAATTGGAAATGATAAGAAAAAGGTTGGATCTCATTAGAGGGTAATGTTTTGATGGTAGAAACACTTTCTCCATGTATAGTTGAAGCCTCATCAAAGTGCATGATGGCCTCATATATTTTGGACATGCTTATCAAGGAATTCAAGGTCTAGGGATGCATTATCCTCAATTAGGAAAGTGGTAAGTTGTGTGACTATAGCTTGACCTTTCATTGAGGCATGGGAGATGTGATGTAGGTCAAACTAAGCTATTATGGCATTCCATTGGGCTATACATCTACTCTCATAGCTATTGATCATGATGGCTCTTAGTATGTTATCCTTACATATGAAATTGACTTGGCTCTTAAAGAGGTAGTGTCTCCACTTCTTTAGAGAGAAGACCAAGGCTAAAAAATGCTTCTTGACCTTAGTGTATTAGGTATTGTAACCTATTAGAGCATGTCTCAAATAGTAAATATGCAAATATACTCCATCATATGGATTTTGATAGAGAAAATAGGATATGAAGGTTTTAGAGATTGCAAGGTAGATGTAGAATGGTTTATTTCTTGAGGTGGGTACATAGTAGGGAATTAGACTAACTCTTACTTGATGTTGTCAAAGGATTCTTGGCATTGGTTTGTAACTAATTCTTGAGGTTAATCCCAATTTGGTTATATCATGAGAATTTATCCATAAAGGACAATAAGGCATGTCTAGTTATAGTATCAATAAGTTGATCGATACTAGGCAAAGAAAAATAATCTTTAATTGTTACCTTATTGAGGTTATTGAAATCGATATAAATATGAATGCTTCCATTCATCTTTAATAGTTACCTTGTTGAGGTTACAAAAACTAATATAGATATGAATGCTTCCATTCTTCTTAGGGACTACAACTATGGTAGATATCCAATCTACATAATCGATGACTGAGATGAAACAAGCTTGGTAAAGATTCTTGATCTCATTAAGGACTACTAGGGCTAAGTTTGGTATGATCATACACACATTTTGTTTAATAGGTTTAATACTAGAATCAAGTATGATATTATGTTGCACTAAATGTGGGTCAAGTCCTAGCATATCTTCATATGACCAAGAAAATATTTTAATGTTATCCTAAAGAACCTTGATAATGTCTTAGGTCATTAGGGGTTCTAGTGAGGAACTTAATTTTATTATTTTCTTCTTACCATTATGGATTGTAATGGGAATTTCAATTAGAGAATCCTTCATAATGTCTTTGGCTTCTAAATCAAGAGCTTTTACTATGTACTTAGACCACTCTAGGAACTTCTCTATTAAGACTATATGGTTGAGTAGGCTTCTAGGTTCAAGATCTAAGCACTTGAGTTCAACTAATCTTTTAACATCACCATAAGATTCAATCAAATTCAAGGGTAGGTTAAATTAAACCCATGTATCCATAATTTGATCCTTCATGTCAAAAAAAAGCACATTAACTAACATTTGTATTGCATAATTGTCAAACAATGTTAAATTAATGCAAAATACTATGATGATAAACCAGAACATAGTTGAATAGGGTCAAAGTAAAATTTAACGAGGCAAAATAAGGCTAAGTAAGGTCATAATATGGTAAAATAATGTCAAAGAAGGTACATTGAGATGCAACAAGATGGAATAAAGGCCAAATGATGTCAAATGAGGTCAAAATGATGTAAAATGATATTGAACAAGATTGAATGAGATCCTAATCATGTTAAATGACATTAAATGATGTAAAATGATGGTAAAAATGAGGCTAAATGAGGTTCAATGACATGAAAATGATGCAAAATGGTATCAAATAAGGCCAAATGATGGTAAAATGAGACTACATAAGATCAAATGATGTTAAAATGGTATCAAATAATGTTGGAATGATCTCAAATGATGCTAAATGATGTCAAATGAAATAAAAATTGTGTTAAAAGGTGTCAAATTGCACCAAATGATTTCAACATGATGTGAAATGACATCAAATGATGCCAACTGATATCAAATGATATCAAAATGACATTAAATGATGTTGAAAGAGGTCAAACAAGGTTGAACATGGTAAAAAATAATAATATTTGTTTTTAAGGTGATTTTATGATTGAAGTAAGACAAAACCTAGCAAAAACAAGCCATCAATTGCTAAAATAAGCTAAATTTTAGAGAAAAAGGTCATAAATATGGATAAAATAAGCAAAAATATAGTAAAAATGGCCATAACATGTTAAAACAAGTGAAAATATGGTGCAAACAAGCTGTAAACTATTAAAATAAGTAAAAAAACAGAGAAAACAAACTATTAATTGTCAAAATAAGTAAAAAGGCTAGCAAAAATTGTTAAAATATGAAAAAATCTTGCAAAAAATAGAAAATAAGAAAATGTCTTGTGTAAACTACTGTAAACTACTAGAAAAGTGATTTATTGTGGTCAAGATAATTAAAAAAGCTAAAATTTAATATTCCTAGCATGTGAGAATCATCTCCTTGGCATGTGAACATTATGTATAATATTCACGACATGTAGGGCCCATGCAAGTAGCATTTGAGCTAGATTAATCAACTTTGAAGCTTGTTTTTGCTCCATATGTTGGCCTAGCATGTGGGACTAATGTATGAACATTTCAAGGATAAACTCTAACATGTGGGGTCTATATTCCCAACATGTGAGCAATTAGACTAGTTTTTAGGCTTGTGGAACCTACTAGGGTAGCTTGTGACCACTTTGGATCAAGGCTTTGATATGTGGGATGTATCTTGGTAGTGTTTAAGTAGTTTTTGTATTGGTTATTATTGCTATAGGGCTCATACATTGATCCAAATGCTGCTAGGTTACCAAGTAGTCACACTTAAATGCTCATGATTAAGTTGTACTCATTACGCATTTAACAACAAGAATAATAAATGATGATAAATAAATATTAACTAAGAAAGCAATGAATATTAACTAAGAAAGCAATAAATAATAATAACCATTAACAATAACAATTAAACTAAGTGAATGCTACAATGATGAAGTAATATCGATCTTTATTGCCGATCATGTGCATGTCCAAGTATGTCACATTTGAATAAAGGTTCTATACAATTACAAGCATCACACTACGGGCATGCACTGGGAAAATAATCTAACTTCTATAGAAACAAACTAAAAGAGTCTAGCTACAAATGACAAAAGGATTCCTAAATGAGGTGGAGGGCCCTCTTATTTATAGTCTGGGATAGGCGGCTGCGTAAACGGGGCCCCGTCGACGTAGTGTTGTGGCATCGACGGGGCCATGTATACGCAGGCCAGTCAACACATCGACTGATTAGTGCTTCATCAAGGGTTATACAATTTTTTGGGTCATATAGGGAAAAGTGTGGATTTTATTAAGTAAGTTTGAGGCTTGTAGATGTCTATGTGTTGGGACTAGGGTTTTCAATGTGTGAAATCAAAATCAATTTGAAGAGCTTATAAAGATCAAAATCATACTTAGGCTTTTATCCTCATTCTTTTGGGTCTTACCATGCAAATTTCAAGAAATTTTTGACATGTAAATTATTAGTATGATCTTCACATGCTAATCCACATGCTGCCCCATTATGTGATGCTTGATTCCCAACATGTGGGATTGAACCTAATAGTTTGTGGTAATTTGACTAGGTTTTTTATGTTTCAAGGTTTCCATGGTAGTGTCCAGGGTATTAGGAAAGATATATAGTCCTTTTGACCATCTCAAGTGTTTCATGATCCATATTAATCAAGTTAAGAGATCTGTGGTGATGAATCGTGATTCATCAGCTACAATATCGGACCCTCACGATATCGGGTACGTAATATCATAGCCCAAGTAATGATATCATGACTCCTGTGTGAGCCTATAAATACACATGTAGGTGCATGAGAGGAGTCAGCCTTTTAAGTTTTGAAATAGTTAGTTTTAGAAGGTAGTTCATTTCTTAGTTCCTCTCAACCCTTTCTCCCAGTGCATGCTCGTAGTGATGATTGTAACTGTACGACATCCTTTATTCGAGTGTGACATACTTGGACATGCACATGACTGGAAATAAAGATCAAGATTACTTCATCATTGTAGCATTCACTTAGATTAATTATTAAATGCAGAATGAGTATAAATTGATCATGAGCATCTATGTGTGACTACTTGGTATCCCAGTAGCATACTCGGGCCATGTGCTTGGTAATCCTAGTGGTAGTCGTACACGAGGCCTAAGATGTGTATGGATGATTAAGGAATGGATGCTCATCACACTTAGGCTAGTTTAGACTCTCTTCCCCTATCTCCTCTTAGCTTAGCTCCCTTTCTCCCTTTTCCTCTCAAATTAGTTAAAGTTATTTCCCATTACCTTCAGGAGTAGCATTAGTTTAGGAACATATCATACACCTCACTCTGGACCAAACCATATGTGACCAAGCAATTACTAGTCTAGGTAGGAAGACAGAGAACTGCAATCAATGAGTAACTATCTAGATACCACAACTAACTCATCTACGGGGTTTGATTAGATCATGCATGAAACACTCGTATTCATATGGTTGAGAGTAGGGGTACCTTTCCACTCATCATTGGCACCATTTTTGGGGATGGTGCTAGTTATCTAGATTAGTTACATCATACAATATCACTGTAACAAAGTATTTACGATACATCTTTTAGAAAAGAAATTAATTTCAATTAAGTCACACACAAATTCACACACAATGTCTCTCTCAGAAGATTATGATAACGCAACAACTAGTAGGGAAATTCATTAGAGAACCAACGAATTATTTGATGAAGAAGATGAAGTTTGAAGTACTCAATTTGATGTAAGGATTTCCTATGAACATAAACGAAGACAACATCGTTCCAACTCATGAATGCATAACCTAGCTAGTGATGATGAACCCCTACTAGCCACTACAAGTCTAATGAAAATACAAGAGGCTATTCAAATATCCTACAGGCATCACAAGGAAAGCCATCTACCCAGGGTTGATTTAAAAAACTTTCTCACGTTTTCAAGAGGCTATGATTTAGATCTGCAACATCATCTACAAGCCTTCCATGATGCCTGTGTGTGGAACAACATTGATAATGGATGGAAAAAAATTAAGCTCTTTCCTATGACACTCGTTGGCCAAGCAAAAGTATGGTATAGGTCGTTAAAACCAAAATCAATTCAATGTTGGCCAACAATGGTAAAACTCTTCAATGAAAGGTATCAAAATTATGCAAGAGTGTCAACCTTGAGGAGAAAAATCCAAGAGTGGAAACAAGCACAACATGAACCCTTGGACATGGACTTAGAAAGATATTATGCACTATTAAACAACTACCCAGGCCATGAGTTCTTTGAGGAAAGGCTAATGTACCATATCATAGATGGGCTTCATTAGGAAACAAGGGAGACCCTAGGGATGTATGCCCGAGATCAACTTTATGAAATCCAAACCCATCAAGTCCAAGAGCTTATTAAGAGGGTAGCAAAAGAAGAAGGAGAAATGGCTAAGTGGGAGAATGTTGAAATATCTCAATAGGTCCAAAAACATTAAATCAACAAGGGTTCATGATAATGAAGAGGAGAAATCAGCTCACCACAAGGAGGTGGACCCATCTTTGCTAGTACTACAATCATTGGATGAAGTTGAAGCAAAGATTAATAAGATGATGGAATGGATGCATAAAAAATGTAGAGAATATGACAACATTATTGGAGGTAGAGTTATGATGAACCAAGAAATAGGACAAAACACCCTTAGAAAATTGAAAACAAGGGTAGAAGAGAATAAGAGCTCAACTGCCAATCATACGTATCAATGCAACATTTTCCTGTACGATCACCTGAAGGGCCAATGTCCAATCTTGTCACATTTACATGAGCATTGGGGAAGAATGTTACATCCAGAGTTTGTACAAAAATACTGTGTTTAATCATAGTGGAAATAATCCCAGTTGTGGGGGAGGCCATTCCCAAACTGGTTATACCCTCCATACCATCCATCATGTTTCCCCAACTAGGTCAACATCCTCTATCTCACCACATTATTATTATTCTCCTCAATGTTATCAACCTATATCCTTACCAATAGAACCACCACCTTGGGTACCTTACACTTCTCCTCAATTTCAAAATTCTCATCCTTCACCTCCTTCTACATCGCCACCAAGTGTTCCAGAGGGTTTTACACCACAACACCAACCCACAAATGTTACTTGTGCTACTACTAACAACAGTAGTGGGGAATCTCCTCAACACCAAAGACGCCCCCTTCTTTAGGCATGACTGTAAGAAGGGACAACACAATTCTGAGCCCACTTCACCTTCCAACCTAGCACAAGTCCAACACTATGATGCAGCTCCCTCCTCGAACCCAATGCCTCATGTTACTTTCTATAGGCCACCAACCACTACTCCAACAACCATGGGGCCCAATGAATATAACCACCAAGGGAGACAGATTGATCGTTGCATACCATCTTACTATCAAGGGTTCCATAGTGGGTCTACCACTTATCAATTAACTACCTCTTATAAATTGTCCCACTATTCTTACTATAATCAAGTGTGTGAACCCCAATGGGGTAAGTATGTTTGGGTTCCAATATTCTCAACATGCAAGGATCCCAATCTTCCATTTATTAATTCTAGCCATACTCAACC
>MNCI01007315.1:0-35711 GCA_015680685.1 Gnetum montanum
CCCAAATACGCCACTGGGTTACCAAGCGTAGATCCCCCTAGCTAACTGGGCTACCAAGCAGTCACACTTAAATGCTCATAATCAAGTCGAACTTGTTCCGCTTCTAGGAGTTTAGGGTTGAGAGACTAATCACAATAAGTAACCGATTCCTTAACTAGCCGTACACACCCGTAGATGCTCATAGTCAAGTTGTACTTACACCGCGCTATGAAAGCAATAAATAAAATTAAATAAATAACAATAAATAAACTAAGTGAATGCTGCAATGATGAAGTAATCTCGATCTTTATTGCCGGTCATGTGCGTGTCCAAGTACGGCACACTCGAATAAAGACACCGTACAATCACATTCACCACACTGCGGGCAGACACGGGAAAATTCTAACTCTGGAGGGATCAAACTGCCAGAGCTTTGCTACACTAAAATTGGAATCCCCAAATGAGGGAGAGCCACCTCTTATTTATAGACATGATGGCGACGCGATATCGCGTACGCGATATCGCGGCCGACGCAAACCGCGTCTCATCAATTTCCCACTACCCTTGAAGGGATCACTATTTTGCATTGCTAGTAGAAATTTTTATGTGGGATCCCTTGCCAGATGTTTCATCATCATTGGAGAAATAATCTGGGGGCTAGATCCCTCATCTTTCCCAATCTATACCCCATGAGTCTGAACTATGCAAGGTGAGCTATCATGCAAAATGAAAATCAAATCTAAATGTGTAGTGAAAAATTTGGCCTTGCGCATGAATTCCTACCCCAATATAACATCGAAGAAATCCATATATAGAATTGAGAAATCAAGAGCTCCCTTCCATGAGCCCACTTGAACTAGAACACTACGACAAATGTCGATGCACTAAAGGGGTCAAAACTTTGCAAGTTTGTAAGAAGCTTGGATTGGTTCCATTTTGAGATGCAAGTCCCTTACCATGAATGGTACCATATAATTGTGGCTATCACCATTATCAATTAGGGCACTTATCTATCTCAAGCTCATGGTGATTAGGGCCAGTTGGACTTGATGTAAATTATCAAGAGTAGCATTTTCTGAGCTTTTGGCTCTTGCCCTTTATGAAACCATATCAAAAAACTCCCTCATAATAGCAAATCTCTACTATTTCGCTAAGGTGCTTCCATTTCTAATATGAAGGCATGGGTCTGGATGGTACTTTAGAGACATCAATTGCTTACTTGGAGCCTATCCTTACTTGTTCTCAACCCTTCCTGAGTTTAGGGGGCAATTTCTTGCTAGGTGATTACTGTGGCCCAAGAAACATTAAATTGGCCCCTTAAAGGGCCCTCTAAAGAATTATTTTTTCTTAGCCACAGGTTGTCATTTACTCCCTATATTTTTAGATTTCTATTGGGAGCCTTGGTTTCTTGGAGGACCACCTATAGGACGACAACCTTGTTAAATTGATTTAAAAGTGTTCCTATCTTTGATAGCACCTACATATGTTTTCTAAGAGTGGAAGGATGTGTCATGCTTTCCCTTTCTTAGTTTACCCTTATCCAGATTTGTTGCCTTGAAATTAAAGAAGGTACCAGCAATAAAAATAGGCTTAGTGATAGTGTCAAAGCCTCATCGACACAATTCCATCTACACCTAGGGTTGAAACCCATTTACAAATTTGAAGAAACAATCTCGATCTCCCATACTGGGAATTAGTAACATAAGCTCTTAGAAAGCATTGATATAATCTTTAAGCTTTCTTGAGTTTTTCAAGGACTTGAGCTTGGTTCTAGCTACTCACTCAAGGTTCCCTAGGTAGAACTATTTAATAAACATTTCCTTAAATCTTTCCCAAATATCTACCATTTTTATAGTGGGACCCTTCTCTTGGGCATGAACGCTAAGCCACCATAGCTTAGCACTTCCTATGAGGTGCTGAGATGCTGTGGAGACCTTCTAAGCTATAGGAACATCCTTGGTAGACATATACATCTCCAAAATCATGAAGAAAGGCATTAATTTTGGCATCCCTCCTCTTGCAATCATAGGAACCCGGTTCTCTCACTTTAGTTTGAGCCACCGCTATGGGCTCTTCTGCTAGGAAACCTGCCAAGGAGGACTTCATGATAGCATTTTCAATTTAGAAAGCTCTTGATTCACTCCAACCAAGGTATCCTCCATCACCTTTACTCAATAATAAGGTCATAGACCAAAGATTCTTTTGTCTATGCCTCCTAGAAGGACCCAAAGAGGTCCTTATAGAGGTTTAGCATATGATCTAGACAACCTTCCAAGATTGAGACCTTGGCCTCTAGCACTTTCACCCAATCCTTAGAGTAGAGATCCATCTTTTCTTGTGACAATTCCATTTCTTTAAGAATACAATGGATTGCATCCACATTCTCTAGCCTAGGAAGGATAGGCTAAGGCCTCATCCACAACTTTAACTTGGTCCTAAAGGGTCTAGAACTTAGTCTCATCTTGACCAACCTTTACCTTGACCTTTGGGTTAGCTTGATCTTCAACCATTCCACTAGGTCCACCAAGCTTCATCTTAACAAATAGGAGAGCTTTCTCCCAAGGCCACCCACAAAGGAGGAGTGGCTAGTAGAAGTTGAAAATGGAAATGTCACAAACCACAAACCCTCTCTCCCCCTTTATCGAGTGAGTTTCACTGACAAAAGAAAATGTGAGGCTCTAATATCATCTATAACAATGTTGTCTAGCACCCCAAGAGTTCCTCAAAGTAGATTTAGATTTAGGATGGAACTCTACACCTCAGCAATCAACGGTCTTGAAACACATGTCAAAAGATCATCTGTTAGTGTTAGCATGTGGCTTGAACAATCTTTCAATACATCAAACACGTGACACTAATAAAAGCTAGATATCACTTTCTTGCTTCACTCATGTAGTTGGTGTTGTACTCTAATGAGCACATGCAACATCCCATAGCATGACCCATGAAACACCTGATATATACCCCAACACCAAGTTGAACTATGCAACTCTCCTAGGAAAGTCCCTATTGAGTGGGGTAATGAGAAAACCTATAGCTTCCTCTTAATAATTCATGGAACTATCATGCCGATATGGTTCTGAAGACACAAGGAGTGGAGGACTCCTTGCGCTTCCATGGCCCCAAAACCATGGGGAAGCTAGTAGGCCACAATCAACCCTACTACCTCTCTTACACTATGCTAGCACACACACACACACACACACACACACACAGGTCTAAATCTTAACTATTATTGGGTTGTCTTCTTAGGGATGTTTTTGTATGGTTGTAGAGCTACTATTGGCTACTCTTGGGGTTGTCTTTTAAGGCTATTTTGGCTGATTTTTAGAAGCATGATCACTAATTTTTGGTGTTTCTTTAACCTCCAATTTTTTTAAGGCTGTTGGCTGAACATTAACCCAAGCTTGAAGTGTTTTTTTCTTTTCTTAATTGAATCAACACAATTATAAATTTTTGCATTCTAATTTGGTGTTGCATTTTAATTATTGATGGACCATTTCATGAGGGCATGTGGGATTTCTTGTGAAGTGTGAATTATGCATGCGATCTTTTATAAATCATGGATTCAATTTTTGACATAATTGTATTGGGTTTATGGGTTACATTTATTGTTGTGTCGTGCACTTGGTATTTAATGTTATTGTGAACATTATTAATGAATGTCCCTATCATTCCATCTGAAGCTAGTAATCTCGTGTGATGGCTCTAAGGGCTTCAATTTTAGAGGTTCTTGAAGGTGTTGCCTCCACCATTTTATCCAACATTGGTATTTTTGTTGTGGGCTATAGGATGCTGTACAATTGGAGGTATTTGGTGTCCAACAGTTTGGTACAAGTTAGATTTTATTTGTTTTTCTCATTTCCATATGACATATGAGTACATGGATTTTAATTGTTTATCTACAAAAAATCCAAAATTTAGTGTCTTAATTATGACAATTCCTAGTTTAGAGACACTGCATTTTTTATGGTTATTCTTTATTTTCTATCTTTCATTCTCTTTTATAAAAAAAAGGGTCACCTTAAAAATTTTGTTGTCTCTTCTTTTGGAAGAAAAAATAAAATTAGAGTTCAAATTCCATAAATTAGTTGCACACTCCTAGGGTGTGTGAGTGATTGTTTATTTAATTTTTTTTTTAAGATGGCATTGGTCTTTTTAGTCTTATTGTTAAGATGCAACTTGTTCAACTTTATTCTCAAGAAGAAATGAAATAGTTTTAGAGCCTAGTTTTCCATCTTCATTGTTAAGACAAGTAATAGACAATTGCCCATACCAAACCTAAGCATTAAATTCTACTATCATCTTTTCCTAAGCCTAATTTGTTTTTCAAATTATCATATGACATCACTCCTAATTTATGGTTGATATTTATGTTTTCATGCTTTTTCCATTAGATTTTGAATGAACATAAAAAAATCATGAACTTGAATGTTTTTGAATGAAGGAAAACATTGGCTCCTTTGCATTCCTTCATGAACATTAGCCTTTAGAGAGCTTCAATATTAAGGCTTTGAAATTATGTTTTATCAATTTAAGAGAAGGAAGATTATTGGATTATACAAGTATATTCATTTTTTATGTGATTTTACTTGCCTTTATGTATAGAGATGGAAATTGAATGGTTTCTAAAAAACTTCTGGCTTGTTAGAATATAAAGCCATACTAAATTTGAATTTTCTCTTGTTTCATCATCAGTGGTTTCTACAAATTTTAGGTTGTTATTAGAAATGAATTTTAATGCAAGAAAAGACTCTAAAAGATTATTCTTTCACTAGTTATTTTCTAGGTAGTTATCAAGGTTATATTTGATAGTCTCCCAACATCAATTTTACCATATGCTTAGAGCATTAATCCTAAGTAGCAAAACTATGTGTAGTGAGGAACTTTTTGATCTTGAATTTGTACTTCTATTTTATTAGTGTTATACTTTTACCTATTCGAAAACACATTTACTTTTTGAAAACAAGAGGGTTTCTAGTATATTTTCCAATACACAAATTTTTACCTTTTGCAACTATTAGCCAATCAAAACTAGGTTTTTCAACTCTTTTATGCTGCCAACATATAAATTACGTCAAGAGGGTTAAAATGAACATACACATGCCATATTAATTTCTATAAAAAGGGGACACTTAGTCAATCCTTAGGAACTATAACTAGTAAGGAGGTTCAATTCAACATTTAGCATTAAGATTTCAAAAACTTTAGCACAAATGAACAAACAAATTATAATTTTGGCAAGTTGATTTACTAGGGTTGTATTTCATGTTTTTTTAATGCTTCTAAAAGTTTACTGGGAGAGTAGAAGTTTAAACACCTTAGCTCAATCTATGAAGTTCCCAATATGAAAGATAAGCATCACTACATTAGTGTTTTCCACAAGTGTTTCAAGAATCATGTCTCCTACCATGCATAGCTATACTAGGACCACTTGGTTGTTCTTGGTGATTTACCTTTATTACCTATGAGGTCTATGTTTACTCCTTTGTTATCTATCTCCATATCTCTATGCATGGGCCCAAGAGTCTTCTTCCCAAAAATTTTGTGAATAATTAATTAATTAATGTGGCATCTTATGCCATTTATGTATAGGACTAACTAGTCTGATTATTGTTTTGGAATCTAGGAAGAAGCCTTTAGCCTTTTTTGTGGCTTCATTTTATACCGTAAGAGTTGGTTGATTTGCATTTTGTCATAAATACCCTTTTTTTTATAGTGATGGTTTTGTTCATTTTACCCTTTTAGTAACGTGGTAAAATCCTTCTTTTCAAAAGAGAAAAAGAAAGAAGATAATTATATCATTACCATCCAGATACCATATAGGAAATCCCTCAAGTTTGAGTGGAATCAAACCACCTTGAAATATCAGATAATTTTTTAATTAAAATAATCATTTATTAAAATATTTAGTGCAATGTAATAATAATCATGGATAAATTTCTGTAAATATTCTAATACTATTCTAAAATGTTATTAAATTTTTCCTTTTCATTCTTGCATTTTTAAAAGATAGTTAAGAGCAAAATTCATTTAAGAAAAATTTAATCTCTTGCAAACATATAATTCTTCTATGATGCATCTGAAGTTTAATAGAAACAAAACTAAGTTTATTGCAATAGCTTGCATTTTAGTTGGAATTTTTGAATATATCATTTTTATATGTTAATAATACTAATTTGATTATTAAAAAACATGTTTAGGCATGTATCCACCATAAAATAGTGTAATAAAATTGATCAAAGTATGATATCCATTTAGTTATGTATAAATGTAATAACAATAGGAATGGGCAAAAGAGATGATTTCTAACAACTTCAAAACTATTGAAAGACTTTATTACTAGTATAAAAAGTTATTACATGTGTTCAAACTCATTATGTACATTTTAACCTATTTTCATATTCACTTATTCTATAATTTTATGCACAGCAAGTTGAACTTTTAGCCATGTTACATGTAGAATTTAGAGAGAGTAAAGGAGATATAAAAAGGAACATTACTTCTCATATAAATGGAGAGTTATCTATTGGGTTTTCAAAAGCAAGAAAAGTTTTAGGACCAACTCTAGACAAAGTCTATGAGTTTACCAGTATTTCCTTTTGTCTATATAATTTTGGTAGGTTGATTTGGTGGGGCTGCAATCTATGTTGTTTTAGTCTATACTTTTACCTATTTAAGAAGAAGAAGACCATTATGATCTTATCATATGAAATAATTCTTTTTCTAATCACAATATTCTAGTTTATGTAATAAATATTTATTTCCCTTGCTGCTTGAGTTGGAAGGCTTATTTCCTATCATCCAATTTCTATGTTGGATTTTTGTCAAATGTGTATCTCAATTATAGTTGTTATCTCTCTTTGCTTGTTTCTTTTCCTTTTTTGAACAGCACATGCACAATGTGTTATTAGGGGAATAATGATTATTTATTTAGTAAAGGCATGTGGCTTTCATTTGAAAAGTCATAGATTTAATTCTAATAGGTCACTATTGAGATATACAAGTAATGTGCTAAAAATTGTTGAAACTAAACTAGTCTAATAGATGTATAGGGTCTCAAATGCAATTAAACATAGTTTCAGCTTCAACTTCATTAGTCAATCCAAGCAATGCTCGTTGCCAATGGAGTGTCCTTTCTATCACTTTTTCTCTGTTAGGGCTCCATCAGTTTTAGCTATCCTAGATTGATTTGAAGAAAGAAATTTATGATCTAAAGGTATTTGAAAATTAGAACTTATTTCAATATTGACTCAAAAGTATCCTTAGTTCTACACTTGGCATGCAAAGGACTCATAAGACAAAAATCTCCTTTAGGTATAGCAAATATTAGATGTTGGCAAAGTTATTATTTGAAATTTTACTAATATATTTAGCAGTTTAACTCTTGTGCTTTAGAATGCTTTTTTTGATTGAAAATTGAAAAGAAAAAAGGAAAAATAAAAGGAAAGAAAATAATCCAAGTTACATGAATTAAAACAACTTGTACAAAAGGTCACAGTTATAGGATTGGTTGATTATGACCTATAAATTTCTAATCCTATTTTACATTTACCTTTTGTTGAATACATTAAAAAAAGATTTTATAAATGACACAAATTTGAATGAAATTAAGAATTTCTTATGATGTTAGATATCAACCAAGGACTAAGAACAAGGATTGATTACATAATCACTAAGTTAAAACAATTGCATCAATTGCAGTTTAGACCTACACTATGTATTTTTGAAGTTCCATGTTCTAATCATTTGATGCACCATTTTATCTAGCGATAATTTAAGTGAATGTATCAAGACCAAGATGTCCGTCAATGTATATAATTGCACTACCTAGTATGAATGTTCGAATCAAATAGTGACTTTGATAAGAATACAAGAAATAAGATTGAAATGATATGATTAAAATGAAGCTAGAATAGTGTTGTATTATGTAAAGAATCTTAATAAAATTAAAAGGAAATTTCAAAAATTCAAGATAAATAAACATGGTAGAAATGTAATTTCTTTAATGGATGCTAAATATTATAAGATAAAATTCATAATGCAAATATTAGAGAAAGAATTGGAGTGAAATCTATCATAAATAAATTATAGGAATAGTTTCTTAGATGCTTTACTTATGTTTAAATAAGATAAAATAATGAACTTATCGAAAATTTTATCATATCACAATTCAAGAAAAACTATTGAAAGGAAGACCAAAGAAAACATGTGAAGAAATAGTTTGAGTAGATATGAAAAATTGCAGATAGATCAAAATTTAATTTTTGGTAGAGGTGAATGATAAAAGAGAAATAATATAGCCAATCTTATTTTGTTGGGACAAGGCTAGGATGATGATGATATGCTATTGGTTTTACTAGCTCCATTGTCTTCTCTCCTCTACCAAATGATGAAGTTGGTGCTGATGGGAATTGTGATTCAGGGATATGTAATATGGAAGTATCTTTACAACTATAGGTAGCTAATTATGCTTTAAGTTATTTTCAATAGTAAGTATTAAAACTTTACATCCCTTAGGAAAATAGGCAATATTAGTAGGCTCCACCAACATAGAATATGAAACTAAAATTAATGTAGAAAGTTTGCCAATACATACAACCTATCCACAAATTGACAACTCTATTGAAAAATTCTACAACTGTATTCCCTCTACCAAAAGTGGAGGGCTACGAAAGAGATATTATAATGTTGCTTTTAAAAACCCCTATTTTTATAGAAATGACCCTTTCTCTATCTCAAAATAATTGCAACATGAATCTAAACCTCTTTTTCCAAAAGGAAAATCTACCATAATCCCTAGTCTAAAATCTTTTAGGATGCTTGAAATTTTTTTTAAAATAGAACAAAAGTTAAATGAAATCTTGAAAGAAAAGGGATTAGATATAGAAGCATCTAGCCTTATTAAGATTGAAGAAAAGACAAATAAAGCATCTAGTAACAAGAATCCTACAAAAGAAAAAACTAGAGGAAAGATAGACAAAGCATCTAGTAGCAAGAATTCTAAAAAATAAAAAAAACCAAACATATGATGATTCTTGCCCACATTCACTACTATTAAACATGACAAAAACTAGCTTTGAGCAAAATGTGATGCTTTATTAAGTATTAATATGAATACAAAAGACACTAGCTCTAATGATGAGGATAGACTAGAATACGTCTTAGAAATAGAAATAGGAACTACAAAATGAGACAAAGAAAAAGCCCACATTATGTTTAAAAAAATATTTATTGATCCACCAAGTGATATGGTAAAACCACGAAGCTAGACAAACAATCACTTAAATTCTACATTGTACACCTCCAGGACATGACTATCTAAAGTTAGAAAAAATACATTTGAAATCAAAAGACATAAGCTCAGCTATACAAAAATGGATGCCTAAATAAGAAATCTAGAAACCAAAACTGTCAATCATCCCTAACTACAAAACTAGCTTAGATTCACCCCCTAGAAGTTCTTCCATATGAACCAACAAACCAAAACCAACAAGACAAGAAAAAGGAAAAGCTAAAATAAACAATTATAAAAGATAGAAAAACTTTCATTAGTGAAGAAAAATATTTTATAAACCACTTCAATGGTTTTAGGTTCACTCAAGTGTTCTTTCATCTTTTTGTCAATAGAATAATTAGTGATAGAAAGAAATTACAAGTGGCTAATGAACAAAATCAACTAGCATGAGTCCCTAAAAGAGCAATTAAAATTCTGATCTCTGTAGGGAAGGGTGTTTTTCAGAGGTTTCCAAAAACTTTACAACAACCATGTCATAGCCACAATGCAGATCTCTAATGGTACAAAATAAAATGTCATACATTTTTAATGTATAAGCTATAGAGATACAAATACCTTGACATGAGAAGTTTGTAAGGGAGCTCAAATCTAAAACTTCTAAGAGAACTGAAATATCATATTTGCAAATATAATTTAAAACATTGATGATTTTTTCTTTCTTTACAATGGACAAAGACTTCATAAGGTAATATTTGGGGCTTCCATAGAAATAGATTCAAGATTGTCAGCTTGATTTTTCATAGATGCCTACAATTCCTGAATATTAGTTTATTATCATATTCTTGGAGCTTTAGCCACAACTTTCAGATTTTTCCTTGTGATTTTTTTAAATAAATTTTAATTGAAATTTGGGAAATAGATTCATAACGGGGAAATGGAGGTTAGGGTGAGAATTGCTGTTGGACCCCATCACACTCAAGAACTTATTACATTGCCAATGAACACGATCCTCATTCCTTTTTTTTTTTTTAAGGAAACTTTGCTCATGGTGTACTTCATTCTTGAGGTAGAAATTCCAACACAAGTCTAGTTGATTAGTTGCACTACCAAAGAACATGGTCCTTTCATAACTTTTCCCATGATGCAATTCAACCCTCGTGTATGTGCCTTTTATTACAATTAAATGGTGTCATAGTAGGTCTCTTGGGTGGCTAAGGGTTTTAAAATGGAGCTAAACACACTTCACCCCATTGTTCATAGGATATCCATGGATCATCACACTTGACAGTTGGAGCTTATGAGAGGGGAAAATGAAGTTTTCCAAGGTCACCTAGTGATTATGACTAACCATTCTCCAACATCACATATCCTACACTCACACAATCATGATGATTACATGATAAGTTAGTATAAATCCCATGCTCCATAATCCAACATAACAAATAAACTAAAACCTTGGAATTGATTGGAAACAATCATAACATTATTCAAATATATAACATAAAGTAGACTTTATGTAATAGTAATAATATTTATTATATTATACTTACATTATTTTCCAATGGTGTTATGATGACCCAATGCCAAGTAACTCAAATAACAAACGATTATTAAAATCATATGAAGAACACAAATCAAACCAAACTAATATGCTAAGAAAGAGATAATGCAAGGAAACCATGCAAATGCAACTATATACAAATGAAATGCATAGCGAAGAGGAAGAAAACATGCAACTAAGAATCTACCAGGTGCCCACATGGGACACCTACGTAGAAATGCTTCAAATGAAATTCCTATGTAACCTATGTCCTTTCAAATCAATAATTTTCTACATATTAGGGCCAATGATGTCTACAATTTGGAATGGACCTGACCACATAGGGGAAAACTTAGTTTGAGGGTCAATTTGACTAGACACTCTGTCTCTCTTAAGGACTAGGTCACCCACTTGAAAACATTTAATTGCATATTTCTTATCAAACCATCTCTTGACAATATGTTAATGACTACACATATTTTCAATTTCTTTGACCTTTTTAAGCTCTAGATTCCAAATGTCGTATGTTCAAGATATTAGATGTTTGTCAGTTGGTAAGTAGTCTACGAAGAATTGATGATGAGACGTGATTCGCATGAGCCATGATATCGCGTACACGATATCGCGGTCACCACGATATTGCGTACACAATATCGTGTCATCCCCTGCGATATCACATACGTGATATCATAGTCTGCTGCCATATCTATAAATAAGAGGCGGCTCTCCCTTGTTTCCTCATCCTGGGTTAGAAGTAGGGAAACTCTAGCAGTTTGATCACTCCAAATATAGAATATTTTCCATGTGCCTGTAGTAGGAGTCCTAAAGTGAACAAATCTTTATTCGAGCAACATTGTACCTAAACACAAGTTGTGTAAGGCAATAAAGACGAGCTTCTTGGATAAACCTTGTAATGCATGGAATAGGATTTTAGTTAATGTTATTTATTGCTTTCCTAGTAATGCAAAATGAGTACAACTTGATTACGAGCATCTAAGGATGTGTACAGATAGTCAAGGAACGAATGCTCATGAGTTCGACTTGATTACAAGCATCTAAGGATGTGTACAGATAGTCAAGGAACGGATGCTCATGAGTACGACTTGATTACCAGCATCTAAGGATGTGTACGGATAGTCAAGGAATGGATGCTCATGAGTACAACTTGATTATGAGCATCTAAGAATGTGTACGGATAATCAAGGAATCAGCTGCTCATTGCATGTAGTATGAGTACAACTTGATTACGAGCATCTAGTGTGACTACTTGGTAACCCAGTGGTGTATCTAGGATCTGTGCTTGGTAATCCCAGTGGTAGTCGTGCACCAAGATGTGTATGGTTAGTCAAGGAATCGACTTCTCATCGCAGGCTATCTTAGATTCTCTCAACCCTTTCCTCCTAGTTAAGTATCTCAATACGACCACTTTGAGCACGTGCATTACGCGTGGTAATCCTAGTGACGATTAGCATTTGGTAGCCACAGTTGCATCAGTTCAGGGTGTGTACGGTAAGTGGGAAAGGATGTTGACGCTAGGTAGTTTAGACTTAGTCATTAGTTAGAGTTAGTTGGTTTCTCAACCCTTCACCTCGATAGCATAGGAGAAAAAGATAAAAGATATAAAAATCATATACCTCAGACTTACTTAACCATACACCATGACAACTACAAGTAAGTCTGGGAAGACAACGAATGATTAACCCTAAGTGTTCCATGGGGCGTGTAGGCACTTAGTCTGTGGAGTTTGACCGGATCGCGCATGCTACGCTCGTTTCGTATGGTTGAGTGTAGGGGTACCTCGTCACTCATCATTGGTGCTGTTGCCGGGGACTAAGTGTTTGTGTGCCGAATAGAACATAAAGGATATCACTCACATCGTTGGGATCCTAAACAAACCTTCGAGTTAATCAAGATAAAAAATTATATAACAATAATTAGCACACTGAATAAGACATCATGTCTTCTTCTTCTTCTCATAAGAGCACATCACCTAGGGATAATACAAAGGATAGTTAGCAACAACGAAGGGGACTTCCCAATTATAATGGGAAGGGCATGGCTGAGCATAGTAGACGCATGCCTAGGCATTCACGATCTTTCCTTGAAAATTTCTAAGATAAACATTTATGGAAAGATCAAGAAGAGGAAAGTTCCATGCATCACATACAGTGATTCATTGGGTGATGACATGGAGGAAATGCCTCCATGTAACAGGTGTGCCCTTGAAAATATGAAACAAAGATGCCTGTATGTAGCAACCACACAACAAGTAGTAGACACCCCGTGGTTGATAGCTACTAGAAAGAGCAACTAAAAAATATGCATGAAACAAACTAAGGAGAAAAACCATACCAACAACAAAGGCATAGATACTTTGGAATGTGAGCGTCACCAACTTCCACCCCTTAATCTAAGATCATCAATTGGGAGAAGTTGGACACTTCTTAGAAATTCAAACAGGTGCTCATTATTTCGGATCTCTCCCTTTCCACTCAGTCATGGAGGAGATGGCCACCTATGCTAACCATATGGGACCCTCAGTTCTTTTAATTTTTTGTTTTACACGTTTTTGTTTTACACATTTTTGTTTTACACGTTTTTTTTTTATAAATTTCTGTAACTTTTCTTGTTTTTGTTTTACAACATCGTTTATACACTTTTTCCATTTTGTGTGTGTGTGTGTGATCCACCCTGTAAGTTTGTCCCATAATAAATGTTCTTCATGATGGTATGAACTGTTTTCTTGTTGATTGCTAAAGTTTGATTTTTATGTTTAAATAACAATGTTGATACTAAGGTATGTTTCTTTTGATATGGCAGGCAATGAGTTCACTTCATCCATCCATCCACCAGTTTCTATGGTCTCTCTCGGCTTGGAAATGTACAGTCCCCTTCATAATAAGAACTTTAACGTATCGGTGACTGGGCATTTCTCAAACTAAGGAAGCACTCAAAGATTGAAAAGGGTGTGACTTCAAGGGAACTTGATGCTTTTGTATTGGCCATTCTCTTGGGTGCTTGGATGTTTTCTTCTTGATTTTTCTTGCCGTTTCAATGTTACCCAATCATCGGGAAGTTGAGAAAATAAAAATAACAAAGTCTTTGCATGGTATGGTTCTCACGCATAAAAACACAAAACACAAAAAGAGAAAAGTGAGAATTCAAAGCACACCCCTTAGATGAAATAAACTTGGGCTACAAGCACTGGTTATGGAACCAAAAGTGTTCCCTCTAACTAAGGCCCTTCTTGCTTCTCATTCTCTTCTTTGTTTTGTCGAAATGGTGGTGGCTCTTTGGAGGTGCATTCTTGTTAATCCAAGAGGATGGATTGTCCAAATGCATTGATGCAAAGTCACTGGAAGTGGTTGGTTTGAGGCCAGAGTTGGGATGAGATTTTCCAAGTCACATTAATCATGAACTACACAAGGGGCTGTACACCTCCTTGTTCTTGGGATTCCATTCCATTCTATTCTCTCCATCCTTCTCTCCATTCTTTACCTCATTACCGGTTGTATCATTAGTATTTATATTTTGGTAGATGCATTGTTTTCTTTCTGGTAAATTCTTGTGGTTAAGACTTTAACTTCTGTTCCGAATGACATTCCCAGAGCCTATGGACTCTTTAAATGTGGGTTTGTCAGGGCATTAAGGGCATGAGCCTGCTTTGGGGAGGACCCACTGACATTCCTATTTGGTGCATCAGTTAGCTTCTTTTCCCTAACATTTGTGCAATTACTTATTATTTTTTTCATTTCCATCTTGACATCCATTTCATTGATGCTATAGTTTTCTCTTTTTATCTATCTTTCTTACTCCTTTCCTTTCTCCATTCTAACGCTACTAGAGGTTCGCGATTAGTCATGGGGGTACGGGGCCCAATTCTTTCAATTTTCTCTTAGCCCCGATTTTTTTTTCAATTCTTTCCTAACCCCTACACCTTTGGTAGTCATCAATATTACATCTCTAGATCTGCAATCAGCCATACCACAACCTAGCCAATGGACTTACACCGAAGCAAGGTATTAATTACATGATGATTCATTTACCCTTGCTAATATACGATTGTGTTGTGTGTGCAAATGGTAATCATACAACAACGGAATTAGATCTGGAGCAAACACTTGGAATGGAGCAACGCTGGAAGAAGCTATGCAAGGAGCAAGATAGATGGCGCACTTACCTACAAACAATGGAAGGCACAATCTTGGCGTTGGCAGCAGCAACACTTCTTTCTCTCTCTTTCTCTCTAGTTGCCAACTAAGGCCTGATGTCATTGTAATAAGGTGTTCACCCTTGTTGTCATGAACACCAGTTTTGTCATGCCTTGTAATGATGATCCGTTCACATGTCATCCCATTAGTTTCATTCCCCTCAATAATTCCATACCTTCCCGATATTATTGTAAGGAACTCGAGGATGAGTTTTCATTTAGTCATGGGGGTATGATGAGACGAGATTTGCGTGAGCCGCGATATCGCATCATCCCCTGTGATATCACGTACGTGATATCACGGTCCACCGCCATATCTATAAATAAGAGGTGGCTCTCCCTTATTTCCCCATACTGGGTTAGAAGTAGGGAAACTCTGGTAGTTTGATCACTCCAAATATAGAATATTTTCCATGTGCCCGCAGTAGGAGTCCTAAAGTGAATGGATCTTTATTCGAGCAACATTATACCTGAACACAAGTTGTGTACGGCAATAAAGACGAGCTTCTTGGATAAACCTTGTACTGCATGGAATAGGATTTTATTTAATGTTATTTATTGCTTTCCTAGTAATGCGAAATGAGTACGACTTGATTACGAGCATCTAAGGATGTGTACGGATAGTCAAGGAATGGATTCTCATGAGTACTACTTAATTATGAGCATCTAAGGATATGTACGAATAATCAAGGAATCGGCTACTCATCACATGTAGTATGAGTACAACTTGATTACGAGCATCTAGTGTGACTACTTGGTAACCCAGTGGCGTATCTAGGATCTGCGCTTGGTAATCCCAATGGTAGTCGTGCACCAAGATGTGTACGGTTAGTCAAGGAATCAGCTACTCATCGCACTTAGGCTAGCTTAGATTCTCTCAACCCTTTCCTCCTAGTTAAGTACCTCAGTATGACCACTTCAAGCACGTGCATTACACGTGGTAATCCTAGTGATGATTAGCATTTGGTAGCCACAGTTGCATCAGTTCAATGTGTGTACAGTAAGTGGGAACGGATGCTGACGCTAGGTAGTTTAGACTTAGTCATTATTTAGAGTTAGTTAGTTTCTCAACCCTTCACCTCGATAGCATAGGAGAAAAAGATAAAAGATATAAAAATCATATACCTCAGACTTACTTAACCATACACCATGACAACTACAAGTAAGTCTGGGAAGACAACGAATGATTAACCCTAAGTGTTCCATTGGGCGTGTAGGTACTTAGTCTGTGGAGTTCGACCAGATTGCGTGTGCTACGCTCGTTTAGTATGGTTGAGTGTAGGGGTACCTCGCCACTCATCAATTGATATATACAAATTTGTAAATTTATTGGCAATTTGGGTTCTTAATCCTATCGGTCCAAACTACCCATTTTAGTTGTTCATGCCAAGTTCATGGGTTTTGGGCTATCATTTTCTTAATCCCATCTAATATAATTTTATTGGAGGACTCAACCAAATTGTTATCCTATGGATAATAGTCAGTTACTGCCTTGATAATGATGTTATGGTCTCTAGCCTAATTTCTAAACTCTATGGAGATGAAGGCAAGCCCACTGTCGACTACTAAAGCATAAGGATAGCCATATCTAGAGATTATATCATTTTCTGAGAAGCAAATGACCTCATGAGATGATGCAATTATAGTAGCTTTCACTTCTAACCAATGTGTGCAATAATCATTAGCTATCAAGATAAATTTGTGTAGGGTAGTAGATAAAGGATTGATCATGCTTATAAAATCTAAGGTCCATTGGGCAAATGGTCTTATTTCTATTATAGGCTATAAAGGAGCTGAACTCTTGGGATCTTTACCCTTAAATATTTGGCATTGGACACAAGTTCTAACCAAGTTGTAAGCATCATTAATCATAATAGGCCAATAATATTTAGCCCTCATGATTTTATGAAGTAACGAGTAGTACCCTATATGTCCTACCTCGTGAAGTTGTTTTAGAGCATTGTTAGCCTATTCTTGATCCAAGCACTTAAGGTATATCCCTTGGAAATTATTTCTAAATAATTCACCACTTATTAGAGTGAATCTCAAATATTTTGATATTAACAGCTTTCTCTTATATCTAGGTAAATATGAGGGACAATGATGGAAGGTTAAATAAAATTTAATATCCCCATACCATGGATCATACAATAGATTGGGAGCAAATGGGATATCATTTTCATCATCGATGGATAATACATGATGAGGAATTGATTCTTTATCTTTGGGTGCATTGCAACTTTCTAAAGTTGAAGCTTTAGCAATTAACTTGGCAAGACCAATCCCTATAACTAACTTTGCTACCTACCATTTAATATCATATTCTTGGAGCTTTATAACCCATTTAGCTTGTTTTTCACTAAGGTCTTGTAATTTAGCTAAAGTAATGGTGGTTGGGACAAGGACAATGACAAAGAGTTTTGCATTTAACAAGTAGTAGGAAATTTCTTTAAGGCTTTTACTACATCATACAATTGCTTCTCTATGAATGAGTATTTTAATTCTACATTCTTTAAAGGTGCAGACATGAAAGCTATGGATCTTTCACCTTGATTGTTTATGTCTTGGATTAAGATAGCAGTGGCAATAACATTGCTATAAAAGGCATATAAGTAGAAATCATTCTCATATCAAGGGGAAGCTAGGATAGGGACATTTATAATGGCTTCCTTAATAGCAAGGAAAGAATTCTTTCTGTTGTTAGTCCAATGCATATTACTATCTTTCTTAAGCATATCATTCAATGGTCTAACTAATTTAGCATAGACAAGGATAAATTGTCTAACAAAGTTAATCTTTCCAAAGAAAGCCCTTAGATCAATCTTGGATAAAGGGTAAGGTACTTCTAAAATTGCATTTACCTACTCAGGATTAATCACGATCCCTTCCTTAGTCACTATATGATCCAAAAATTTACCACTTTGAACATCAAAGATGGATTTCTTTGCATTTAAGGTGATGTTGAATCGTCTACATCTCATAAAAACATTTCTAAGGTCTCTAAGGTGCATACCTTGATCTTTGGAGAAAATAGTTAGGTCATCTAGGTAGATAATAATGCACTTTCTAATTAGCCCCTCAAAAGTTTTTTCCATAGCTCTTTGAAAGGTAGAGTTAGCGTTTATGAGGCCAAAGGGCATTTTAGCAAATTGAAAGGTTCCCCATTTTGTTGTAAAAGCTATCTTGTACTAGTCTTTCTTATTTACTAAAATTTGGTTATATCCTGAATACCCATCTAAAAGGGAATACATTTATGCACCATTCACGATTTATAATAGCTTCTCCATAAGAGGAAGTAAATAATTATCCTTGATGCAAGAAGTATTAAGGTTATGAAAATCAATACATAACCTTAACTCCCCAGTTCATTTCCTAATGAGTACTAGGTTTGAGATCCAACTAAAGTGTCTTACTAGGTAAATTATTTTGGATTATAAGAGTTTTTCGATTTGTGCTTTCATGAGGATATCAAGCTTTGGATTCACAAGTTTGAGCTTTTGCCTGAATGATTATGTTTCTAGCCGATGGGGAATAGTATGTGTCATTACTAATGGATTAAAAGTTCTAAGGTCTTCATAAGTCCAAGCCAGAATGTCATTAAACTCATGTAACAACTCAACTAAGTTTTGCCTTTCATTGGTATGTAAACAAACTCCTATTTTGATAGGGTATTGTTTTTTTCTCTTTTAAATCTAAATTGTTTTGGTTTCAGCTAACGTTTGCTCATTAGTATTTTTAGATAAGTCAATAGTCTTGGTGTGTAGGTCATCAAATAAGGCTTCCCTAACTATGATTTCAAAAGATATTTTGTTCAAGAACATAGCATCCTTGGATATATCTCCTTAATCACTAAATTCTCCTTTAGAAAATAGAAATTTACAAACATGGTCATTATCATCAAATACTTGAAAAGAAAAGACATTATCAAAAATGGAATAGGACTTCACCTTTTCAATAATAATTTCTCAATCCCAAGCATTATGTTTAAAAGGAACATCCAAAGTGGTGGCCATTTGGGCTAGTGCAATGGGAATGTAATTTTCTTCCTTAGGTACATGTTCCATGGTTATGTGTTCAAATTCTTTAAAAAGCTCAAGAATGTAAGCTTTATATGCTTTCATGGCAACATCTTTATCGTCAAAGATACCATTGGCTTGGTTCACCATTAGTTGGAAGTCACTATAGATCTTAAGTTTAGATAAGTTATAGTATTGAGCTAGCTTGATCCCATGTATAAGTTCTTCATATTCAACCATGTTGTTAGTCATAGGTTGGATGAAATTGATGGCTTTAAGGATAGGAGCTTCACCAAGAGGTATAAGCATTATTCCTGCTCCACATCTTTTCTTGGAAGAAGCAACATCCACTCTTAGTATCCAAGTATTTAAGTTAGTAAAATTTGAAAAAACAACCCTTTGATCAAGGTAACAATGATTGTCATCGAAATTTGGTCCATCTTGTAATATTTCATTAGCTAAAACCTCACTTATGTCCTTATCATTTCTTAATGATGGTGGGCCACTAAAAAGAAAGGTTCTTCCATCATGTTGGTGGTATGGAAAAGTATCTTCATACACCTTCTCACACTTCCTAAAAGCTTGATAATATTGAGTAGAATATGTGTATGCAAAAGGGTTTATGCTTGGAGCTTCATCTATATCATCATTCAATAAATATTCACCAAGTCCTAGCTCAACCACTCCAACAAAATGATTGGTATTTTGATTTTCTAGAGATCTATTCTGTTGATTGAAAGTCATTACCACTTGCTTATAATCCCTAGGTATAATTATATACTTAGATTTTTATTTTATAAGGATCAACAATTCTGAGAAATCAAATCTAGAGAAGCCCCCAAACTTGGCTCCAAAATTCCTAGATAAGGGCACATCATAGGTGAGTGACATGTCAACTACTAGAATATCCATACAACATGTAAATGTAGTGTATTATTTAAGTTGTACCTTTACTCCTTTTAATGACCCTACTACAGGTATGTTAGATCCATCGAGTTGAATCACACTTTTTATTTGTGGTATCATTTGTGCTCCTAAAGCTTTACATACCTCAAGAGGCATGACACTAATAGTTGCATGAGAATCCATTAAATAGTTGTGAACATTCTTTCCTAAAATAATCAAACTGGTCAAGAAAGCAAGGTGGTCCTTCTTACTTGACATGGAATTTTTCGCATTTTGTATTGATAGTGTGTCAAGACTTTTTGTGAAGTGAAGTGAACTTGCCTTTCAGGAATTGGGGTGTTTCTCTTTTGGCTTCAATTGTATGAACTATATCCTGAATCACCTCTTTCATTTCATTAAAGTGTAGGAGGTCATACATCAAAATGTTGGCTTTAACTCTTTTTAGATCCTCAACCAGATCATAATTTCTATGTTCATCTTTGGCTTCTTGTTGAGGTGGAGCTCTTCTAAGTATAGAAGGATGGTTTGGTAGTTGTGGGGCGGTTACTTGGGATGGCCTAGATTGGTTATTTACATTGTTTTGATTAGGAACTCTTCTATTTGGGGGTGTATAGAGTTTGTTGCTATGTGATGTTCACAATGTCACTAAGTCTATAGTAGCAAGTGTTATGTGGGTTAAGGTCACCTACCATAACTTGTTCTAATGAGGAAACCTCTTCATTTTCTATTTCATGATGCACATTAAGGGCCATAACAAAGGTTTTCCCATTTTGTATGTTATGTATGTGTCAATTTCTTTTTTGTTGCTTACAACATGAAACCATTTCCATATATCCATGGATGGTTACCTCCTAGTTTTTATTAATATTCACTTTTTATTTGATTATATTAAATTATTCTTATTGTTTGTTGTATAATGGTAGTACAAATTATGGTATTAATGATTAGTGGTGATTTGGTCATCTATTTTTTTGAATAACAACAATGTAAAATCATTTTCGAGCCCTTTTTAATTACATTTATTTTTAATTTACACAGGGACAAAGATGATTTTCTTTGATATGAGAGAGTCTTTTATAAATGGTCTTTATAGAAGTGGTGTTGCACCAATAAGAATTGGCCAGGTTATAATTGGCTTGGATTTGGTAAGTCAATTCCATTCTGATATTTTTTAGTCCAACTGCAAATAAAATAACCATAGCATAAAACACTGTTAAGCATATTGTTAAATTGTTTACTTTCTTTTTTGTTTGACCCGCATTGTCATTCTATCGTATTGGTCAAATCAATGGTTCATGGTACTAAATTTTAGCTGCAATATAGCAGCAACACATTTTATTTTTAGATTTCACCATTTTTTATCTTTCAAGACAATCCTACAAGCATAAATGTGACTTTTCATGTAATGTATAGTCCAAAATCTGGTTTCTAATCTACATCATCATAGCCTTATCCCATATATTAAGGCCAACTTTATTGAGTTTTCTTTATAAGTTTTTGCCAATCAAAGTTTAAATCTTTAACCACAGCATGATATATCTGCTCTCTTCTAATGCCATCTTTTGGTTTTATATCCATTTTATTTAGTTTCCCTCTACTTTAATTAGGAAATTGTTTTAGATAGGAATTGTCTTAGACTATGGTCAACATGGTCAACATGGGCAAATGATGGCCAACTCTTCTTCATCTTCTGTTCTATTAATTAACACTTATTTAAGCTTATGCAAAAATTAACATTTATTTAAGTATTTCTTAATTAATTTATGCATGGGAAAGAAAAGAACATGAACAAAGAACAAAATTGATTTTTTAGTGGTTCATCCAAGCTGGTTAATTTTCCCCTTTTTTATTGTGAAGATAATTTCAACTTTAACATGGATTAATTTGCTTCTCATTTAATCCCAATAATTATTCCAAAATATTCAACATTGGTTAGTTGTCTATTAAAACCCTATGCTTAGTTTTAACCTTTTTCTCATGGGTTAAATTTTCTCTTCAACAAATAGACCTTGATAAAACTTCTAATCTCTTTTCCATGCACATATATTGGTCAACTTTCAATCAATCTTACACAGATAAAAACCCAAAGTTCAATGGTCAAGTGTCTAATTCATTTTTCAATTTCTGATATTGTCTTGTAACACCTAGAATTAGGGCTTTTTATTTCTCTAAAGATGGCACTAGGGAGATTCTAACCTGTAGATTTTTAAGACCTACAAGTTTTTAATAGTTATTACATAGGATTTCACGTTACCAAATTCTCTCTCACACTCTTGAAACTCACTTCATGCTTCCAACGCACTCCTAAGCCATCTACACTTCAAATGTGGTGGAAATTCTTTTAGTGTAGAAATGTTGTTTGTCCACTTTTGAAATTATTACGGTGATCTCATATTTTAGCTTTATTTAATTTAAATAGTATGTAAAAATTATTCTTAGATTATATAATTGTATGAAATTGCTTTTTTTTTTCTTGCATTCTACATGCACTCCCAATTTGCTTCCAAAAAACTCATTCAAGTGCATGTTCATACATTTCCTCGCATCCATGCTCCCAAACTATGTGAAGCATAGTTTCTAATACACTTAAGTTTTGCCATTCTAGGTTTAAAGAATGTTGATGTTTCAAAGGTACAAATAATATTCAAATATCTTTAGCAACATTAAATGAGTTTACTAGTTGAGTTCCTAGTTGTATGCATGATGAAGGATTGAATTCATGACATCATGAGTAGAGATACTTAACAATGAGCTCATAGCCAACCAATCCACTCATATATTTAAATATTGTTAAGGGATAATGAAAACATAATATTTTACAACAATTTGTATTATTTTTGAAATTTTGAATTTTTATGTTGAGATATTAACAAAAATATATGTTATGACAAAAGATTTTATGTATACAATAAAATTGTTGGCACATTTCGACCATTTAATGGAGTAGGCTTTCTGGGGTTGTGACACTAAAAGAGGAACTATACATTTTAATGAACTTGAAGAAAGATGATGTACATATAAAACATCAAAGTATGCAACATGAGGTATGGCAAAGAGTAGCCATTAAAGTACTTTTGCAATTCAATGAAAACATAGTTGAAAAAGGTTTCAAGAATGAGTGTTAGATATTGGGAAAGCTGCTACATAGAAATCTTATTGTGATGTATTTGGGAGATTTCAAAGCTATCATCATATCATATATGAGTAATGGTTCTCTTCATTCCCTTAATCATCATTATGTTTGCAAATGAGGCTACACATATTGAGAGAGTTAGCTATGGCACTAAGCTCTTTTTAGCATCATTGCAACCCCGCAATAATTCATTGTGATGTTAAACTACATAATGTCTTGTTAACTAAAGACATGACAGTGAAGCTCTCTGATTTTGGCCTAGTCTATCTTAAGACACAACAGAAACATGCAACATCTTCCTCATCCTATGCAATAAAACGCTCTATAGGATATGTTGGTTTAGAAGACACAACAGAAACATGCAACATCTTCCTCATCCTATGCAATAAAACGCTCTATAGGATATGTTGGTTTAGAAGTTGGAATTGGAGGAGAGGTATCCATCAAAGGAGATGTTTTTTGGAGTGGTAATTAGAAGTTATGACAAGAATGGAGCCTATAAATGATATGGTTGGTCCTCATTTCACTTTACAAGATTGGGTATCCAGTGTATTCCAAACAAAAATAGAAGAGTAAAGAATAGAGAGGGTTAAATAGATTTTAATAAGAATAGATGACTGGTGGAAAGATTGAAATCCAAAAAGAACCGCATTTTGGATGCAGTTCAAGGTATCTTGAAGGTAGCCCTGATTTGCATAAGAAATGATGATGCATTGAGGCCGTCCATGAAAGAAGTGGAGTCTGTTATTTCAATGATCCTTGATTCCTACAAATCTGTTTTATCCCCAATTGATGTTGAGAATCAATGGGCAACTTGAATCACTTTGATTTCTCCAAAGTATGTCTGTTCGAGCAGGATCGCTGTCCCGCAAATAGCGGAAAACGCAGCAAATGCAAATTAGTGGCCTAACTGTAAGCACATTTGAGCAGCGGCAGAAAGAGCTCCTGGCGGAAGTAATGCACGGTCTGCATTACCACACTCATACCTGCAGGGAAGACCACCAAAAGACAATCACCAATATACCCATGGGCTGCTCAGGAACAATGAACCCCTCACCATTTATCCCCGCCAGACCGAGCAAAACCTCAATTTGCTCGTGACCAAGCTCATCAATCAGCCTGGCATCCCAACCCAGATCAGCGGCTGCTACGGTAATTGTCCCAGTTACATGATCCACATCATGATTACAATACCTGAAAGCCCTTTTCCCATATTTCCAAGTCTCCCTTCAAATAAAAAACAAAAAGAAAAACAGAACTCGAACCCACAAAAAAAAGTGTTCTCGGGAAACCCATGACAGAGTTCAGATCACAAATCCACCGGAATCTCAGCTCTGAGCTCAAGGCGGTGCTCTTTGGAAGCATAACGGAGCGTATCACAAATTCCTGAAACTGGCCTAGAGATTATATATCCTTCCGTGGGATGCAAATTCCCATTGCTTGGATTAACTCTAAGAGACCAGGTCAAAAACCCAGTACTCTTCCAGGTAGAAAGAGCCATAGAATCGCAGAAAAACTGCGAAATTGAGGCCTTATCCAAGAGTTTTAGAGGCGTGGGAAAATGTCTCAAGATTTTTGGGTACGGGAGAAAATCGTTGTGGGTTTTGTCCAGCGGCAGCTTCACCCAAATGGCAAGCTCTGAGCAGAAGCTTATATTGTTAAATTTTTCTAGAAGTTATATTGTTTGTGATTGTTGATGAATTTTAATTACCTAAATAGACGCTTGTACTTTGTCATTTACAAAACGTTTTGATAGTTAAAAAGAGTATCTTTTATGAAATTACTTGTTGAGATTAGAAGGTTTGGGCGATTCATAAAAATTGAATTGGAATAGCTTTATTGTGAAGTGTTTTCTTATGTAGTTTATCTTGCTTAAATGTTTAAGATGCTACACAAAGCTATTTTCTTTTTTTTTCTAAAATCTATTGAATCTTGCTTTATTTCTAGTTTTCTTGTAGAATTTTCTCTCTAGGGAAATTAGGAGTACATTGGTACAATTGTGCTCAAATGTTTTTGTGAAATGTTATTTGTTACAAATAATGAACTACAGGGACTATATAGATTAAGAGACTTGACAAAAAGGAAACCTTCAACAACTCATAGTATTTGACAAAGTTAGTTGAATTTCTTTCATGATAGCCAATTATAGTTTCATACAAAACCCAACCATTTTAACATTCATAACAACAAACACATATTCATATTTAGTTCATTTCGTAACCACTAAGTCTACTTGGAGGCATATGAGCCTTGGTGTTGCCAAAAACTAGCAAGCACCTAAACCCTATTTGAAAAACACATTCGTTTCCCGTGGCCCCCTTGGTTAGGAGACTGAAGGCCCCAAAATGTTGATAGTCCCAAGCAGTCGTCAACAATAATATAACAAAATAATTGGTAACATAAATTGTATTAATTGATGTCATATGTATAGAAAATTTAAACCAAATAACATGATGGAAATGGACTTTTTAATTTTAAGTGAGTTTTAAAAAGTAGTTCCAATTAGATACAAATTGTTGGGGTTATCTTGTTTTTTAGTTGTAATAATGGTGCAACTAGTATTTCAAACAAGTATGTAATTAATGAGATGTTAATTGTCAAAAGGAAGTTGGTTGGTAATTTAACTAATTTTCATCATCTTGATGTATTTATCCCATCCATGATGGGCTTATCATTAAGGTAGGCAAAAGATTTGACATTGACACATTATGGCTGGTTGTCTACCTAATAATTAACTAATTTTCATATATTTTAAATTTTAATGAAATTATTACTTTCCATGCAACAAAGCATGCATATGCTTAAATCTTTATGGATTCTTATGAGGCATTTTAAATGTTGAAGATAACTAGAATAACACAACTTATGCTTTCTGCTTTTATGAAAAAAATAAAAAATAAAAAATAAAAAGGTTAAAAAGAAAAGAAACACTCAAAGAACTACTCCCTTGATTGTTCTTTGAAAGATATTAAGATTGCCAGCCCGAAGATAAGTTGCTTTTATTATTATTTTTGTTCTTCTCTGAAAGCTTGTCTTACCTGTATTTGTTGTATCATTTGTAGCTTGCATATTTTTTCTTTTCAAGATTTTTCAAATCATATTGCAATCATCATCAATTCCAATTAATTTCTTTATGATTAAAGAGAAAATAAATAGCATTACAGTTAACAACCAATTGAGATGTAGATGTAATGGTTAGCTTTAGGGAAAAAACAACTAATTATCTGTATTTTGTTCCTATTCCATAACTCCCATCAATAATCCCTTATAGAATAAATAACTCCCATCAATAATCCCTTATAGAATGAATAAAGCGATAATTTTGACTTTAATTGAGATATTTAGGATTGTACCAACTTTAAAATGGATATCTTGGTATACTTGTTACCACGGAAATATCAAGTTCTATTCCTTTTTGGATTTCATTATTCAAAATGTCAATAATATGTAGAGTTAAAGACTTTGGTTGTGTAGAGGTTCTTGGAGAGTTGCTTGAAAATACTGTGGAACCACTACAAGAACAAATTGTAATACGCTTGTTACGAGCTTCATTGGTAGGTACCCTGTTAACTGTTTGTAATATGTGCTTGTATCTATCATTTCCTGAATGCTTCATAAAGAATGGTTTCTATTCTCAGAATGGACTGCTAAGGGTGTCCTTCAATGGAGGTCCTTCACAAGCATTTTCTCAACCGGATGGCAATTTGCTTCTTGAAGATCTGCAAATACTGAAGGTACTTCTACAATGAAGTCAACGGTGAAGTAAAATAATATAATTGTTGTAAAATGAATCTGTAGCTTTTTCTTGCTCTGCGAAAAAGGCATTAAGTAAACATGTGAAGAATGCAAAGCTGTCACTAGGATTGCATATCCGTTAGCAAAGATAAGGATTCTTAATGAATGTCATGGGCTGATCACCAATCATTTCCTTTAATTACCCATGCTTATTTTCTTAGCAGAAAGAAAACTTAATGTTTCATTAAAATTTTGCCTGATTTTAAGGTGATTGAAATGCTATATTTAAAGAGAGAGTGTGTGTAAAATATAATTAACAATTTTCTTTTATGCTATTGAATTGGTGTGACCTGTGGTGGGTGACTTCATTGTAGTTTTTTATGGTTAGCTGTGTTCCTAATATAAACCTGAATACTTGCCCGAACTGGTACATGGGAGCTTAATCCTTGAACCTAAAAGTTATAAATTGAATGTCATAATGATTAAATCAAGGTTTATCTAATGAATAGAGAAATAGTGGTTCCTTCACAGATTTCCTATTCATGAAAACTTAATGCAATATTTTAGTCAGTGTGTTAGCCATGTTGTTTCAACAGTTGTGAATGTATTACGAATTTTGCTAATGCAGTAATTCTCCTGATTTTTTTCAGAATTTTTTTATAGCAGATGGTTGTGTTCTTCCTCGTGCATTAGTGGAAGCATTAGTGGAAGCTGCAGCAGAATTTGTCAATGAAGCAGTATATTTATACCGATCTGAGGTGCATTTCTGTTACATCGAACTCATAAAGAGTATATTTGTAAGCTTGTATCAACAATGAAACAGATGTCCCGATTTTAAACAGGTTTCATTCCTTGCTCATTTGCCAGTCTCTACCGTTCGTATGCACTGTTGCTCTACAAAAGCAATCTCCATTCTCTCCTGTTTACGTAACCTCACTGCTCTTACAGGCTGGGTTTAACTGAAAATAATTTGCAGGGTCTGTCTGGATTGGCAACTTTAAATTATGGTACTCAGCTCCGTTTTTCAACAGATTCATTAGTAACATTCCAGGGCCATGGGGCAATCTCACAGACCTCCAAGACTTTCAGTTGTCTATTAACAGATTGTAGACATAGAAATATATGACAACCTTTTAATCGGATCGTTAACGCCCAATTTTGGAAGCTCTTTGCCAAATCTTCAGAAGCTGACAATCTTTGGGAACTTCGTTTCTGGAAACATCCCTCTGAGTTTTGGAAATTTATTTTGTAAAGCTTTATCTCTGGGATAATGTTTTCAGTGGCAACATTCCTGCTCAAATTGGAAAGCTGAAGTCAGTGCAGGCCATCGAACTCCAGAGAAACAAATTACAGGGCAACATTCCGACTGAGATATTCCTGTTAAACAATTTGCTTGGCTATCTCTATCTCTCAAAAAAAAATTGTCAGGTTTTATCCCTGCAAGTATTGGAAGGATAGTCAATCTTCAGGGGCTCTACCTGCATAGAAACCTGCTCACGGGTGAAATTCCGGCGGAAATATGAAATTGCCCTGTTCTTGAAGACCTTGTACTGTCTTCAAACAACCTCTCTGGAGCAATACCGCCAGAGGTTGCAAGTCTCATATCCATTGTATTTCATTTTGATATATTAGTGCTGATGGCACAGTAGATTAATCTGTCTCGAAACATTGCATCTTACATGATAGCTGGTTGGAGATCCGCCAAATCAATTTCACCTTCAATAATTTCAGCGGCAACCTTCCCAAATGCAGTGGGAATAAGCTCACCCAACTAGAAAGCATAGATATTTCTGGCAGCGACTTGACCGGCGTGTGCCCGCCTGAAGAAGTCGTGCGCGCGCGCAGTTCTCTCAAAAATCTGAGATTAACAAAACTGTTGTTCCTTGGTAGCCCAAATTTATGCTGAAGATGCTTTGGCCTCGAAGCTTGCCTAGTATGTCCTGGGCAACACAGCTCACACTTTAACAAAAGCAGTTTTCTGAAAATTATGCTGACCATTTTAGGTCCACTTTTGTTGCTGGTTGTTGCACGGTTTGTGTTCATTCTCGGAATAATAAAAATTTCTTAAAGATATCAGCAACCAAGTAAAGCCACTACAGGCTTTGTGAAAAATTCTTAAAGATATTAGTAACTAAGCAAAGTCAAGTCATTCTTGGATTTTTATTTTCACTTATTTTGAGTCATGAAGGGTCTCTAAGTAAACTTCACTTGAATAAAGATATTATATAAAGATATTATATAATTATTTCTGTTTACATTGTGGGGCATTCACAACTTAGACTAACTTGAAGAGAATAAAATGCAAGAATCTAGCTAGGGGCTTACCAAAAGGTATTTGTGACACAATGCTAAGTTGGTATTTCTAACACCAAGCCCAAGTATATCATATCTATGACATCCTTGAATGAACTAAATAGTACAATATCATGGTCATATGATATAAATCACTTTATCATAAGCGAAAAAACATTTTAAGTTTCTATGACCTCATGACTTGTTCCTCGCACATACTTTTGATAAATACTTGCACACTAGAACATTCTTGTAGCACCCAGAATTCCACCTTGGCTACCTTCATCTCCAAAATGCCTTCTCCAAGTCCTCATTACAATTCTGTTCAATTAGCCTTTGCATAGTTCTTTATACATTTTATGCAAAAATCCTTATCCATCATTGTCATCTTCTTATGCCCTACATTATCAGCTACACCTAGATAGGTTTCATATAACCCTGGCAAATAACAATCATGATAATCACCATGCATGAAAATCTATGTTGGGCTAATGCATAAGTACCCTCATTATTGTTGTCAAAATTAATTTGACCAAGGCATATGACAGTGTCTCCTAAGAGGCCCTTCTCACCATGATGTAATACTTAGGTTTTAATCAATGGTGGACTAGCTAGATCACTTTCATCCTTACCACCACTTGATATGTTATCTAGCTTCAAAATTAGTCGATTACTTGGTTTTAACCATCTTGAGGCCTAAGATGGAGTGACCCCCTTCCCTATTATTTGTTAACATTATCTCAAAGCACCTTGATGCATGTCATTTATACATTGGTCTTACCAACTTGCTCCCATGGCCTCAAAACATACAAAAATATGCAAATGACACCATGGTTGTCATCAACATCATGATTGCTAACATTTGACTTCTACACCAATGTCTTCATATGTTCTTAAAGACTACATGCCTCAAGGTCAAATGAACAAAGCTTGTCATTTGCAACATTGGTTATTCAGAAGGGTGCTTTCCTCAAATCATTTGCACAATCAATAGTACCTTCAAACTACTACTTAACACTAATCTTGATGTTCCTCTTTTGGCTTCAAGGCCCCAAATATGCTATTGGAATGCCACCTTTAGGAAATCGCAATGTAGGCTCTTTAATTGGAATGGTGTTTATCTTTCCTCAACTGGGTGGCTCCTAATGGCTAAAACTATGTTTTAGGTTATTCCAATGTATATAGCTATAACCATCTCATTGCTAAAAGATCTCATTTACAATATTGATAGAATTATTCGTTACTTCATCTAGAATGGTTGTGATACCCATGGGAAAATACCCTTCTTATCATGAATCTACCCCCAAATTGCATAGTGGTACGGGTCTTATCTCCCTCTAGCATATGATCATATAGTGCCTATGTAATTTGATTCTCAAATGACTTTCCAAGCTCAATAATCTACTAACATTTCAATAAAGCCTTACATTCAAGTATAGTTCACTATGGCATGATTGACTTACTCATTTATCATGGTTTTTCTCATATTTTTATATTGCTATTCATCACCTCTTTCCCCATATTTTCTAACAAAATCCACTATCGTCACTGTCTTTTGCAGAACGCAAGTGATGCGCAAACATGGGTTAATCTACTATGGTGCTCTAGCCATGGGTGTGTGCTTGGATTGATGAAGTCTAGGATTCTTTAGTTGTTGATCTAGAGGTGGCATCCTGCTTCTTCTATCCTGCCAACTTGACCCTTCCTAACCTAATCATCCTTCTACAATTCTAGTTCATGCTACACTCATGGTGTGGTTCACACATGTCTCTTAGAGTTGGCATGCCTTGCCCACCATCTTCATGCATCATCATTTTCATCAAACTTTTTTCACATGGCATGCTTTGTACAAATGCATGACATTGCTTCATTTTCTCCACTACACACTACATGCTTGCTTATACATGATAGCTCCCCAACGTCCCTCACATTTAGGTCTTTTCTTGACTTTCATTTCAAGATGGTCTTCTCACTTAGGCCAACTAATGCCATAGTTTTTAAGAACTTGACTAATGCATGTTTTTTTTTCATGATGCTGAGGACTCCATGTCACATCTTTTCCATTACTACCTACTATGTGTAATCACAATATCAATGAAAATCTTATCCTCACCCTAGAACATGATCCACTTGTTGGGGCTTACCACACTACTTCATGGTACACTATCTTATCTTGGACATTTTGGTGACATCATAATCACATCTTATTTAATGATGGCCTTTTTATCTTGCCAAAGCACCTTGCTTTTTAGGTTTTCAACACTACTTCTTATTGTAATGTTTCCTTATGGAACTTGATATCTTCCCTTGGCTCTCATAACCTTATCCCAATGAGTCATTAAATTATGTGTCAAGAGCTTGCCGATATTGTAGATTTTTGTGTCTCTATTGCCTATGAAACATTCCACACCCAATCTAGAAGAGTCTTTCCTCCATTTTCATACTATTAATGCTCACTATAACAACATTGTTGTAGAGAACTACCTCTTGACGTCATTCTTAAGTTTAGAAGTAAGTAAGTGTTCTAGAGCAAATCCATGATGAACTACACCTCAACATTCACTGTATGTGTAAACACAACAAAGGCGCACATAACACATTAGTCTAAATATTACAAGCATAATGAGTACACTTTAGTAAACACCTAAGTGACAAGAAAACAAGATGTGCATACATGTATAGCCAAGAAAGAGCACTAGCACACACACATGATACTATCCTCTTAAGAGAGCTAAGATGTATTCCTACTATAATGCATCTAGGCCTAAGCCTCACTTCAAAGAGAAGGATGGTGGCTCAAGTATCAAATTCAAAGCTTCTTCGCAAGCCTACATATCCTTGTAACATAATAAATAAAGGAATTAGGGTCATGCGATTCTTTAGTATGATGGTTGAGATAACATGCACCATATAAGAATCTTTACACTCCTAGTTTGCATTCCAAAAGGGAAGTAACCTTTAAACCACCAACAAGGCATACTCTCTACACACTTTTTTGCTTAAAAGAAGAGATATCCTTGGAGCTTAAGTATTTTTCCATGTACTTTTTCAAACATAGAGAGAAAATTTGATGTCAAGGTTATCAAGCAACTCAAAGCCCATTTGACAATTGTAGACAAGAAGATTTAATGACTAGGATGATCAATCGTAAAGCAAAAATGTTGAACTCAACTTGAATTATAATCGAGGTTTAGAGATGCTCATGCAACATAGGTTAAGGAAGAATAAACTTACCATTTTTAATGTAAATGATACCAAACTTTCCACCTAGATCAAGACTTCCTTGAAATGAGGATCATCTAGCTACACATTGTAGTAATACAAGTGTGTGGAAATTTGGAGGTACACATTCCTCCATCCCCAAACTTATGCTCCCTACTTGAAGTCACAATGCCCTAAAATTATGCTTCCTACTCAAAGTCATAGTCAAGAACATGTGCTCATTACTTAGAGTCACAATAGAAATTTATGCTTCCTACTTAGAATGATGATAAAACTTTTGTGCTTCATACTTAGAATCATGATAAAAATTTTGTGCTTCATACTTGAAGATACAGTCAAGGACATGTGCTCCCTACTCAAGGTCATGATAGAAATTTTTGCTTCCCACAAAGAATCATGAAAAACATTTGTTGCTTCATACTTAAAGATATAATCAAGAACATGTGTTTCCTACTCAAAGTCACTTCACCACCTCTTATTTTTCACATACTTCTATGTGCTCTCTCTCTCTCTCTCTCTCTCTTATTTTTAGTTTTTTTATTTTTATTTTTTGGAAATGAGAAATTAATTTAGCAAGGAAGTGATAGAAATAGGCCAATCATGATCCATTCTCCTTGGCACACAATGTCTTGTTTGAATATCAGAACCCTAATTTACACCAAGGTAATTATGTGCTTATGTACTTGCTACATGGAACTCAAAAGTCTTGTCTCTTTTTCTTGATCATTCCTATAGGAAATCATCAATGGATCATAAAGCTCATTTTCAATTGAATTCAATCTATGATTCTCATCTTGACCATTTCCACTATTTCTAAATTGAGAAATTTGAAGACATTTTCAACTGTAATACTCTCCGCTACAAACATAGCACTTTAAATCTTTATACCTTAAAGGATATTGAGAAAATCCTCTAGAGCATAATATTTTATTCTAACACTTATTCTACTCTTGAGAAGATTGACATTTTTCATACTCCATATAAGAGGATGTATTACTTAGTGTAGGAATAACATATGAGTCCTTAATACCATAAAAATTATTTTATCCACCTTCTTTCTATGGCTCATTACTCTTTTTCTTACTCTCATGCACTTGTTCCACCACATCCTTATCTTTCTTCCCTAATGATGAGGGGTGAGGTATCCCTATGCCCAACCATATGAATACGAGTGTACACACATGATCTCGTCGAATTCCAAGGACTAAGTGCTTATGTGCCTTTATAGAACCTGGACAGGTTAGTCAATCATTGTCTTCCCAAGCTTACTTATATAGCACGATTGTATGGTTAAGTAAACTTGAGGTATATGATTTATATATATTTTCTGATGTTTTATGTCCTGGTGCTACAAAGGAAGAAGTGAACTAATTAAGTAACTAATTTAATTTAACTAATCGACTATGCTCTAACTAGTCCTAACATCAGCATCTGGTCCCACTTGGCGTACACATCCTAAACTAGTGCAACACTACTAGGATTACCAAACGCTAATTGTTATTGGGTTGCTAAGTGTTCCACGCATGCTTGAAGTGGTCATACTGAGTGTGCTTACTTGGGAGAGTTAACAAGGTGAGAGAGAGAATATTAATTAACTAAGGAAAGCATTAAATAACTATAAATAACATTAAATAAGCCATTCTAAATGCTGCAAGGGTTATCACAAAGTTCATCTTTATTTCTGGCCACAAGGTGTGCTTAGGTACACAATGCTCGAATAAAGATCTATTCACTTTATGACTTCTACTACGGGCACTCAGAAATGATTCTAACTTTGAGGAAGGAAAACTGCAAGAGTTCAGGTAAGGGACTAAGGAAAGTATTAAATAACTATAAATAACATTAAATAAGCTATTCTAAATGTTGCAAGGATTATCACAAAGTTTTTCTTTATTTCCAGCCACAAGATGTGCTTAGGCACACAATGCTCGAATAAAGATTCGTTCACTTTATGACTCCTACTGTGGGCACTCAAAAATGATTCTAACTCTGAGGAAGGAAAATTGCAAGAGTTCAGGTAAGGGACTAAGACTAACTATGCAAACCAAGTGCACCTACCTCTTATTTATTGGCGATGAGGTTGGTCCCGACATCGGATGCCTGATCTTGCTTTTCAAGCTCTGATATCGCAGATCCAATATCATGGCCCTGATATTGTGGTCATCATACCCCCACGATTGAATGAAAAATCTTTCTCAAGTTCCTTACAAAATATTGGGAAGGTATGGGATTATTAACTGAATGACAACTGATGGTGACATGGGATGATAGGCTCAAAGTGCCTGGGAAATGGATCGACAAATATATTACAACATTGGTGTTCATGCCCATTGTGGTGAACATTGTACATAGATGACATCTAGGCCTTCATTCAATAGCTTGAAGAGAGAGAGAGAGAAAAAAAGAAAATAAGATGTGTTTTTGTTGATGTCAAAACTGTACACTCCGTTGTTCATCTATAGCCACATGTCCAAACTTGTTCCTTACGTAAAAGCTTTAGCTTTAGTCCATCTTGAGTGCTTCCCTTCTATCCTAGTCCATTGTTCATGTGATTGCCATCTGCACACACAACACAGTCATGAATTAGCAAGGATAGATAAGATATAGTGTAGTTGATACCTTGCCCCGAAATGAAGTACCTTGGCTAGGTTGTGGTATGGCAGATACTGGGTTAGAGGTTTATGATTGATAACTACCTAAGCTGTAGAGGTAAGATAGGTATGGAATGGAAAAATTTGTGATAGGGCCCCCATGACTAATAGCGAACCTCTGGTAGCAATAAGATGGAAAAACTAAAGGAACAAGAAAGATGAGAAAAATAACAATGGTGAAGCTAATAAAATGGATGTCATGGCTAGAGATGAAATGCGAAACGGTTGATTGCAAACAATGTTGAAAGGAAAGAACTTAACAACTGCACCAAAAAGGAATGCTAGTGGGTCCTCCCCAAAGCAGGCTCATGCCTTTTATGCCCTAACAGACCTACAAACCAAAGAGTTCGTAGGCTCTAGGAATGACATATGGAACAATGGTTAAGAACTTTACCCACAAGAAGTTATCAAAGATGAAAAATACCTCAACCAAGATATAGACTGATCATAAAATCAGCAATGAGGTGGAATATGGAAAGAAATATGGAATGAGAGTAGAAAATGGAATGGAATCCCAAGAGCAAGTTTGTGTAAAGTCCCTTGTGTATTATATAGTTATAGTGACTAAATAGAATTCATTCCAAATATGGATTCAAACAAACCACATTCAGTGACCTCGCATCAACACATTTGACCAACCCGTCCTCTTGAAGCAATAAGAATGCATTCATAGAGTCACCACCATTCCAAGGAGAGAAAGATAGAGAAGTAGGAAGTAAGAAAGGGCCTTAGTTAGAGGGAACCTTCAGGCATGGGTAACATGTCTTTCCAGTGCCATAACTAGTGCTT
>MNCI01007315.1:35792-141826 GCA_015680685.1 Gnetum montanum
AGTATAGTTCCAAAGCCAAGGGAGACCATAGAGTTGAATGGATGAATGGATGATGTGGACTCATTGCTTGTTTTATTAAAAGAACCATATCTTAGTGTTAGCATCAAAACTCAAAGGTAAAAACCAAACATTAGCAATAAACACCATTATAGTACAATCCACCATCATGAGCACTTATTGTATGATGAATGAAAGTAAATCAAATAAAGAAATAGTAAAAAATATGAACGATGGTGTAAAACAAAAATAAGTAAAATTGAAAAGATGTGTAAACCAAAAATGTGTAAAAAAAATATATAAAAAGAGTTGAGGGCTTAGAATGGTTAGCATTGGTGGCCATCTCCCCCACAACTGAGTTGAAAGGAGGAGATCCAAAATAATGAGCAGGGTTGTCCACCAATAGAGGAAGTATTGGTACTGGTTGTTTTAGGCTCATGGAAAGGTTTGGTTTGTTGAATGTTGACCAACAATTTCTTATCTGGGCTCTTAGGTTTGTAAATCATTATGGCCCTTGAAGGAAAAGTTTCATGAATAATATAAGGTCCTTCCCACAACATTTGAAATTTAGTGTGTTGTGGCATGTGTGTGGGATTCCAATAAAGAACCTTATCTTCCGATTGGTATTTAACTTTTCTAATTTTCAGGTCATGACATTGTTTATTAAAGGCCTTGTGTAATTCATTAGATGACAAGGTAACTAATCAATTTTCCTCTAGTAGGTTAAGGTTCATTAACCATTTTTTATGCTAGATTAAGGTCAAGGTTGAGGTCACATGCTATGGATAGTGTACGGAGCTCTGCTTGAATAGGAAGCATTGGAAGTTTACCATACACTAACTTCTAGGGAGAGTAGCCTATAGGGAGTTTCCACGTGGCGTGGTATGCCCAAAGAGCATCATTTAGTTTGGTGCTCCAATCTTGCCTATACTTGCTAATGGTTCATGTTAATATTTTCATAATCTTCTTATTGGTAACCTTGGCTTAACCATTCGTTTGAGGGTGATATGGCGTAGTCAGCTTATGTTTCACTCCTAAGCATTGCATCAACTTCTGAAAAGTTGCACCTATAAAATGTGTACCATTATCCGAAATAAGTGCACGAGGCACATCAAACCTATTTATGATTTATTGTTGAGAAAATCATGCAGCGGTAGATGATGTGCAGTCCATAATAGTGGTTGCTTCTACCCATTTTGTAAAATAGTCAATAGCAACAACAATGTAGGCTTTTCCATTGGACATTGGTGTAATAGGCCCCATAAAATCAATTCCCCATAGATCGAAGGGTTCTAAAGGTTGAATCCATTATTGTGGATCCTCCATTCTAGCAGTCATTTCCCCATCACATTGGCAACACTCACAAGATTGGATGAAATGATGAGCATCTTGGAACAATGTAGGCCAATAATATCTTGCAAGTAGGATTTTAATGGCTATTCGTCTCCCTGCGTAATGACCCCCACAAGGGCCCTCATGAGCATCTTGAAGAACTTGTAATTGATCTACATCGGGAACACACCATCGCACCAAGCCATCAGGACATACCTTATAAAGGTGCCCATTGATTTCCATGAAATATTTCGCTTGGTGTAGAAACTGTTGTTTCTTTTTAACATCTAACTCTTGTGGTGTTTCTTGTGTAAGGAGATAGGTAAGAATGCTACTATACCAATTTTTCTTCGTGGTTAACTGATTATTTACTACACTTGCAAAGAGGAATTTATCAGGAAAGTGATTAGAAAGCAGATATTCATCCTCTTTGTTGTCCCATCTTAACCAAGATAAATGATAAGCAACACCATTCTTGGTGCCTTTAAGATCTATCATGATAAGATCGAACTCTTGTAAGATTACAAGCGATCATATGATATGAGGGCTCACCATTGGTTTATTCAGCAAGAACTGAATTGCACTATGGTCTGTGTGTACAAATACCTTATAGCCCAATACATAGTGCCTAAACTTATCTAGTGCAAACACCACAACCATTAACTCCTTTTTTGTTGTGGTGTAATTAAGCTGTGCACCAAAAATACTTCAACTCACATAGTGGATGTAATAGGGTTGTTTTTGGTCATCTAACTGTGTGAGTACAACTCCTAAGGCAAAGTTGGATGCATCAGTCATTATATGGAACGACTTGGACCATTCAAGAGCTTGTAGAATGGGTGTTTCTACAAGCTTCTACTTCAAGGTTTAGAAAGCTAGTTCACATTCCTTGGTCCATTCAAAAGGTGCATCCTTTTTTGTTAATTCAACCAATAATTTTGCAACCTTTGAAAAGTTCTCTATGAATCTTCTATAATAGCCAGTGCGTCCAAGGAATGATCATATGTCTTTTACAGTTTCAGGTTGACGTGTGATTCCTTGGATGACTTTGATCTTTTTGGGGTCTACCTCTATTCCTGTTTGTGAAATATTATGCCCTAATACTATGCCTTCTTGGACCATTAAATGTCTTTTTTTCTAGTTGAGCCTTAAGTTGGTTTCAACACATCATTTCAGCACCTACTCTAGTTGGTCTAGTGCTTGTTCAAAGTCCACTTTATAGGTGGAGAAATCGTACATGAAGATCTCTAATCATTTCCTATTTGCTACTGGAAGATACTTAGAACCAAACATTGAAACATTGCAGGAGCATTGCACAAGCCAAATGGCATCTATTTGTATGCAAATGTCCCCTAAGGACTTGTGAATGTGGTCTTGGCTTGGTCTTTTAGTGCTATTTGGATTTGGTTGTATCCACTATACTCATCTAGAAAACTATAGTAGTGATGCCTTGTAATGGTATCTAAGACTTGGTTGACGGATGGCAATGGAAAGTGGTCTTTGAATGTTGCCATGTTCAGTAGCCTAAAGTCTATACACACCCTCCATTTACCTCCCTTTTTGGGCACAATAACTAATGGACTAACCCATTTTCTATGAACAATGGGGTAGATGAACCTAGCTTTTAGAAGTTGTTCAATTTCTTCTTTAACCACTTGCTTCAACTTTGGGTTCAATTGCCTCTATGGTTGTCGTCAAGATTTCATGGAGGGGTCAATGTAAATCCTATGTTGGCATATCCTAGGGTCTATTCTAGTTAATTCAGGATATGACCAAGTAAAGGCTTTCGACCATTTGTTCATCATTTTCAGCAGTCTCTCTTTTTGTTGAGGAGTGAGCTTAGCATTAATAATTACCAATTTTTCATTTTTGAGAAATGTATACTCCATACCAGTGGGCAACATTTTTAACTCAAGGGGCTCTTGCTTAAAGTTTTTAGGGAATTCCAACTTCCCCCAGTTGATATTTTCAATGTTAAGACTTGGAAGTTGACGATGAACTTGCTCTAATGTGTCTATGCTATTGATGTAAGTGCAAGTCAAACGCTCAGTTGATTCCATGCATATAGTTGAATTGCTCTCTTGGTTAGCTGTTAGCCATTGGGTGCCTTCCTATCTTGTGGTTGCTGCATATAGGAATCTTTGTATATTAGTTACTTGTGCACACTAGTTGCATGCAGGCAATGTTAAACGTTGTCTAAACTAGGACTTCTGCACGCAATTACACCCTGTGTTACTATATGTGATGCACGGAACTTTCTTCTTCTTGATCTTTCTGAACGTATTTTCTTTTGATATCTCTAGAAAAAGATCATGTATTCCTAGGCATGCATCAATTGTGCTTAGCCATGCTCTTCCCATTATGATTGGGAAGTTCCCCTTACAGTTGTTGACTTGAATCACTAGGAAGTCGGCTGGATACAACCATCCATAAATAGTGGTGACAATGTCCTCCATGAGTCCTAATGGGATAGTAATGGACTGGTCAGCCAACTCTAAATGAATGTTACTCTTTTTTAGTGGAGGTAGGTTCTAGGCTTTATACATTTCTTGAGAGATTAAGTTGATACTAGAACCTGAATCCAAAAGAGCTTTGCAAGTTTCATTCCAGCGATTTGTAAATATATAAGAGGACTCTCAAGATCAGAGAATTTCCTAGGAAGATGGCTAGCCTTAATCCAATTGGTAATGGCATGCATCAATATGACTATGTGCATTGCATGTGGGCTTTGGTTTGAAGGGATTTCTGAAGTTTTGAATGGTGGTGAGGCCTTTAGAGAGTTAGCCGCTTGTGACTGCAAGGACTTGGTTGGACTGTCGGTCCTAAAGAAAGGTCTCTTCTTTACACGATTTTCTAAACCAATAGTAGGGTGAGGATTAATAGCCCTTGTAGTGTTACATTGTTGCGTTTGGGCATGGAGCTCACCCTACATGGCTGGAGTAGGTGGTAATGGAGTTAAGGGTGGAAGAGATGCAGCTGAATGAGAAGGATAGTATGTTTGTGGAACATCACCGCTAGGAGAAGGAGTTCTATAATACTCATGGGCTTGGTAGTAAAGTTGGGGAGTGACGTGACTAGTAGAGTCATGTGGAGAGATCAACTGCTGTACATAATATCCATACAAGTCAAGTTGACAGTAAGGGTACTGTTGATGTGATGGTGGCATTCCCCATGATTGTGGGTGCTACTACTATTGGTACTACTCATTTGATTGTGGTGGAGTTCCACTTGTATAATACGTTAAGGGTTGGTGGAATTTTCTTGGGTTACCTTGGGGATAAGGTAACCTTCGGGATTTTTTCCTTCTATTTAATCGTGGGTTGAGTGTATACACCCCAAACTCCTGCAAATGTGAGATTACAGGACAACATCCCTTAGGATGGTCATATTGGCATATCTCACATCCACCATCATTATCTGTATCTAAATCCACAACCTCTTTAATGATGGAAACTTTTTCCTTATCTTTGTTATGTGCATATTCAATTTCTTTCACTTTTCTCCTTTCTCGATCACTACCTAGTTCCCTAGACTCCTCTACTATTTTGAGAATAGTTTGAAATCTATTATCTAGGAAGTCCCACATTTGGTCCACCTTTGCTAATACTTCTGATGCAATTTTTTGAATGGGAAAAGTTTTCCTATTCACCATCTCTTCAAGTGGTGACTCTTCTTCATCCTCACAAAATCTAACTCCCTTCTTTTAGAGGGAAGGATCTCTATTATATTCTTCCACACACTCTCTTTTCCTTAACTCACATTCCTCTTTAGCAACTTGCTCCAACAATCTTTGTACTTGATAGTACCTAAGCTTAGATAGCCTTCCTTGGGCATAAGTCCCAAGGGACCTTCATGTTTTGTGCCTAAGCCCATCTACAAGATGGTGTATTTATTCCCTTTATGAGTAATCATGACCTGGGCAACGATGTAACAATGCATAATATCGGCCCATGGCAACATCCAAGGGTTCGTGTCCTCCCTTTATCCATCCTTGGATTTTCTTTCACAAGTTGGACACTCAGGAGTACATTTGATATGTATCGTTGAATAGCTCTAACATGGTACTCTATCGACAAATAGATTTCGGTTCAAAGGACTAGTACCAACTTTCCACTTTTTTGATTAATGTCTGTGGAAACAACTTGAGTTTTGCCATTTGTTTTCTATGTTTTGCAAGGCACATGCATAGTGAAATTCTTGTAGATGATTTTGAAGATCAACATTGTATCCCCCTTCAAATCATGGGATATTGTTCATGTTCAATCTTTTGATCCTACTATCTTTTTGGTGCCTTGTTGGGATTCTACTAGCCTCAGTTATATCTAGCATACTTTAGGTAGCGAGTAGGGTTCATCATGATCGTACTGTTTATGGTGTCTATGATGAATATGTTGTTCCTTACTCTCCCTCCTTTCATGATGAGTTTCTCTAGAATGCCCTCATCCCCTTTCTTGGCTACTTTGTTTATGATTCTTGTTTCACTTACCATTATCCTTAGGGTCTTTTCCTTTGCGACTGCATCTAGATCCTGAAGGAGAGGGTGAAGGAGATGATGAAGGTGAAGAAGAAGGAGGACTAGTATCATGATGGTGCTTTCTACCCTCCCTTTGATGGTTGTGGCCTCGATTGTGTTTACGATCAGAATGTCCATCTTTGTCATGTGTTTGTATTTCTTTTTCAGACCCTTTGTGTCTATCAGTACTAGAATTCGAGTTATGGATAGTTGAGTGAAGATTCTCATACACAACCCCTTGACCAAAGTCAATGGGAGGAATATCATTTTGTGGAAGACCTACTGAGGTAGGTTCACCACCCTCATTTTCACTTATGACATACGGGACATTCTGAGACAACTTCCCCTTCATGGATTCATAACATCTCTCTTGTTCTAGATCCCTTTGACGTTGTGCCTTCGTGGGTTGATACTCTTTCAAGTCATGATCATGCATAACATACTCTGCCTGTAAGTGCTGCATACCAATTCATGTGAGAGCATGAAGAAGCATGCCTGGGACTGTGTGATCGAGAGGTAACACTATGTTAGCTTCTAAATCACGCCAACGCAGTTGTTCATCCTAGTGGAGGATAAAGGTAAAGTTTGGTATATACTCATTAGGATGAATATATACCACATGAAACTGTTGGGGTACTGGCGAGTCATCATGTGTACCACGCCTTTGATTTTTCCCTGTATCGGACCTAGGCAGTGAAGCACTCTCATAAGAAGAAGGAGACATAATTGTCTATTCAATGTGAAATACTTTTCATTTCAATAATTGTAAGATAATCAACCTTAAGGGTTTGTTCCAACGATGGGAAGATTTCCTAACTTCTATTTAGTGCACAAATAACAAAGTCCTCGACAACAGTGCCAATGATCAACGGCGAGGTATCCCTAAGCTCAACCATATGAATACGACTGTACATGCACGATTTGGTTGAAATCCAAGGACTAAGTGCTTATGCACCTTTACAGAACCTGGATGGGTTAGTCAATCATTATCTTCCCAAGCTTACTTGTATAGTGAGATTGTATGGTTAATTAAACTTGAGGTATATGGTTTTTATATATTTTNTACTTGGGAAAGTTAACAAGGTGAGAGAGAGAACATTAATTAACTAAGGAAAGCATTAAATAACTAAAAATAATATTAAATAAGCTATTCTAAATGCTGCAAGGGTTATCACAAAGTTCATCTTTATTTCCAGCCACAAGGTGTGCTTAGGTACACAATGCTCGAATAAAGATCCATTTACTTTATGACTCCTACTGCGGGCACTCAGAAATGATTCTAACTTTTAGGAAGGAAAACTGGAAGAGTTTGGGTAAGGGACTAAGACTAACTATGCAAACCAAGTGTGCCTGCCTCTTATTTATAGGCGATGAGGTGGGTCTTGACATCAGATGCCCGATATTGGTTGTTGAGCTTCGATATCGCAGACCCGATATCATGGATGTGATATTGTGGCCCCAATATCGTAGTTCATCACCTACCTTGTAATTCATCAAACTAACACTAACTTGGATTGCTTCCCTATATGCTATGATTTTTTGAGTTTTGTGTTCATGTTGAACCTAAGGATTGAAATCATTAAGAGATAGTTTGTATTTGCTAACCTTATCCATATTCAAAATTGATATAATAAGATTTTGAAACTCATAAATATATTCCTCCAAATCCTTAGTGTGCTTGATTTATTTTAACTTCATTTAAGCTTTGTTAATGGAAGTTCCCAGATGGAAGTTCTTGATCAAAGCTTCTTTAAGTTGATTCTAGATTCTTATGGCTCTACTTGTCCCAACTTTTTCTTTTTGGAGAATTTTAAGCCACCACATTTTTGCAATTACATATAAGAATTGGCAGCCATGTGGGTTTTTTTTCTTTGGCATACTCGTACATTTCCAAGAACTCCTTGATCTTAAAGAGAAAATCATCAATATCTATATCATCCATATTACCCTCATAAATTCTTAACTCCTTTGCTCAGAAATTGGAAACCAAGTATCTCAATCTTGATGCTAGTATTCTTACTTGCATGAGTAATTGATTTTTCAAGTCCTCAACCTCATTTGCCTATTGATTTTTCATGTCCTCAATCTCATTTTGTTGGCTTTTGATCAAGGATTGCTAGGTTTCTACCAATAATCTTAGCTCTTATCCATCATCTTAGAGGTCTTGGATAGGAAGTTGAAGATCATCAATAACATCCCTAGGCATTCCACCTAGTTCCTTAGCACAAATGTTTGGGTGAGTGCAAGTTGGTGCTTGATGCTAGAATCTAATTCCAACAGGAAAGGAACTTTTATGGGATTAACTAGCTCTTAGATTATTCGAGCTTTCTTTGTTTTAAATAGAATACACATGATTATATTATCTACTTATAATAACAAAACTTACAACTTCTACATATTTTTAGGGGACTCATCAATATTTATCCCACTAGTCATTTTCACATCCTTATCTTTGTGTATTTCCTTATACACATTAACATCATCATGCATCTTCTCATGCATATGATTGCATCAAGAGTCATCTCTGACTAGTCCATTGTGTAGGTTAGGACTAGAAGGGGTATTACTAAGATTCTAACTCTCATTGTTCCTCTTATGTTCCATAACATTATGAATCATGAGCAATAAAACATGAAATTGAATCATAAAATAAAAATACCAATTATAGTTAAAGAATCATAATTCATAACCTCAAATTTAATCTAAGTATAATGATACTACTTTGGAGAAGTGTCACTAAACACCATTCTTGAGTTTGAAAGTATCCAAGTATTGTAGAGTAGACCTAAGATGGACTATTCCTTAACATTCACAACACCTACAAATATAACATAAGTGCACACAACATGTTAGAACAAAGGTTAAGAGCATAACAAGTATTTCCTTTGGTAAACAGCCAAGCAATAGGACCAACAAAAAATAAATACATGTACAACCAAGAAAGAACACTAGCACACACATATGATACTACTTTTAAAAGAAAACTAAGACATGTTCTTACTCTAATGCATCTAACACTAAGCCCCACTTTGAAGAAAAGAGTGGTAGTCCAAACATCAAAGCCAAAGCTCCTCCACAAGCCTACATATCCTTGTGATGCAGTACACAAAGAAATCAAGGTCATATAATTCTTTAGTATGATGATTAAGATAGCATGGAACCTATAAGGATATCCATACTACTTATGACTCTCATTCCAAAAAGGAAATAGCCTTTAGACCACCAATAAGGCATACTTTCTATACTCGCTTCTACTACCATCAAAACTTGAAATGACTTGGTGTTTGTAGTTCAAAATAAGATGATGATAGTAATGGAGGTAATTATCCCCAAGGTCACAAGTCTCTTTACTCAAGAGAACACATCATCAAATATGTCTTGGTAGTTCCTAAAGCTATTCAGGGTTACATTATAAACAAGTCTTAGTCCCATTCACACAAATACAAATACAAGATGGCTATGTTAAAAACATCTTGATGGTCTATAGCCAAGGCTATTTGTGAATGTATTTTTTTAGCCTTCTATTTGGCTAATTAATGGGCATCTCAAGATTCTCTAGAGCTTAAAGAGTGAACCTATCCTCAACCTTCCTACTTTCTTTATATATGTTGTGAACTGCTCTCTCCATTGGATGCATGTAAATGCCATGATTATATGTAGGCATGAAGGCTTGTTGGAGTCTCTTGCATGTGACTAGGGGATCCATGACACAAATATCCTAAAAAAGATCATGTTCAAACCCTAAAGCACACTAAGAGATTTTCTTTGAGTCTTAGCTCTTAAGAGGCTTCATTCTTGTGAAAACACCAGACCACCTTCTAGGCTTGCTAAATGACATAACCCTCATAACACCCCAAAGATGAAGCTAGCTACTGATGCTAGCCCTAGTTGCACCTCATCCTTGGCCCTTGATTCATCGCAAGTCCTCCTATCACATCCCAAATTTGGTACTTAGAAAATTAATTAAAACTTATCCAGCCATGGAACATGATAAATAAAACTTAACCACTTAATAAATCCTTGATAAATTTTAACCCTCATAAAACCATATAAGCATATAAATCAACTAAGAAACTTAATAACTTAGAAATTACTTGAAAATCCATACTAAATTATGAATTCCTACTTAAGCCTTGTTATAACATAACATTAGAGTTTAATATAAAATGCATATTTACAGCAAAAATACAAGTCAATTGAATGACCCAAAATATAAAGTGAAATAAATACAATAATAATTCTTCATTTGCAACATATTGCTAAATCACAAAAGCCTCTGTTATGTACTATCATTCAACACATCACCAAGAAATGTAATCCAAGCATCCTAACTAAGATTTTTATGAAACAGATGCAAAAAGGATTATAACACCTTCATAGTAGAAGAAATAACCTTGATACTACAAGGAACAAGTTGCAACATGGGGCATATGATGCAATACACACTGTTAGAACTAACAGCAAATACCAATTAAACAAATCATTAATCAAAATAATAAAAATTAACTTACCTATTAAGAAAAATCATTAACAATTACCATTAATGCATTAATTTACCATTAACTCTCATTTTCTCTACTTGTGGTATTCTTGTGAGATTTCTAGCATCATGCATTTGGAAAAAGTATAAGCCTAATAGCAACTTAAACTACCCATCAAGGACTATTTGGTGTAATAACTCACCTATTTAGGCCAATCTTCATGTATGTTAATATCCAACTATTAGGCTAGTAAACCCTCATGTATACCAATTTTCAGCTATTAAGTTACATTATGGCTAGGATCAAGCCTATAGGTCCTAGCTCCTAAATACCATTCTAAATATGATTTAAGAATAACTAAATGTATCATCCTTAAGTAACGTGGTCAAATCACTCTATAATGCTTGCCTATTAACTAACTAGTTCTTTTTCATATTGGTTTCCTTACTCAAAAATCATGTTTATTAATAAAACCTTATTAATATTGAATATAATGATAATCACTAGAGACGCGGTCAAATTCTACTACAATGCTTGCCCATTATCCAACTAGCCAATATTAGTAGTCTAAACATTGTTTCCAAGCATTTTGACATATCAACCTTACCCATACATGTCCATAATATCCACTAATTACTATGATTTGAAGTAATTCATTATCAGCAACATCATTCTAGCCTTGTCCTAAAAAAATGCGGTCAACTACATGAGTTTTTTTTCATTCATCTTTATGAAGAGCTATATCTTTCTTTAATTGCAATTTCTTCAAATCATCTTCGAGTGTTTTTCTCCATGCCTTTTTTTATCTTTCTTTTAATAGCTTTCTTGGAATAGTGATGTAGTAACCTTTGTTTATTGGCTCATTGTCTAATTTTCTTTATAGATGTCCAAACTATCTACACCATTATTCTTGTAGCTTATCTAAAGTAGAAGCTACTTCAATTCTTTCTTTGATGTCTTTATTATGCAATTTATCTCTTCTAATAACATTTAACATCCATCGAAGTATTCATATTTCTGCCATGTTGATTTGCTATATATGCCTCTTTTGTATAGCCCAACATTTAGCAAGATATAAGATAGTAAGCATGATTACTATCTTGTAAAATTTCCCCTTTAATTTTATTGGTATTATTTTATCACATAGAACACTAGTAGCTTGTCTCCATTTTGACCATCTTGCCTCAATTCTATTTCTTATATTGTTATCAATTTCATCATTTGATTAGAGGATTGATCCTAGTTTGCAAACCTATTAGTAGTGAGGGACTTTTTTTCATCTTGAATTATCACTTCTATTTTATCGCTATTTATGATATTATTAAAATTATATTCCATATATTCTCTCTTACTTCTACTAGTTTTTATGCCTTCTGATTCTAGAGCATGTCTTCACTTCTTCATTTTGTAAGTAATATTTCCTCGTACTATATCTATCAACACAATATCACTTGTAAATAGTATACACCAAGGGATTTTATCTTATATTTTCTGTGTTAATTCATTCATGATAATGAAAAATAATTATGAGCTAAGGGTAGATCTTTAATGTATACCTATTGTAACTAGAAAATTAGATGTTATTCCTTAAGTTGTTCTAATTTTAGTGGTAGATCCTTCATAAATATCTTAAATCACTTTAATATATTTGTCAAGGATGTTTTTCCTCTATAAGGTCCACTAAATAATATCTCTAGGCAGTCTATCATATGCTTTTTCCAAGTTAATGAAGATCATATGTGGATTTTCTCTATGGTTCTTAAATTTCTCCATCAATTGTTGCATCAGGAAAATAGTCTCTATAATAGATCTTCTTAGCATAAATTCAAATTCATTTTCTAACATTGTAGATTTAAGTTAGAGATGTTCCTATATGACTCTATTCCAAAGCTTCATAGTATGGCTCATAAGCTTGATACCTCTATAGTTTACATAATTTTATACATCTTCTTTATTTTTGTAAATATAAATAATAAATATTTTTTTCTAATTGTTAAAATTTTGTTAAATAATTATATTAGCTAAGAAGCTCCTATATCTCCTAATGCTTTTCAAGCTTCTATAGGAATTTTATCTAGTCCAATAGCTTTTCCATTTTTCATCTTTGATTAGACTATCTTCACCTTAGAGAAGGAAAGTTCATTAACCAAACCAAAATTTGGTTATTTTTCTTGGATGTCTTCTTTTATAAATTCTTCATTTAATAATGTTTGAAAATAATTTTGTCACCTATCCAAAATCTGATTTTTTTTTTATTAGTTTTAGTATAAAATATCATCACATAGAGCCACTATACTCATCCCACTAAGTGGGGTATCAGGAGGCTTGGTAGATGAGTGAAAGTCTAACCTCTTTGAGTGGTTGCACCTAGGCTCGAAACTAGGACTTCCACTTGAGAAATGAACATATTACCATATCTCCAAATGATGGTACCCTTTTTGTTGGTTCTACTATTGATGAACAATGGAGAAATTTAACACCCAACCATACAAGTCACAAGTGTTTCATGTGCCACTAGATCACAATCCATGGATGAGACAATGTGATTATGTTAGTAATTGGTTTAAGTTCAAGATAGTTGTCTTCCCACATAGAGCTAGTGAAGTCTACGTGTATGGTTTAGCTCATAGTGAGGCATATGATATGTTGATATTAGTTGGCCATCTGGCTCCTAGTGAACGTGGTGAAGTGAAAATAGTTTCTAAGTCTAAGTTTAACTAAAATAGTAAAAAAAATCTATTCTATTCTAAGGTGATGAGTATTTGGTCTTGACCTTTCATACACATCTTAGGCTTTATGTAACTACTACTAGGATTACCAAATACTTCGCTCTTGGGAAAACCAAGTGATAGCACTACTAGGTTATCAACCAATTATACTTAAGTGATTGAGATCAGTCGTACTCATTCTGCTTAACAACAATAATGGTAAAGTGCATGGAAAAGTAAACATTAACTAAGAAAATAGTAAACATTATTCTAAGTAAAACAATAAAGTAGGATAATTTTGCAATAGTATGAAAAAGCTTGATCTTTATTGCTAGTCACACTCGCACCAAGTACAAGATGCTCAAATAAAGACTACGTACACTACATCACACTACACTATGGGCATTCACACTTCTAAGTGCTAAAGACTAACTCATAAAAATGAACTGCAAGAGTTACACTACTATGGAATGAAAACTTATGTGGGTTTGTGCACCTAAGTTCTATATTTATAGGTTGGTACACATCCCGTGATATCACATATACAATAACGTAGCTAGTGCTATGATATCGTAGTCCACCAAATTTTGATTTATCATACCTCGATAACTGATTGAAAACTTTTCCTTGAGTTAAAACAAAAGGAAGACAGAATTTCTTACAAAATTGGGAGGTAAATTTACATGGCACTTTATGCTACAATGGTGTTTTACAAAAATGACACAAGACATGATAGGACAAACTTTGACAAAAAATAAAATTGAATGAAGCTTGATGTAGCTTGTGTAATGCTTGGTGGTGGTAGCTCCTTCATCGGTTTCTTTCCCTTGTTGTTATGCTTTTGGAATTTATATCTATTTAGGAGCACCTAAAGTTTCTCCTCCTCCATTCTCAGGTCATGTACCATCCATGCTTGTTGTGTAATGTGTGATGGAGCAGGTACATCCCATGGACATTGTAGCTAAAGAAACATCTTATTAGGCTTGACATACCATGTTGCAAACTACCTTCTCTCTTCTTCAAATGCTTTGGTCTTTGCTCATAATTCATGGTAATTTGACAATCTTCTAGCTAGGTTTTTTGCAACATCTTTTTGCCCTTAGTAACTAGCCTTAACTACTTCTAATTCAAAGTTTGCCACTTGAAGTTTCTGCAAGGCATCTTTTCGATTTGCAAACTCCTTTTCATACAGAGCATATGTGGCTACTACTTGTTGCTCAAGTTCATTTTTGGGCCTTCTTGTTGTTAACATGGCCAAGTTACCATAACGAAGGATGGCTAACCCCATGTATTCTTTTAGATCCTCTATCTATAGGTCTTTGTTTTTGACTTCTACTTGATGGATGTGAGAATAACTATCCAATATGGGCTACCAATCTAGATTCTATGCTAATATGACACTAATTTAGGTCTTAGACATGTAGATCTTCTTCTCATTAATTTTCTTATACATCCCTACCTACTCATGGAAGTGTTCCTTGAACCTTTTATGCTTCTTAGCCTCATTTTGCCATGTGTTGATCTTAATGGCTAATTTTTGTCTAATCATGCATACCTCCTCCATCGAGAGGATCCTATTTTCTCTTACTAAGTAGCTCATGTCTTAGTTTACCATCATCAGTTATTCTCTCAACTGATGGATGCTTTATTCTAAGATATTTTTTTCTTCTCAATGTTGATTAACCTAGTGTTGTTTACAACGAGCTATTTATTCTCTTCTTGTGCTACAGCAAGTGCCTTAGCATATGTATGTCTATCCTTCTTCTATTGAGGCATTCCACATTGCTTTCTCCTTTTCATTTTCCATTTGTTTTTTTTTCTCTAGCAAGCAATTTATGTGTTTAGTTCTAAATTATTGAAGCTAGTCAAGTGCAACATATTACGTTGGATCTCTGTGTTCAGTTCCTTGGGTTACAAGCTCTTCTTATATTCTAAGTATTTTAGCTTCTACATGCTCTACCCTGGTCTCTATCATGAACAACTTACCCTTTGTTGTTATAAGTTCTAACTACATTAAAGTGACATCATTTGGGGTGTTGAAAAGAGTGGTCATCATTTACCCAGTCTATAGTAGTCAATCTAGCACATCTTCATGATCTGTAGGAGTTATTGAGGTTCCAAATAATATCTAAGAATCTTTGACTCCAATTAGATCCACTAGTAACATAACAGGCATGTTGAAGGATTCCTTGATGTGATTTGTGATCACTTCTGTGGCTCCTACTACATCTTGGTGCTACATAACTACAACTGTGGCTCCTTCTCTAGTTTCAAGCACCACTTGGAATGATGTAGCGTTACCAGAAATCTATTGTAACCATTGGGCCTTTGCTCTTAAATGTAATAATATTTGCCTAGTGATAGGATGTACAAAAATTGTGGGCTGTATGGCACTATTGATAATTGTATGGAGGTTGACCTCCTCATGCGTTCCCCAATTGATAGTTTCTACAATATGTTGCAGATGACTCATTGATAGCCTATAATCTTATGATGATAGTGGTGGAACTTATTACTACTATTGCTCTCACTTCTGACCACTATATCCAACTTGTTGTTGTTGTTCAATGGTTTGTGTGGTTTCCCCAACTTCTATTTATTCCTCTACCTAATCTTTCTTTGGTAATGTTGGCTTGAGCATTTCAACATACGAGGCATTTTAAGCCTTCCTAAGGACATCATTGGTGTACCCCAAGATTCTAGCATGTTTGCATAACTTCTTGATTAGGCAAGGAAATATAAGTATGAGCTTTCTTGCCTTCTTTTCTTTAAACTGCCTTTGGATCTCCATGAAATAGAGTTATGTAAATTTTAAATTGTATTTTCCCATCAATATTGCACTTCCTTGGCTATAGAGGTGGATAATCTATTTGGTCATTTTGTTGAAAACAGGTGATATATACCAATTTTGAAATAAAGTATTTTCTCCAGAGTTAACTCATTATACTCCTTATCTTCTTTGCCATATGCCCTTCTTAACCATAGTTTTCTGGTTTTTGTGTCTAATCTTGTGGACAAATGTGCTAATCTTGCCCCTTCATTGGACATGTTTAGAGCTTCTGCTATGCCTTCAGTGAGTATGAAACAGAGACTCCCTCTATGTTGACCATATCATCTTCTACCTTGTAATGTTAGACTTGGTAGGTATTCCCTAGAAACCATTGATCATTGTTTGATAGGATGGACCATAACAGTGATGCTTGTAGTTCCATCCTTACCACCTTTGGAACAGATTCCACGAATGGACCAGAGCTCATTTCCATAATTACTATGGTTAGGAGCATCTTTTCTTGGATTATTTGGAGGCATTCTTGTGACAATATGAGGTGCTATCCTTGTACTTATGGTTCTTCCACCTCCCGCTAAGTTGAATGTTTGGTAGTAGGAGTTTCTTGATGGATATTGAAGGAATGAGCCTCCTGCTCTGTGTGTTCTGCTTATGATTTGTGTGTTCCTGTTTGGCCTCTTCCTTGGCCTCATGGTCTTTTACTTACTAGTTGTGAGGGTTCACCTTGTGCTCCTCTCTTTTGAACCATTTGCAATCATCAAGGATATGGAAGTACTAAAGTGTTCTCGTAAATTCTTAAGGGTTCTATACCTTACTCATACCCTATTAAGTTCTTAGTTCATTATGATTGCAAAGTTAAGAGATTTTCAACATGTAATTCCATTAGTGCTTTTCTATGGCTTAAGATAAGTGGTATGGTTGATTAAGAGTCCTATTAAAGTTGTTTTGGCCTCAATATGAGTGATTTTTCTTTAAAAATTCTAGTTATATTTCTTTAAACTTACCCTTATAATACTTTTCGAGCATTAGAAATTTCAAAAAATTGACATAGAGTTTCCTTAGCATCACCCCCATAACTAAGATAAGTACTTCAACATCAAATATATTCAAAAATCATGAAAATTAGAGCTATAGTATGCAAGTTATGGCTTGGGGAAGCTAGGAAGTTAGAGCTCTACGTATAATTTTCTGATATCAGAGGCAAAAAATTCAATTTTTTTTTGATAATTTTTTAGGATAAAAAATGGATCATTTGGGATTTTTGGAAGGTATAAAGCATGTTCAAAGAATCTTAGACTATGGATAATGTATATTTTTTCAAAATTTGACATAGAAAGTTCATAAAGAATGAATCTTAGGCTATGAAAGTTCATGAAGTGTTAATAAGATGGCTGGGATGGGTAATGAGTTCATGTTATTAGAATGAATAGTTTGAGTGATAAGGAAACTTTTTATTAATATTTATTATTATTGGAAGGCTTAAGATGATGTGAAATTGCTTGGCAGGTATAAGATACAATAGTTATACAAGTGGGTCCTTCCTAAAGAAGGCTCCAGCCCTTAATGCTCTTGTATAACCATGTCTAAAAGTGTTCTTAGACACTTAAGGAGTTGGATGTAATGTATATTTGTTAAGAAAAACACACATGTTAGTATCACCAATTTGGGAAAACAACGCTATGTTACACAAAACAAGAAGTTATGATTATTCATATAGTGAGATGAAATGGACTTAGAAGGGATTGTAGAAATCAAGACATGAGGTATCTTACCATAGGCATAATGAATTCTTTGTGCTTTATTAGTGGTTAAATAAATCATTGGCCTTTTTATCCAAGATTCAAACCAAGTCCAGACCACATTCCAATGACATCACATTGTATCTTCTCTTATAATTACAACTATAAGACTACCACTGTTGCAAGGAGCATCATTACGTGGCATATTATCCAAGGGAGGAGTTTATTCATTGCACTTTTTATTCTTGTGAAATTCCTAAGAAGGCACCTACCTTTAGGTCTCGGTAATATGTCTTTCTAGTGGGACCCCCAAAAAATTTATTCTGTGCATGAGTTTTATTTTTATCTTTGTCATCCTTACCAAAGGACTACCTTCAAACATTGGTAACATGTCTTTCCAGTGGCATGGTAAGGTAGCACTTATTGTATTCTTACTTCCATTTTTCATTAAATCTACAAGAATATAACACTCTTAAGCAACAATATAGAACTTATAGTAGTAATTCAAGAGAATCCAAAAATCCCCTTGATGTCATACCCTTTGCATTCCCACTTAGTTCTTCACTTTTTTTGTCCAGGCATAATGATCATGAGTTTATTCTTAGTATTTTGATGGAAAAAGAATATCATTATGGCCATGGAAAGAACTTCTTATTAATGGAATGGATGGATGAATGTTGTGGTCTCACTGTTCAAATAATCAATCCTTTATGGCTTTTTAACATAGAGAAATCTTCACTTTAGTGGATTACATCTTACCTTATTCTTGATGTGTTTTATTAGCAATCAAAATTATTTACAAAGGAAATGAAAACAAAGTATGAAAAAGATGAGAAAAATAGTAGAAATTAGAAAAAGATGTAAAGAATGAAAGATGTTAAAATAATGAAAAAATTGTAAAGAATTGAAAAATGTCAAAGACTATCAAAAATTTAAGAAATGAAAAGTATAAAAGAATTAGAAAATATCAAAGAATGTAAAAAAATGAAAAATTTAGTGAAGTCCCTACAGTTCTAGATGAACACCCCCATGAAAATCATTAGGATCAATTAAATGAAAGATAGAATAGGTAGAAGACTATTGGATAGATTGGGTAAACTCCTTAGAATATTCATGGTAGGGTTTAACTTGTTGAATATTGATAAGGATGAGCTTATGTGGATAAGATCAATTGTAGATATGTAAGGCACCAGATGGATAAGTATGGTCCCTTCCAAAGTGTCTAAAATTTAGCTTTTGGGGTAGATGATTAGGAGTATAGTAAAGGACCTTATCACCCAGTTGTATGATTACATGCCTTATCCATGTATTGTGCCTAAGTTTAAAGTAATGATTGTGGGCTTCACTACTCATGAGTGCTACTCTAATCTAGAAGATTTAGGTTCATGAGATGTTCCTTTTGAGCTAAGCGTGGATCAAGGTCAAGTTCAGTGGATGTAGCTAGAGTGTAGAGCTTTGCCTAGATTGGGAGCATTGACAACTTGCCATAGACTAACTCATATGGTGAGTACCCTATAGGTAGTTTCTAAGATGTCCTATAGGCCCATAGTGCATCATTCAATTTAGTGCTCTAGTCCTTCCTAAACTTGCTAATTGTTCAAGTAAGTATCCTAGTTATTTCATGATTAGCGACTTTTGCTTGACCATTTTCTTGGGGGTAATATGGTGTTGTTAGCTTATGGTTCACCCCAAGTTGTTGCATGAGCTTTTTGAATGTAGCATCAGTGAAGTGAGACCCATTGTATGATATGAGCATTCATGGTACTCCAAATGTATTCACCACATGTTGTTGGAAAAATTTGGCAACTATTTTTGTAGTATAGTTTTTTATTGTTGCTGCATATACCCACTTCGTACAGTAATCCATAGTCATAATTATGTATCCTTTTCCATTCGACATTGGTGTTATGGGCCCCATAAAATCAACTCCCCATATGTCAAAAGGTTCAAGTGGCTGTATCTAGTGTTGTGATCCATTGTATCTGGCTATAACTCCTCCATCTCTTTAACATCACTCAAAATACTATGTGAAAGTATGGGCATCTCTAAGGTAGGCCAAAAGTATCCTACCATCATTAACTTAACCACTATTCTATGTCTTACATAGTGGCCACCACATGGGCCTTCATGGACATCCTGTAAAACTCTTTGTTGATCACATTATGGGACATACCATCTGATGAGCCCATTTGCNAAAAAATGTGGTAGTTGATCATCTATCAAGGCTAAGATAGGATTTCGAAGATCAAGCATAACCTTCATTATAGCAATTTCCTGATGAAGATCTATTTGCTAAAATAGTAAAGACTATAAATTCAACAAGGAATCCATGGACCACAAAATATCTGACTTATCTATCAACACAAGAGCTCACTGTTGAATGGAGTAGGAAACAATGTGAGAAATTTCTTCACAAAGAAAGANTATTGGTGTGGACATGGATCTGGTATCCACACACATAATGTCTAAATTTTTCAAGTGCATACACCACAACCATCAACTCCTTTTTTGTTATGATGTAATTTAATTATGCTTCAGTGATGCTCTTGTTGGTAAAATGTATGTAGTAAGGTCTCTTTTGATCATCTAGTTATGTGAGTACTGCACCAAGCTCATAGTTAGATGCATTGGTCATGATGTGAAAAGGTGTTTAAGAATCCAAAGTTTGAAGGATTGGTTTCTCCAATAATTTTTTCTTTAGAGCTTCAAATTCCTTTTAGCATGACTCTGTCCAATTTAAGGGTACATCCTTCTTCATGAGTTTTACAAGTGATTTTGCTATCTTTATAAAGTTTTCTATGAATCTTCTATAGTATCCCATGTGGCCTAAGAATGATATCACATATCTCACTATTTGTGGCCTTTGAGTGATATTCTTTATGACTCTAATATTTTTAGGATCTACCTCAATACCTTTTTGGGAGATTTTATGTCCCAAAAGTATCCTATCCTAGACCATGATTTGGCTCTTCTACCAATTGAGCTTGAGATTGGTTTCAACACATCTCTTCAATACCTACTCTAACTAGTTTAATGCTTAATTAAAATGTAGCCCCTATGTTGAGAAATCATCCATAAATACTTCTACGCCATTTCCAATTTACTTCTAGAAGATGTTAAGCACAAGTCTCTAGAAGTAGCTAGTGCATTACAAAGATTAAAGGGCATCTGCTTGTAGGTAAATGTTCCTCATGGACTGGTGAAAATTGTCTTCTCCTAGTCTTTAGGTGAAATGTGGATCTAATTGTATCCACTATATCCATCTAAAAAATTGTAGTACTCATGTGCTATGATGGTGTTTAGAACCTGATCAACAAATGATAGAAGGAAATGATCCTTGAATGTAGCTAAGTTCAACATCTAAAAGTAAATGCAGGCTCATCATTTATCATCCTTCTTTGAAACAATCACTAAGGAACTTATTCATTTACTATCTGCATAAGATAGATGAATCCTACCTTTAGTAATTTTTCCAACTCTTGCTTAACTACTTCTTTGAGTTTAGAATTAACCCTTCATTGGGGTTGGGGTCATGGCTTGACTAATGGATTAGTGTATATCCTATGTTGACCGATTCTTGGATCAATTCCTATGATCTCATCATAAGACTATGCAAATGCAATAGGTCATTTGTTAATCACTTTTAGCAACTTCCTCTTTTGTTCTTCTTTCAAAGTGATGTTGATTATTACTTACTTATTATTATTTAAAAATGCATATTCTAATGTTGTTGGTAGAGCCTTTAGTTCCAATGGTTTTGGTTCCATTGTGTCTAGGACCTGTAGGTGCCCCTAGTCTATCTCTTCTTCTTGATTTATTTGTGAATTAAAGTGTGTTTTCTTTAATTGCTCTCGCTTATTAGTCTCTTCAATGTAGGCACTAAAGATTTATTCTACTAATTCCTTGTACTTCAAGGATTGAGTATCTTCACCTGTGATTAACCATTGGGTGCCTTCTTGTTGTGTGGCTATCGCATACAAATAAATTTTCACACATACTTCTTCTACATATTTATTTCATGCTTTAGTATCATCTTTTCTAATAGCCCACATTCTTTGCATGCATTTTCACCCATTATCATTATATATGATACATGGAACTTTTTGTCTTCGTATGATGAAGACTTCGTCTTCCTTGGAAATTTCCAAGAACAAGTCACAAATTCTAAGCTTAGCATCAATAGTGCTAAGCCAAGATTTTCTCATAATAATTGGAAATTTCCCTTTATATTTTCCCACATGAATGACTAGAAAATCCATAGGATAAGACCAATCATTAATAGTTGTAATCACATCATTCACCTATTCTAGTGAAACTATGATTGAATGATCTACAATATCTAATTGAATGTTACTCTTATTTAGTGGTGGTAGATTCTAGGCTTGATACATGTCTTGTAAGATCAATTTCACTCTTGACCTAAAATTAAGTAGAGCTTTGCATGGTTTATGCATTGCTATTTGGAGGTAAACTAAAGGACGTCCTTGATCAATTTTTTTTTATAGAATGGCTTCTACCTTGATCCAATGCGTGATTATCTAAGTAAGCATGAGAGTTATGACATTTGGATTTGATAAAGATGGAAGCTTATTGTGTTAAGAAGTATTGGATGTGGATGGGTTAAAAGTAGATGTGTTCCCCATTTGTTGAATCTTTTCAAGACTTGTTCAAAAGAACAATCATTTCTTAGGTTGTGATTCACATGTAATCACCTCCTCTTACATAATAACAACCTTGGTAGCATTCTTCTATTGTGGTTATGATGGTAGTTCCCCATGCATGACAGGAGGTAGCACTTATGGTAGAGGATTTATGTGTTGATTTGAACAACCAGTTGTTGGTAGATGCACGTATGAGTTTGGATCTATTCTTGGTGATGTAGTTCTATGGTACTTTGTTGGGTAATATTGTGGAGTTTGGACATTAGCATTCCCAGGAGAGATTGAACATTGTACAAAATATCCACAAGGGTAGTCATTTTTAGATAATTAGCCTAAATTCCAAGGGTCTCTCTAGTTTTATTACATAACCCATTTACAATGTGTATTAGCTATTCCTATTGTAAAAATCCATGGCCTAGGAATTTTTTTAGTAGTAAATAGTATCTATCCATTGCTGCATCAAGGATTTCATGAGTCCCTTATTTTTATCCTTGAATTTTTTTCCTTAGGTTAGACACCCATGAGTAAGTTTGATGTTGGTTGTTGAATATTTCTAGCATGGTACTCCATCTTCTAATTGATTCAGGTTCAAGGGATCTTTACTAGCTCTCTAGCTCTTTCACAAGTATTCATAGGAATAACTTTAACTTCTGCCCATGAATTTCAATATTTTGTAGGACACAAGCATTATGAAAAGTTTAGAGATGGTGTTTTCAATTAGCATTATAACCACCTTCAAATCTTAGCATGTTATTCATATCAATCCATTTAATATAACTATCCCTAATGTGCCTTGTTGGAATGTGCATATCTTCCTAGATATTAAACATACTTCAAGTTACCATTAGGGGTTCATCATCTTGATTAGGTTCATGTACTCAATTATAGTAGTACCCCCTTCTATGCTCATCCCTTTCATGATTTCTTTGATCCCTGTGACTTCTCTATTCATATCCTTCATCTTCTATGTTAGAGTAGCTTGAATGAAATCATGATAATCATGAGTCCTTCTCTCCTCCCTATCATAGTCTATGTGCCTTTGTCTCCTTCTGTCAGAATCCTCTAATGATCGTGGGAATGTGAATGAGGTAGTAGGAGAATAGTGTTAGCTTCTCCTTCGTTTGTGATGCTAATGTTCTTCTTTGTGAGATCTAGTAAGAACTCTTAACCTTGATTCCTATGTGTGTGTTGAGTCTTTTACCCTTCTTTTAAGTGCCTCTGCTAAGTTGGAGTGTGATTGATTCTTGATAGGTTCCTCCAATTGGATGATAGGCATTTGTGAGTGGAACTAATGATTTTGGTGGAGTTTTTTTAGCAATGAATTCATCTCCATCAAGCTCTTCCAAGATAATAGGAGAGTTAACCTTCTTTTCTTTATTTTGTTCATGTCTAGTCTCCATAACATTGTCTCTTCTCAACTACTTGTCAGTGGGTTCATAGGGTCTTGTCATGTGTTTGATCACATCATCCTCTCCAAGTGCCTCACTCACTTTCATCCCCTTGAGAGCAGTTTGTAGCATGATTGGTGCTAAATGCTTTGGTGGTAGAACAATGTTATCTTAAAGATCTCTCCACCTTAGTTGCCCATCCTAATGAAGGATGAAGGTAAAATCAAGAAAATAACAATTGTGATGAGCATATGAGATCCTTGTTTGCATTGGCATACTCTAGACTTCTTCTTCATCAATTTTTTTCATTGCTTCTTTGTGGTTTCTTGGCAGCTAATGATATATGCTTACTTGAAGCCATGTTGTGGTTTAAGATGTTTATTCAAGTGTGCTTATTTTAGAGTTTTCAAATATAACTTTGAATTCTAATACAATGAACTTGTGAAATCAATTACCTAGCATACATTGACTTATTCCTGGCAACGGTGCTAATGATGAGTGATGGAGAAATCCAACACCCAACCATACAATTCATAGGCATTTCACATGCGATCAGATCATAATTTGTGGACAAGGCAATGTGATTATGCTAGTAATTGGTTTAAGTTTAAAACCATTGTCTTTCCACGTGGAGCTAGTGAAGTCTACGTGTATGGTTTAGTTCACAATAGCATATATGATATGTTAATGTTGTTTGGCCATTTGGCTCCTAATGAACATGGTGAAGTGAAAAATGTTTCGAAGTCTAAGTTTAACTAAAATAGTAAACAAATCTATTCTATCCTAAGGTAATGAGTATCTGGTCTTGACCTTTCATACACACCCTGGGCTTTGTATAACTACTACTGGGATTACCAAGTACTTTGCTACTAGGTGAATCAAGTGATAGCACTACTGGGTTACCAAGCAATCACACTTATATGCTCGAGATTAGTTGTACTCATTCTACTTAACAACAATAATTGTAAAGTGCATGGAAAAGTAAACATTAACTAAGAAAATAGTAAACATTATTCTAAGTAAAATAGTAAACTAGGATAATGCTACAATAGTATGAAAAAGCTGAATCTTTATTGTCAATCACACTTGTGCCCAAGTACAAGATGCTCGAATAAAGACTCTGTATACTATGTCACACTACACTATGGGCATTCACACTTCTAAGTGCTAAAGACTAACTCATAGAAACAAATTGGAAGAGTTAGCCTACTATGAAATAAAAACTTATGCAAATCTATGTGCCTAAGTGTTGTATCTATAAGCTAGCACACATCCCACGATATCACATATACGATAATGTAGCTAATGCTACGATATCAAAGCTATGATATTGTATATCTAATATCATAGTTTGACAAATTTTCATTTATCAAGTATGCACTTTGAAAGTTCTTACTCCACTCATTTTGAATGTCCATGTTGCAATTTAGAAACAAGATAAAGAAATGAATTTAACAAGCCTAAATTTAAGATAATAGAAGGTCATATCTACATATGGAAATATAGTAAAAGCATACAGTTAAAGCTCAAATCTCAAGAGAAGACAAAGATTAAGTGAAGTTAAAATAACTTTTTTATTTTGTAAAATAGGGGCCAAAGCCATGTAATTTATATTTAAATTATTATGCCACATAAGACAAGATAAGAAATTCTATTATTTCTTCTTGTATTAAAAGATTTATGGACAAATGTGATTGGATAATGATCCCAATCTCTCATGTCTCTTGAATTTCTAGCCCAATTTTCCATAAAATAGGCATGTCTTATTATATTTTATTATCACCTGATCATTTAACTATAGATATGAGGGCAAATCATGTTTTTAAGAGAATAAATAATGCCATTGAGACAAATTAATGCTAAAAAAGATGATTGAAGATATTATAGAATTTTCTCTATTTATTCCATTACTTTGTCACTGTTTTTAATTTATCATCAATTATCATTTATCAAATTTTAGTCATCAATACTTACATCATCAATTCCACAATTTATTCCATAATCTCATATCCTATTTATCATCTACAATCCCATTCATAATTTCCTAATTTATCCCATTACAAGTTCATCCATCATCAATTCATCATATTAATCGATTCTCATTAATTAAAGAAGTTGAACAATCATATATAGGGTGACTTTTTTGTAACACATTCAACTAACAAATTAACTCAAATTAATTCCAGAATTTGTAGGGAGGTTAATTGTTAAAGGAGCTTTGTATGAAGTATTTACTCACTCCATAACTCTCTTAGATTGCAAAGATATTCATATTGCAAATCAGCAATTTTTATTCTAGACATTAAATAGTTTTATTATAGAACCATATTCTAGGATATATTTAAATTATCAAATAAATTCTAATTGATCTAAAATTTTATAAAATTATAGATTGTGGAACGTGCTTTCTAACAAGTGTAAGATGAGTCCAAAACTCATCCATATTGCTAATATATTATAACTACAAAATTAGAAAAAATTTAGTTTGTCTCAATTGGGCTACCCACATCATTTGATAGATTGTGCTACCAACAATTTGAAAAATAAAAAATTCTTTTAAATCTCATTAGATTCAAAAGATTCAACACTTCTACCAAAATTCTTTCATTTACTTCCTTGATGCATTTGACATGATTAATGTCCTTACATTTCTTGTTTTTTATTTTTTCCAATTTATAAATAGAATTTTCTCCTTCCTTTATTCCTAATTTTTCATAAAATCTATATAAAGCCTTATGTTTGGCTTTGGCTACTACTACGATTGCCTCGTCTATTATTTTTTATATTAGTCAATTTTCTTAGCTACTGCTTTGTTGCGATTCCTTGAAGCATTTTTCCTCATTTTGCGTAGCATTTTGTACTTCATCACTTTGGGATGCATTTTTTAACTAAAAATATTCTTCTCAATTTTTCAAATACAACTTTCCATTTAACCCAAAATTAAATATGTAGAGCAATCCCAATTCCAAGTGTCCTCATAAAGCAATTGTTTTTTTGAATAAGGTGATATTTTCTTCTTTCAAATTCCATCATTTTATGCATTTTGTCCCTTTTCTTGTCCTACCTTTGAAGCTTTGTATAGCTAAATCCATGACCATCAGTAGATGCCGAGTTCTAAGACACTTTTTAGGTATGACCTTGTAATCTTTGCACATGCCCTAGTCTCTTTTTCACAACAAGAAATAATCAATTTGTATTTTATCTATACTAGTCTTATATGTAAATAAATGTTCTATCTTCTTCTTGAAATAAATATTTGCAATTGCAAGATCACAGACACTTGCAAATTTCAATAGTAAATCATCCATGTCATTATGCTTTCCAAAAACCATGTTCTTCATGGATCTCATCATATCCCATTTTCATAGATTCAAAATGAGCATCAATATCCCCTCCAATGAATATGCTTTATTGTTAGGAAATTTCTTGAAGCACTTGATCTAGAAAAATTCAAAAAATCATGCTTAATGGAATTTTCTAGATTAATTTGTAGAGCATATACATTGATAGCATTAATGATCTCATTTCCATGTCCAAGTTTGATGCCCATAAATCAATTGTCATGGTAAAATACTTGCATAACTCTATCTAAAGGATATCAAATATCCAAAAGATGATGAGTTAAAAGTATCATATGTGTTAGTAATGATATATAACAACAGGTAATGATAGTGATAACAATGGTAACCATAGATAACAATAGTAGTAACAATGTTGGTCATCATGGTAACAACAATAAGTAATAAGAATGATAATAACAGTAATAATAGGTAACAACAATAGTAATGATGCTAGCCAATAGTGAGAAGAGCTATTTGCAAGGAGGAATATGTCATAGTAGGTAGAGGATTTAGTATGTTTCATTGGCAAATGGGTTTCATGGTAGCATTAGCCACAAACAAGAGTCTTGAAACTTTTGTTGCACTTTCTTGGATATACTAATGCAAGCCTAGCTAGCCCTATACAACCTCTATCAACCTAATCGATCTTGCCAAGCACCATATTTAAGGAAATGATCCCTCATACTAGTGTGTAATGTAGCACCACACTGAACAATGTACCCAAGTTTCATACTTCACATGGCTAGCCATAGCATGGACATGACAGGTAGCAAATGAGGTAGTACAATAGTGATAAGTCATGGTTGATTGGATTGTGCCAATGCAATCCAATCGACTTGATCCCATCAATGCATATGCATCGATGCATGGTTTGATGCATTAATTTATACACATAAAAAAAGTGTCTAATATTGCCTATATAAATACGTGCACCCATCACATTTATGACATTCATTGTTAAGTAGCATAGCTTAACTCTTGCAATTTGTTTCTTCTAGAGTTAGAATATTTTCTAAGTCCTTACAGTAGAAGTTGAGAAGTGTCCTAATCTTTATTCAAGCACTAACGTACCTAGACACCCTAGTGTGAACAGCAATAAAGACAAGCTTTCTTAATAAACCTTGTAGGACTTGAACTTAGCATAATATTTCCTTAATGCATTTATTTTTCATGAAATTTACTTTCATGTGTTTAATTAATTAATTAATTTTAGATAATTAATGTGCATAAGTACAACCATCTTGAGCATACATTAATGACATATGTTAACACTTGGTAATCCCAATAACATTTATGCTTGGTAATCCAATAGCATTGCAATGTATTCAAGATGAGTACAGAAGATGGGAACAGATGCTTATGTTAGGATTATTTAAGGCTTTAATTAGTTACTATATTAATTAGGATTTAATTACTTTATTTTCTACACTAAGGAAAATTAAATGAAAAATATAAAAATTATACAAATAATGTGCCTCAACTACACTTAACCATACCCTTGAACCTCACAAGTGGAATCAGGAAGACAAAAATCATGTCTTTGAAATTAATTACCTAGATAATGTGTACTTAGAAAGCTAAAGTCTATAAAATTCAATGAGATTGCTTAGTGAACGCTAGTTATTTGTATGGTTGGGCGTAGGGATTGCTCATTTCTCATCATTGGCATTGCTACTAGGGACTTTAGTTAGCTAAATGCACTACCTAGGAGTTAGTAAAATTATCCAATGATGTTGTAATGAACCTTAAAGTTGAAATCATTTAGCAAAATAATAATAATAATACAAGCACGTTATTTTTCTTTAAAACTAACATGGCTTCTTCTTACAAGGAAGATTCTTCACCATTGTTCAAAAACAATTCTAATCAAAGGCAAGAAGGCCCAAAACTACCCATGCCCCAATAATGCAAAGTAATCTATACTGATCTAGATGAGTATATTCTAGATTTCACCTTCATCCTGAGCAAGAATGAATAACTATAGTGGAGGAACAAGGACGGAAACATGGTGTTTTCTTGTGATCAATTAGTTATTGAGATGCTGCTCAACAATCACATGAGATTGGTCATCCAGGGACTCAATGCTAAGTACAATATGCAAGATCATGACTACTGAGATTATCATCCCATAGATGCACAAAGAAGGAAAGATTGGTAGATTGAGGCTCACTACGAGACTTCAAAGGGCAAGTAGTTCACAAACCCTTTATTCTCACTAGACCAAAAGGAAAGAGAGGATTCCTTCTTGGGGGGTTTTCAAAATAGAAACTCTTCTTCCCTTCTCTTCGATGAAGGGACCCCTAACCAGAATAGGTCCCATGACCATGGGGGCTCCAAAGGAGGGAGTAAAGGCAAGAATAATGATAGGCACCACAATAATGAAAAAAATGGTGATCATGATTAGGACTAAAGAAGAGAAAGTATTAGGCACTCTTCTGCTTCCAGTCCTCCATCCTCTTTGCCTTCTTTGTCCTCATCATCTTCTACCTCTAGGTCCAACCGAAGTCATAGAGGGAGAGACTATGATGGAGGTGATTGATGGGGCAAAGATGATCATAGACCCCATCAAAATAGTAGAGACTAGGGGCATGGGCAACCAAGGGAGGCCCACAATAAAGAAAGAAGGAACAACAAGGGGCATCATATGCATAATGGTCATCATAGGGGCTATGACTATGATGAGCCTTTTCTTGGAACCATAAACATGCTAAACATTGTGAAGGCTATAAGGATTCCAAACAGGCACATGAAAGATAACCATAATAAATGATTGAACATGAACAATATCCCTAAGTTTGAAGAAGGATACAATTCTGATTCACATAACTATCTCCAAGCCTTTCATGATGCATGTGCCTTACAGAATGTGGAAAATGAATGGTAGAAATTGAAGCTATTCCCTAGAATACTTATTAAGGATGCTGAAAGCTAGCACTAGTCCTTAGAATCAAAATTAATTAGACAGTGGAGCATGATGCTTGAACTCTTCAATGATAAGTGTCAAATGTACTTGCAAGTGTCTAACCTAAGAAAGAATATCCAAGGTTGGAAGTAAGGCATGCATGAATCCTTGGATGCAGTCATGGATAAATATTACTCTTTGTTGCATAGATGGCTAGGTGATGGCTTTTCTCAAAAAGTGTAGTTGCACCATATCATAGATGGACTTTGAACAAAAAAAAGGAGAATTCTTAGGGTCTATGTCCAAGGGAGGCTTTCAGATCTAAGAGCCCATTAGATCCAAAGGCTAATCAAGCAAGTGGCTAAAGAAGAAGGTGAGATAAGAAAAAGGGAAGTTGTAGAGGAGTACAATTAGTACCCTTCCATTCATAAAATAAAGGTTTGATTTTATGATAATGAGGAGGAGGCACCATTTGATAAAGTGGTGCAACGCAAGACCTTATCGATACAAAAATCTATTTTTGAAATATTAGCCAAGGTAGGGAAAATGTGGGACTCCTTGGATGAAAAGTTTCAAACTACTCTACTAATTGCATAGAAGTCCAAAGAGCAAGGTAGTGGTCATGGCTGAAAGAGAGTGAAGGAAGTTGAGCATGTTCATTAGAGGGGCAAGGCCAAAGTTGTTATCGTTGAAGAGGTTGTGGATTTTAAGATAAAATGATGGTGGTGGATATGACATTTTCCAATATGAGCATCCTAAAGGATGTTGTTCAATTGTGTCACACTGGCAAGAATCTTAGATGTATGCTTTCAATCCTAAATTGACAAAAAGGCAAGCACCCAGGAGATTATCTTATCCTCAAGGAAACTACAAATAGTTCTACCAACAAGCCTACTATCCAAGTGGAGCTCACTATTAATACCGGTAATGGAAACACCTATAGTTGTGGGGGATGTCACCACCAAGGTATTAATACCCTTGCTAGAAGCCAGATCCATATGGGTACTATGTTCATCAACCCATTTCTTTGCATGACTCTTCTAGTCATGTCTCTTTCCAACATGACTACTACCCTCCTAAGTATTATAGAGCATAATCTCCAAGAGGGGAATCCCCTATTTTCATATTATCCTTCTCATCCTTCTACACCTGTACCTCCACCATCAACTTAGTTGACATCCACTCCATCCATGTAGGATGAAATTCCAACCTAACTACAACAAAGAAATATGATAAGTACTATTAACTTACAGCTAGCTCCTTAGTTGAGTGGTTCAGATACTAAGCCTTGAAAACAATATTTTTCTAAACCAACAGTCCTACTAAGCCCTCAGAGATACCTATAGTTTAGGACCCTACTTCTTCTTCCTCATCTAGAACATCCTTCGAGATCCCTTCAAACCAAATGCCTTCCAAAGTGCATACTATAATATTGACCTATGCGATCATAGATTGAATAATGGCTAGCCACCTTACCAAGAAGAGATCTAATCTTGGGAGTCCCCCTATTTACTTACAAATCATTGGGAATGAGCCTTGTAAGGATCTTCTAGACCTAGGTTCTAGTGTCAATTTGATCTCTCATGAAATGTACAAGGCTTGGAACCTCCTCTCAAGAAGAGCAACATTAATCTTAAGTTAGCAGATCAATCCATCACTGTTCCCTTGGGATTGATGGAGGACATTATAGCCATTACCTATCGGTGATCCTATCCTACTAACTTCCTAGTAATTCACATGGATAATTGCAAGGAAACCTCCAAATCATCATGGGAAGGGCTTGGCTGAGTACAATTGATGTGCAACTAGAAATTAGAGACCTCTCTTTGGAGATTTTTAAGGAAAATGACTCTAGAAAAATAGAGAGGAAGTGCATTCCATACATTACATACAGTCACATAGGGTGTCACTACATGCAAAAATTATGAATAGTCAAAATCACTACAATCACAAGATGCAAGCAGTATGTAGATGTCACAAAAATTTAAAGGTTCTTATACACAGTAGCCACAAAACAAGAGGGCACCCAGTGGATTATAGCTAAATGTAAAATTAGTTCAACGTTGTGCATGGAATAAACCAAGAGCTTGATGACAAGTACCTACATGAAAGGCATGAATGAACTTAAGCAAGTCTATCATTAACTCTCTAATGAACTTGATGAAACTAACTGGGAAGAGTTGAAAATCCATGAGAGCTTTAAATAGAAGAACCTTGAGTTAAAAACACTACTATTAGGAATGGAATACAATTTTTTGAACAATGCAAAGCCAGTCATCATCAATGCTAACCTTGCTCCTATGCAAAAAAAAAGAAACTATTGGAGGTGATCAACAAATGGTCAACAACCTTTTCTTGGTCATATCACAAGCTAAATTGAAATTGATCCAAGGATATGCGAGCATCACATCTACACAAATTCCTCCATTAAACCAAAAAGACACTTGTAGCAGTGGTTGAACCTCAAACCGAAATAGATCGTCAAAGAGGAGATTGAACAACTCCTCAATACGGGGTTCATCTACCCCATTGTGGATAGTGAGTGGGTTATCCCACTTGTCATAGTGTTAGAGAAAGGTGGAAAATGAAGGGTCTACATCGATTTCATGCTATTGAATATGGCAACATACAAGGATCACTTTTTATTTCCATTTGTGAACTAGGTGTTGAACACAATTTTTGGGCATTACTATTACAACTGTCTAGATGGTTAGAGTGGTTATAACCAAATTTAGATAGCATCGAGGATTAGGCCAAAACCACATTCACAAATTCCTAGGGGACTTTCACATATAGAAAGATGTTGTTCAACCTGTGTAATGTCCCTGTGACATTCCAATGCTTCGTCTTAAGCATTTTCCAATAGCAGATTTGTAAGGGGATGGAAGTCTTTATGGATGACTTCTCCACTTGTGCGACTATGTTTGAGTAAGCCCTAGACCATCTTGAGCAAGTGCTAAAAAGGTGTGTTGAGACAAACCTTAGGCTTAACTAGTAGAAAATCCACTTAATGGTCTAGGAGAGCACTTTTTTAAGGCACAAAATTTCTCAAAAGGGATTGACATGAATCCAAAAAAATAAGGGTTATTCAAGAAATAACCCAATAGCTAGAAATAGTCAAAGATGTTAGGTCATTCCTTGGTCACACTAGCTACTATCGACATTTCATTGATAATTTCTCTAAGATAGTAAAACCATTGGTGGAGATTACAAAGAAGAATGCTTCATTTTCCTGAACTAAAGAATATGAGCATGCATTCCAATAACTTAAGCAAAAGCTTATGGAAAATCTAATTCTATGAGCACCTCATTGGTCCAGACCCTTCCGCATCATGATAGACACATCCAATTATCCCTTGAGAGCTTTGCTCACATAGTTTGATAATTAGAAACATCCTTACTACATCCACTATGTGAGCAAAAGCATTATGGATTCACAACTAAACTGCACCATCATAGAAAAAAAACTAATGGTAGTGATGTATGCCTTGGAAAACTTCAGGCACTATATGCTTGGGTACAAAGTGTTTGTGCACACAAACCACAATGTAATCTAGTTCTTAATGAATAAGCCAACAATGAGTCCCTATTTCATATGTTGTGTAGTAACCTTGCAAGAATTCAATGTAACAATGGTAGATGTAAGGGGACCATGAACATGGTTGTTGACCACTTGTCTTTGTTGAGATGGGATAATAAAGAGGAGGAGAACCCACTTTTAGATGAGTTTCCTGATGAACTCCTCTTTGCTAGAGTAATAACTGAATAAATATCCACTGAAATCAATTACTATGATGGAATTCTCACCTACCTTCTTACTTAGGAGATGTCATAGGAATGAGACAATAGGAAGAAATAATTATTTCTTCACTAGGAAAAATAATTCATGAAAATCAATGGACACCTTTACAAGGTGTGTGTCAATGATGTGGTTTAATGATGCATACATGATGATGATCAACTATTCATTTTCTAGGATGCTCATAAGGGCCCTTATGGGGGCCATTATTCTGGAAGATAAATAACCATTAAAATCCTTAGGGTAGGGTTTCATTGACTAATACTTTTCAAGGATGCTCACTTCATCCACTCCTGTGATCACTACCAACACAATGATGGGATGATCGCTTGTATGGAGGAGCCTTAATAGTGGATCCAACCATTTAAGCCCTTCAATATTTGGGACATCTATTTCATGGATCCCATGACTTCCATGTCTAAAACAAATATGTACATCATAGTAGCTATTGACAACTGTACGAAGTGGTGGCCGTCATTGATTGTACATCTTCAATGACTACTCGATTTGTATAACAACATGTTGTAAATAGGTTTGGGGTGCCACATGCAGTTATTTCTAATAATAGAACTCACTTTACAGGCATCACCTTTCAAAAGCCCATGTAGCACTTGGGGATTGAACATAAACTAACAACATCCTACCACTCCCAAGCTAACTGTTAAGTAGAAGTTATGAATAGGAAGATCATAGAAATACTAATAAGAACAGTTAGTAAATAGAGATGGGATTGAAGCACAAAACTCAATGATGTCATTTGGGTCTACCACTCCACTTGGAAACTTCCTATTGGCTACTCTCCCTATGAGCTTATGTATGGAAAACTACCAACACTTCCCATCCGAGAAAAACTCTATACACTTGTGACCTTTGCCTCGACCTAAGCCTAGCACAAAAAGAAAGGTTAATAAATCTTAACATGCTAGATGAAAAATGACTAATGGCCTATCATCCAAGGAAATGCATAAGACATTTAATAAACAACACCATGAGCTTAGGACCAGGAAAGTGAAATTTCAACAATGAGATAAGGTCCTATATTGGAATCCCACACATATACCACAAAGAACTAAATTTCAAACATTGTGGGAAGGGCCTTACATTATCTATGAGACCTTTTCTTTTGGAGCCATGTTAATATACAAACTTGAAAGCCCAAATAAAAAGTTGTTGATCAACACACAATAATTGAAGCCTTTCCATGAACCCAAGAGAGCTAGTGATTGCAACGCCTCAATGGATAGACAAGCATGCTCAATTTTTTAGATCTTCTACTTTCAACTCAGTCATGAGGGAGATGTCCATTCATGCTAAACCAATTAAAGTCCTCAATTTTTCATTTTTTTTAGTTCTTCATAATTTTTATTTTGCATCATTTTTAGTACATTTTCTCTTTCTTAAATATTTTACAGTTTCTTCTATATTTTACTTTACTTTATTTGGTTTGAAATTTTTCTTATGTTTTCCTTTATTTCTACCAAGACTATGTGCAATTGTAGCTACTAATTGATGGTGGTTTGTACTATAATGTTATTTAATTGCTAATGTTTAGATTCTATCTTTGAATTTTGCTGCTGATAACTAAGACATGCTTTCTTTTCATGATAATAGGTTGTGATTCCATGTCATCCAATGATCCACATAACTCTATGGTATTCCCTTATTTCGAAAGTATGAAGTTCCTTCTTATAATGAAACTCTTAATGAACTTGTGATGTTGGTAGTTTCTAACCTCTGGAAGGATTAAATGGATAGATAATAGTATGACTTTAAGGGGATTTGATGCTTTGTGTACTTGCCTATCCTCTTGGGTGTATGAGTGTTTCTATGGATTTCTCACCATTTTGCTATTGATTAATAAGAAAAAGAAAAGTCTTTGCATGGTGTGGTTTCCATCTCAAAAATCCAAAAAAAAAAAACAAAAATTCAAAGTACAACCCTTAGACAACATAATGGGCTACAAGCATTGGTTATGGGACTAGAAATACATGTTACCCATGCTTGATGGTTTCCTCTAACTAAGGTCCATATCACTTCCTACTTTTCTTCTCTTTCTAGAATAGTGATTGATTTGTGGGAATATTCTTATGCCTTTGGAGGTGGACGAGTCTAAGAGTGTTAATGTGAAGTCATTGAAAGTCGTTAGTTTTAATTTGGATTAAGGATGGACATTATCAGGTCATATTAAACATAAAATCCACAAGGTACTTCATGTGACCATGATATAGACTGCATTCCACACTTTGCTTCATTCGCTTATGCTTTCCACAAGTTACCTCATTACCTTTTTTCATGTTTGTTTCAATGTCTTGGTTTGATATGATCAAAATTTTTTGATAGTTTCTTTGGTGATTTGGTCCTTAACTAACCATAACTATTAATCATCCATGGGATCCATGGACTCCTTGATGTGAGAGCATGTAAGGGCATTAAGGGAATAAGCTTGCTATGGAGAGGACCCACTTGCATACTTCTTGGTTAGGTTGGTTAAGCTCCTCATTCCTTAGGCATGTTTACACTCAAATCTTTTGTGCTCCATGTTAGTTACATCCAGTTGTGCACTCCTTTGTTAAATTTCTCCAAGAAAAATCTCCTTTTTTTGAGAATTATCTAGCCCTTTCATGTATCTCATCATGTTCTATGTTTCCTTGGATTCCTTTGGACTTCACTTTTATTAAAAAAATTCTTTGTTTTAATTTCATTTCTTAATGTGCAAAATTTTAACATTTACCTACATCAATGTGATTTCATTAATGCATCTAGCTACATCAACATGACTCCGTTAATGTAATTGCATTAATGCAATGCAAAAATTCTATATATATGCACAAACACTTTGCCATTTTTGCACGTTTCTTCCAAACACATGAAGAGTTTTTGCCATTCCAAGAGCCTAGAGCCTTCCAAAGCCCATATCTTGCAAACCACTTGTCTGATTAACCTCGTTCTTCAGTCTTATAGCTACCAAAGGTGAGCTTTACATCATGGGGGCCATAAACCTTAGGTTTTTGATGAAAAATTTTTCTAATGTTTTCTAACTCCCAGACGGTTTAACTAATAACATAATATTAAAATTACTAATTCATGAGAGTTAAACCTTTCCAATGAACTCTAGCAGCCATCTAAATGAAATAATAAAAAATAATATTAAAATAATCAAATATGCCATGATCACAACTTAGTTAAGTTTAACTAATTAAAAGAAACAAGGTACCCAAGTGTTCCAAAGTTACACATCAAATGCTAATCCTTGGTCATGTTGTAATTATAGATGGCACCTAGACTAAGGGACAAATGTGGATAGGAGCAAGGACCATCCCAACTAAAGAACAGGTAGCCTAGAACTAGAAGGGGTCCCTAGTTGAAATTGCCCTAGGAACAAGCAACTGAAATGCATGTAATGGGACCTCTTTGGGAGGAAGTCAAAGAGGAATCCATTCAAGAGATTCCTGAAGTTGAAACAAAGTAATCCCACTAGCATGAGGCACTAAGACCAAGTATAAACCTTGAGGTCACCTTGATGGATGCCTAGCTTAGGCAAATCAAGTCTAAGAAGATTCAATGTTTAGTTCTTCAACAGCTAAACTTTGGTACCTTCTTGGACTTCGCTCTAGAAGAAGTTAGAACTCAATTGCAAAATTATCCCATGTGGCCTATTCTTACCTCCAGTGGATAATGGTACCTAGGAGAAACATATCTCTTCTAGAACAACATGCAACCTGATGCCACAGTGAAAATCAAGGACATTAGTGTGTCTTACTCAATGGAGGTCATCTCTTAGGCCCTTGGGTTGCTAGACACTGGGGCAACCTTGGCAAAAATTTCAATTTAAGAAAACCTAGAGGTAAAGAAGAAGTAGATGTAGTAATCCTATGAGTTAATTGCAAAGAATATGGTGCACTCACAATGGTAGAACATGCATACTTTAAGATCATGGCCTACTTCCTTAATCTAATGGTGAGGCCAAGTAAGGTGATAGCCTTCTCTACCTATGTGTGCACCTCTCTGAGCAAGAAATTTCCTATCAATCTCCCATAACTAATCTATCTTAAGATAGAGAAGCACTTCAAGGAAAACGAGCATGGGAGAAAGGAACTCCCCTTCCCATGCTTGATTCAAAAATGCAAAAGGGGAGGAATAGCATACTATTCTAATGACACCCTTTGACATGCTCCTGCTGCCTCTTGGGTAGAAATGATAATGGACAAGGTGCCTGCCAAGGCATAAGAAGAGGAGTAGCCACCGCCATCACCCATGAAACAATAGCGGAGGCTTGTGCTACCATTGAACACATGTAGAAAGTTCATGAGCAACTCTTGTAGCAACTGTAGGCTAGACAAAGTGGTGATCCATTCATTTATTGACAAACCCTAGGTCACTTGAACAACACTTATACCATCAATTGGTTGGAGGATACAGCGCCAACATTTTTTGTCCAATAAATACAAGTGCCTACATGCTTGAATCCTAGTGTCCAAGAGGTAACAATATCCATTCTAGGATAATAGTAATTTCCAAAGATCTCTAGAAATGCTACTACCTTCTTGGTGCACCTAGAGGAAGGTGATGGGGCAACTATCTTGGTGATGCAACACCAAGGCCAGCAAGTAGTGGCCAAGGTGGTGGCTGATCGAACAGGTGAAGCACTCAACATTCCTACAACCTTTGTGCTAGCTATTTCTACACATAGATATGTGGAGATGTTTGCAAGAGTAGCAATTGGAAGATTTGTTGTAGCCTAGCATGAAGACTTGCTAGAATGATTGGTGGAAACCAAGCAACCAATTCGAGATGTCTTTAACCTTTTGAATGACATGAGTGCAACCTAGTTGATGCCTTTGGAGGCTAAGGTTAAGTGCATAATTACCAATGCTCAACTTGAGATAGCCATAGCTAAAAATTAGCACTTGGTTACTGAAGTTATGAAATTACAAGTTTGCCTTGTTGATCCCACAATTCTTGACTATGTCGTAACTAGAGATGAAGCGTTTCTATAGCTTCAGAAAAAACATAAAGTGGCTAAGAGTACTAAGGAGACTATGATCTTTAATGAGTTCATAGCAATAACAATGGCTTATAATACTAAAAAGGACTTATCAGAGATTCATAAGAAGAATGTAGTTCTAACCAAGGATAACTATCTCCTACCTAATGTTGAGCTCTAAAAAGAATATATGGTTGAATATATGAGACAATAACAAGAGTATATTCCCAAGGTATTCATGGACTTAAGAAAGTTGGTAGTAGAAAGTCAAAATCTCTCAATGAAGGAGGACCATGCTCTTTGCCAAAAATATGTAATTGACATCACCACCTAGAATAATGAGGCCCTCAAATTCAAAAGGGTCAAGAACCATTATAGAGACCACATCAACCTTCAAAAAGAGATCAATGTAATGAAAAAAAGTCCACGAGGCCTTCCAACAGCTCCAACAAGGAGATGTTATGTGGTAGCCCATCTTTGATGGACTGAACACATACAACAAGATAAATATATACCTCAAGGAGCTACAAATCAAAGAGATGATGGAGTACATGAAGCTCGTCAACCTCTCTTAGGATATGATAACTACTAGGAGGCCAAGGTCAAAACTAGAAAAGTATATGACTAGCTCATACTTGTTGCATAAGTCTAAGTTCAAGCATCATAAGGAGATGAAGTAGAAACTAGAAACTACCAATGTTAAACTCGATGTTCTCAAAGAGAAATTCACCAATCAAAGATCAATAGCTAANCCCATAAGCCTTGAATGACATTCTCCTATCTTTGGTGCACACAGTTGTTGTGGTTGAGGCTATGGAAATTATGGCTATCTTGCTACAGTTGCGACTATTGATGGAAGATGGAAAGCATCTAATAATGCTTTCATCTTCTCCTCCTTACTTTGATAATTGCACATGGTTCACTCAACATCACCAATGTAGACTAGTATGGGAACATCCCATGAACATGGCATTATAGGGAACAACTCCTTCATGTNTTCCATACCTTCCCAAAATTTTTGTAAGAAGCTTGTTCCTTATTTTGTTCACTCAAGGATGAGTTTTCATTTAGTCATTGGGGTATGATGAGTCATGATTAATTGAATAGTGATAACATGAATGCATTAATGTAATCTCATTAACATTTACCCATTGACACATGGTCTCATGTGTTGATGCATATTTTTTGATGAACTGTCTGGTCTAACCTATATAAATGCATGTGCCTAACCACATTTATAGCATTTATTATTAAGTAAGATAGTATAACTCTTACAGTTTAATTCTTCCAGAGTTAGAATATTTTCTAAGTGCCCATAGTAGGAGTTGAGAAGTGTACCAATCACTGATGTACCTGGAAACCCTAGTGTGAACTACAATAAAGATGAGCTTTCTTAATAAACCTTGCAACACTTGGACTTAGCATAATATTTCCTTAATGCATTTATTGTTCATGCAATTTAATTTTATGCATTTAATTAATTAACAAAATTTGGATAATTTCTATTTAATCCCTAAAATTCACAAACCTGTAATGGCTAGCCTCCAAACCTTGTAATTTCTATTTAATCCCTAAAATTCACAAACCTATAATGGTTGGCCACCCAATTGGCTCCTACATGGGTTATATGCTTGAACCTGCCTCTCACCTCCTCCATTATTTGTTTTTTTCCATCCTTTGTTTCCAACCATATCACATTCAAGATTCATCTACCTTGATCCGTGACCTCCATTCAAGAGTTCTATCTCTTAACGTACTTCTGTTTCTGTTTGATGTAAAATCTTTTTACCCCATCATCCCCACCGATCATGGCATTGCCACCCTCAAAGATATGGTTGAAACATATTTTTCTACAAACTTATTCCCCTTGCAAAATCTCTACAGCAATGTCGTTCTGGAGCTTGCTTCATTAGTGCTTCAAGAGCACTACTTGAAATTCAATGGAGTTCAATATAATCATGTCAAAGGCATTGCAATAGGTAGCAACTTCGTTGTTGTCTACGCATGCTTTTTTCTATGCCATCTTGAAAAACATGTTCTCACAACTCTCGATTCCCAAAATATTTTGTATTTAAAGAGATTCATTGATGATGATTTTGGCATCTGGAATGGCTCTAAAGATTCCCTTTCACTTCTTCTCTCCCGATATGGTAATGTTTATCCATCAATCAACATTACCCCCATCATTTCCGATTCTGCAGTTAATATTTTGGATGTTACTTTTTTTAAGGGTCCTCATTTTGTTAACACTGGTATCCTTTTTAGTAAGTGTTATCAAAAACCCTTGAATGCATACCAGTACATCCCTTTCTCCTCATGGCATCCTTTCCATCACAAAAAAACATTCATCATTGTAGAACTTAAACAATACCTCATCAGGGAATCATGTCTTGATGATCTTCAACAAATTTAGCGACAACTCTTTCAACAACTTCATGCTTGAGGGTATCCTTCTCACCTCCTGGTTAAATGCTCAACCTTGTTCCTGCTGCTTCACATGGATCACTTCTGGCTAGACTTCAACAAAGTAATGACGTTCGTATTAGGAAATTGACCTCTCTCATCTTCAAATTGGATATTATTACTTCTACTAAATCCTTGAACATGACGGCCCTCCTAAACCCTATACTTGATTGGCTTTGCCAAAAGGATCTGACTCTCTAGAATTTCATTCCAGATGTGGTTGCTTATCGGTGAAATCATATAAATTTGCATTCACTCCTTATTAGAAACATATTCAAGTGCTTCGTCCCACCCCCACTTCCACCTGAATGAGTGGGGCCTAATTAAATTTTATTTTGCCTCCAAATGTTTGATTTAACTAAGTTGGAACACTATAAATCAGGCACTTGTGCTCTCAACATTACACATCTTAGCTTGAGACATATTGACAAGGGTTGAGAATCCCCAAAAATATTTTATGTTTTAGCTTTTCTTTGTTAATGTCAATTTGAGCTTTTTCTTCATTCTATTTTTTAACTTTTTCCTCCTCTGCTTTCCTATTCCATCTTTTTGTTAGCTGCACATGATCCCAACAAATTTTTTTCTAACCCAAAAATTGTTTGTCTATCTTACTGCTTAACGAAAAGCTCTCTAGGTCAGCCTTCATTTGGTTTCAATTAATCAAGTCTTGTAGGTTCCCAACATGAGTTGAATTTAGATCCTTCTACAAGTTCATCAAGAAAACAATCGCGTACACTAGATGCTCCATTAGAATAGGACATAAATCTAGCTTTAGGTCCATGTCCTATGAACCAACTAGTTCAAGAAGATTCCTTTAGTTATACAGAGGCATTTCTTGATGCCTTTTTTGGGACCAAATGTGAAGTTGGTGAACTTTGCTCCAATCTCTCTCTTTGTCAACAACAACTTTCAGAAGCTCATTCACAATGTGCTACTCTCTAACAACAACTTCATGATGCTCAAGCTGATGTTCCTATCTCTGATGATTCTATTGCAATTCTTGATATTTTGTAGGAAATGATCTAGATGACAACTAAAGGTTTTTAGAAACACCTTTATGCTACTGATCACTCTCGTAAGACCAAGGAATGAATTAAGTAGCTTTATTCCAAAAAATTGCTTGTTCATAGTCTTCGAATTTTGACTCTTAGACTCAAAGCCTCTTCTGCAGAAGGTGACACCAGCCTCCAGCAAGAATTTTTGACGCTTTAGCATGAGCACAACCTTAGGCTCCAAGAAGCCTACCTCCATGCTGTAGCCATCTCAGCCAAAGCTCATCGTCAAAGGGTGGAGTCCTTTCCACATGATGCTATGCAAAACCTAATTGAATGCATTTCTTGCATTCAAACACTCTAATGTAGCCATGCACCAAGAAACTGGAGGAGGCTTTTATCAACAAATGTCTTCAATTTGACATTCATGTCGATGCTCAAAGAAAAGTAGAGGAACAATGTAAGAATGCAACATTTGTTGCAAAAGCTAAGGCTGCCTTGATCCCTTGCCCACGGTCAAGGAAGTGTATAAAGAAACTATGCATCAAGAGTGGGATGCAACGTTTCAAAAATTTGGGGAATGGCTAAAAGATTGTGGCATCATTACTTCAAATTTTTCTCTATGTCAAAACCAATGTCAAAAAGGCCAAAAATGGTAGAACCACAACACACATATAGATGGCAGTTTCTTGCAACAACAATAATCATTGGGTTCTGAGCCTAACCCTGATCTGTCCCTGCAGATCTGCAACAACCTCAGTCCATCACATGGTAGAAAAAATAATAGAATAATCTTCATCAGCAGCAAATAAATCATTAGCAGAATAAATGGCAACAGTAGCCAAATTCTAGCCAAAACAGCGACAGCCAAATCAACCTAATCCTAGATCTAACTCACGATAGCCTATTCATGGTTTACAAATAAATTTCAAAAATGGTAGGTCTCCAACCCATGAGCAATCAGTTGTGAATCACAATGATTTTTTATTCTCTAGCTCGCATAAGGGTCTTTAGAACCCTGATTTGTGTCAAGGTTTTCAAGGTTTTTCAAGTGTGTGTGGTGACGATGGATGATGTGGCAACGCGCACAGTGCACATGGTGGCAGGTGCAACATTCACAATGCCTGAGATAGCATGTGTAATGCACGAGGTGGCACATGAGGCAATGGTGCACGAGGCAATCAAAAATAGCATCAACCCCATGCACGTTAGACAACAGGTGGCATGCCTTTCCCAGATCTCAACCATGGCAGAAACTTCAACCAGTTTTTTAACAACGGTGGTAGTAATCAATTTTTCAATGATGGTGTCAACGGTGACGGCAGTGAGGCAGGGTTTTCAAGGTTTGCATCAGGATGATGGATTTGTAAACAATGGTGTGATTAACAATGGTTTTGTTAACAATAGCTTTGTAAATGACGGAGGGCAAAAATAAAATGAAAATTTAAACCTGAAGCACCCAGCCTATACCAATTTTCCAAGACATGAGCCCCATATTCAAGCTCTAAACCAAAACCCTTCGCTAGATCCCAACACAACCCAAATCCCCATCCACCCCCTTCAATGACTGCCTTTCATTTTTCAGCAACCTCAACCTCCACACCAATTGTCCCTAAGCCATTACTTTTGGTCTCTACCCCAAGAAACCCTCTGCCAAGTCTAACTTTTGTGCCACTGCCTGTACACTCCACCTACTGAATTTTGCATTGCATGTCCAGAACTCTTCACCACAATCATGTTTAGACTTCTGGTTTGCTGGTTCGCTACAATCAACCAGACACCGTACACATAGTTCACAAAATCGAAAATCATATCTATAATTTTGCGATCCATAACTTTTCATCGCATACTTTTTCAGAAAATGAAATTAAGGTTCTAGGCTTTGGACTTAAATTCATCCCTTAGCCTCTCCCCATGGATCAAAACTCCATTCTCAAAAAATTCACTGCTTTTGCTTGATTTTTTCATCTTTGGAATTTCTTTAAAAATAAACCTAAAGATACATTTTTATCTTCACTATTTATTATGGCAACTCAGATTGCTAGAATGAAACTCTATTGATGTAACAATTGGAATCCTATAATTAGCAGTTTCAATCTAGAGCTCAAAAATTGCATTTACAATTTCCTTACTTCCCTTGAAGGTGCACTCTCCTCTATTGATTTTAGCAACCAACTGCCTCTTCCTTGTCGTCTTCTTGCAGCACTTCAAAAACTTCAAAAAGATACGAGCATCGTCATTCAGCCTGCGAATAAAAATCTTGAAGTTTGTGTTCTAAATTCTTCTTGGTATCTTCAAGAAGCAACTAGGAAACTTTTCAATTCAGATGTTTACTTGCATGTGGATTCTGTTCCATAGGATGATCTTCGTCGTCGATTGTTTTCTATCATCAATTGTTACCCACATATTTTCAATAATTTTAAGGATTCAATGCTTCAATACAAGGCCTCCAAACCTTATAATTTCTATTTAATCCCTAAAATTCACAAACCTGTAATGGTTGGCTACCCAGTTTTCTCCTACACACATTATGTGCTTGAACTCGCCTCTTGCCTCCTCCATTATTTGCTATTTTTTCATCATTTTTTCTCAACCATCACCTTTAAGATTCATCTATCTTGATCCCTGATCTCTATTCAAGAGTTCTACCTCTTATGTACTTCTTTTTACATTTGATGTAGAATCTCTTTACCCCAGCATCCCCACCAACCATGGCATTACTACCCACAAATATATGGTTGAAACATATTTTTCTGCAAAGCCATTCCCCTTGCAGAATCTCTACAACAATGCCATTCTAGAACTCACTTCATTGGTGCTTCAAGAGCACTACTTAGAACTCAATGGAGTTTAATATGAACAGATCATAGGCATTGCAATGGGTAGCAACTTCGTCATTGTCTACGCATGCCTTTTTTTGTGCCATCTTGAAAGACAAGTTCTCACGGCTTCTCATTCCTAAAATCTTTTGTATTTCAAGAGATTCATTGATGATGTTTTTGGCATTTGGAATGACTCTAAAGATTCCGTTTCACTTCTTCTCTCTCGATATGGTAATGTTTATCCATCAACCAACATTGCCCCCACCATTTCTGAGTCTGCAGTTAATATTTTGGATGTTACATTCTTCAAAGGTCCTCATTTTGTTAACACTAGTATCGTTTCTACTAAGTGTTATCAGAAACCCTTGAATGCATACTAGTACATCCATTTCTCCTCATGGCATCATTTCCATCAAAAGAAAGCATTTATCATTGTAGAACATAAATGATACCTTTTTAGGGAATTATGTCTTGGCAATCTTCAACAAATTCGGTGACAACTCTTCTGACAACTTCATGCTCGAGGGTATCCTTCTCACCTACTGGTTAAATGCTTTAACTTTGTTCCTACTACTTTACGTGAATCACTTCTAGCTAGACTTCAACAAAGTAATGACATTCATATTAGGAAATGGCCCCCTCTTGTCTTCAAATTGGATTTCAGTACTTCTCCTAAATCCTTGAATGTGAGGACCCTCCTAAATCCTATACTTGATTGGCTTTACCAAAAAGATCCAACTGTCCAGAACGTCATTCCAAATGTGGTCACTTATTGGCTAAATCCTAGAAAGCTATGTTCACTCCTTGTTAGAAATAGATTCAAGTGCTTCGTCCCACCCCCTCTTTGGCCTAAATGAGTGGGGCCCAGTTAAATTTTATTTTCCTCCAAATTTTAGATTTAACTAAGTTGGGACACTATAAATAGGCACTTATGCTCTTGACATTACACATCTTAGCTTGAGACATACTGACAAGGGGTGAGAATCCCTAAAAACATTTTATATTTTAGCTTTGCTTTGTTAATGTCAATTTGAGCTTTTTCTTCATTCTATTTTTTAACTTTTTCCTCCTCTGCTTTCCTATTTTGTCTTTTTGTTAGCTACACAAAATCCTAACAAAATTTTTTCTAACCCCAAAATTTTTTCTAAACCCAAAAATTTTTTCTAATCCTTAAATTTTTTCTAACCCCAAAAATTTTTTTCTAACAAATTTTTTTTAACCCAAAAATTTTTTCTAACCCCAAAAACTTTTTCTAACCCAAAAATTTTTCCTAGCCTAAAAAAATTTTCTAACCCTAAACAATTTTTTCTAACCCCAAAATTTTTTCTAATCCCAAAAGTTTTTTCTAACCCCATAATTTGCTTAATTGGAGACTTTGATAATGCAACAACATCATCTTCTCTTGCAATAAATGGCTCTATTGGTTATATTGGTCCAGGTATGCATTTTTTTATTCTTACCTTTTTATTTAAAATATAATTTCCTTTTATGATGAGAGAAGTACACTCAATTTCAAGTAATGCTTTTTTAGAGTGTGGGATTGGAGAAAGAATGTTTGTCAAAGATGATGTTTATAGCTTTAGAGTGGTTACCTTAGAAGTGATTACAAGATTGAAGCCCATAGATGAGATGTTTTCAAGGGATGTCCAATTGCCATTGTGGATCTCCATGACCTTGAAAGGAAAATTAGTAGAGGAAAGAAGAGAAATAATAAAAGATATTATAAAGATAATAAATAAAGGTGGAGGAGGAATTAACATGGATAAAGATGATGAAATGTCTGCCATGGAAAGCATTTTGATGCTTGGTTTAAGATGCACTTGCCACAATGCTTCCATCAGGCCTAGCATGAAGGAAGTTAAGTCTTTTCTATAATCTGTTGTTCTTTTGAATCCTCAAGATCGAAGCTCATTACCAAGAAACTTGGGAGAAGTTATTAGCATCATAGAATCACAACCCCCTCTCTTTCCCAAAAGGGAAAAAGTTGAAAGGTCAATGATTTCTTCTTAGTAGTGATTCCAAGTGCTTTTTAAGAGATAGACCTTGTAAATGTACTTTGCAACAATAGTTCTCTTCATTATGCTTCCTTACATGTATAATTCAATTGCTGTTAATATCAGTTGCATACTTGCTAACACATGTCAATGTCTATTACTTTTAATTATTATATTTTTTGGTTACTTGCACTTTATCAATTATTGCTATCCAAGATAGGTTATTCCACTTTGCTCTTAAATCTACTTCCCACATGTATATTGTTTCATAAACTTTGTTACTTCCTAAGTTTTTTCATAGAAGTGCTTTGATAACGTTCTTATTAGATTTGGCATCTCAAATCTAAAATTGGAATCATTTTTAACTTTGCATTCAGATGTTGATTTTCAAATTTAGTTTTGTAAAACATTTTAACTCTATGATAACCCCAATAATTCATATTATTGTTCTCAGTATCCTAACTCTGTAGAGAGGGAATTTAATTCATTTTCTAAATTTTAAAGATTTTATCTTTATGTGCAATGTTTTATTAAAGGCACAAGTTGTGATCCATGTCAACTCCCAACAACTTCAATGACATCTGTAAAGATGAACTTGGTATAGGGGACTATGGCTATGCAAATGGAAGTATTATAATTTCCTTTTTTCCTTAAAAATAAATTGTCATATTGAGGTAGTGAAATAGTTTATGGTTTCTACTTTAGATTTGGTAGTACCATCTTGTAGTTCAATACAAAAGTATAATTTCTGAAATGGTGTGACCATTCAACATTTGTTCTCATTTAATACATAACACAATTTAAGTCAAATAATAGGATAGTAAAGCTATTTAAGGTAAATTTTTCCTAAATTTCGTTAACCATTTTAGATATAATATTTATCTTTTCATTTTGTAGTAAAGCAATTACTCCATATGCAAAGTAGATTCATTTGGTTATTGCTTAATGATGTAGAGATACGATGCTCTTCTTAGATAAGAAAAGTGGTTTTTTATTTTGTTGACTTACATTAGTTGTGAACTTCTAATTAGGTGATGGAGAAGAAAATGGAATTTACAAAGCAAATAATGCAATGGTCTAACCATGATCCTCAACCTTTCCATTTTCATAAGAGTTAAAACATATTATATAATGTTTTATGAGAAGAAAGTTACACTTAGTTGTGAACTTCTAATTAGGTGATGGAGAAGAAAATGGAATTTACAAAGCAAATAATGCAATGGTCTAACCATGATCCTCAACCTTTCCATTTTCATAAGAGTTAAAACATATTATATAATGTTTTATGAGAAGAAAGTTACACTTAGTTTTCATAATTCCTAATAACATAATTGGAGGAAGCCTTTAAAAGGAGAGGTCACTTAATATTTCAAAGTTAAATCATCCCTTGTTTTTAAACAGTTTATTTTGTAAATTGTAATTAAAAAGAACTGCCAAACTTGCCAAATTGTCACCAAGGCTAGATTTGTGATTTCTAGTTAACGAATCCTTACAAGGATACAAAAGCTAAATTATATTTTTTTATAAAAATTTTTTTACATAAGTTAAACTTCTTTGGCAAATTGAAATTTAGAACCAAAGCTATTGGATTTTTCTTCCTAAAAAGTAGTCCTTAGTTGGATTAGTATGCTTTTTGTGTATAACTTAATGTGTCCTAGATTTCACTAAAGAAATAAAATTCTTAATGAATAATAGTGGTTGCAATGATGAAGAGGATGATGTAGATGGCCAAGTATTAAGAGCCATGGAATTCAAAAATAGAATCGAAAAAACACAATGAGGCTATGTCGTAAGGATTTGTGTTTAACTCCTCGAATTAGAACACACATAATCTATCTATATATTGGGTTTGAATGATTACAATCTTATTAGGGTTGCTATGTGTACTACTCATTCAATCAGCTTTCATTTCCCTCAATTTTCCAATAACCATATATATTTACTAATAAATCTTGATTGAGACCTCTATTTTATTTAAATACTCACCAAAAAGTTATTTTGAAATTTATTTTATTAGGTAGCACTAACCTATAAATTAAATAAAACATTTAAAAGGGGAGTTTTAACTTGGTTAGATAGATCCAAGGGGTCTCAAGGGACATAAGTAAAATATTTTAGTTCTGGTTTCAATTTAATTGTTGCTTATGTAAGTAGAACATGTCCAATCACTTGTGTAACCTCTATAGTGAGTACTTTGCTATCATTTTACCATACATTTTTTATTGCTTTATCTTATAATCACTGTTATATTTAATAACAAACTTTGTAAAAATTCATTTTTAAAAATCTTTAATACTTCAAGCATTGAGCTTTCACCACTACTCTAAATGGTAATAATTTTTGAAAGTTACTTTTAAGAAAGTTATGTTATCCACTATTGATGAGTGGCGAGGTACTCCTATGCTCAACCATATGAATACAAGAGTTTCACACACGATCTGGTCGAATTCCAAGGACTAAGTGCCTATGTGCCTTTGTGAAACAAGGATAGGTTGGTTGATCGTTGTCTTCCCAAACTTACTTGTATATCAAAATTGTATGGTTAAGTAAGTTTGAGGCATATGATTTTTATAGCTTTTATGTTTTTATGTCCTGTTGCTAATAAGGGAGGAGAGAGAGAGATAACTAAGTGACTAATTTAACTTAACTACTGATTAACTAGGCTTTAACTAATCCTAACACCAGTATCCATTCTCACTTGCTATACACATCCTGAATGAGTGCAACACTACTAGAATTACCAAACACTAATCGTTACTAGGTTACCAAGTGTTACATGCATGCTCAAAGTGATCATCGTGTGTGTGCTAATAATAGAAATGGAAAGTGCATAAAATAAAATAAAGTAAAATAAAACAAATACAAAAGAAAATAAAATAAAATAAATGAGCAAGAACAAAAATCTCAAGTGCTGCAAGGATGAATCCAAGAGCTCATCTTTATTGCCGTACACAAGGTGTGCTCAGGTACACAATGCTCGAATAAAGATCCATCCACACTTAGACCTCCTACTGCGGGCACTTGGAAAATACTCTAACTTGACTTCTAAAAGACTTCCCTTGAAATACTTCCTTCCAAGACTCCTTCTTAACTCCCCCCTCCAAATTCTGCATCTAGGCATTGTATTTATAGGCTTGGGAGCAACTACTTTAATAATTACAAAAATTGCAACTCTAATTTTAGAGAAACTACCACTGCCACTCTAATTTTAAAGAAATTGCCACTCTAATTTTAGAGAAACTACCACTCTAATAATTAGAATAACCCACTAGAGTAACCACTCTCATCATACCCCCATGACTGAATGAAAACTCGTCCTTGAGTTCCTTACAAAATATTGGGAAGGTATGGGATTATTGCCTAATTAACAACTGACGATGGAATGGGATGACAGACTCAACATGCCTAGTGAACGGATCAATAAGTATATTACAACATTAGTGTTCATGACCATTGTGGTGAACACTCATACATAAATGACATCCAAGCCTTTATTTGGCAGCTTGTAGAGAAAGAGATAGAAAGAAAATGAAGCATGTTGTTGCCAATGTTAAGATTACGCCTTCTATTGTTTATCCATAGCCACGCCACCAAACTTGCTCCTTTCGTAAATGCTCCAGTTCTGGTCCATCCTTAGTGCTTCCTCCAAGCTTAGTCCATTGTTTGTATGATCGTCATTTTCACACACAACATAGTCACAAATGAGAAAGGGTAGATAAACCATAATGCAGTTGATACCTTGCCTCGATATGAAGCACATTGGCTAAGTTGTGGTTATGGCAGAAACTAGTTCAGAGATTTATCATAGGTGACTACCTAAGGTGTAGGGGTTAGGCAAATAGTAAAATGGAGAAAATTAAAAAATTTGTGTTAGGGCCCCCATGACTAAGAGAAAACCTCTGGTAGTTATAAGATGGAAAAATATGAGGAACAAGAAAGATGGGAAAAAATACTAATAGCAAAACCAATAAAATGGATGTCATGGATGGGGATGAAACAAGAAATGATTGATTGCAGAAAATGTTCAAGGGAAAAAAGTTAACAATTACACCAAAAAGAAATGTTAGTGGGTCCTCCCCAAAGTAGGCTTATGCCTTTTATGCCCTAACAAACCCACAAACCAAAGAGTCCGTAGGCTCTAGGAATGTCATTTGGAAGCAAGAGTTAAAAAATTACCCTCAAGAATTCACCAAAGAAAAATAATGCATCGACCCAGAATGGACTAATGATAAAATTGGCAATGAGGTGGAAAATGGGAAGAAAGATGGAGAGGAGAGAATGGAATGGAATCCCAAGAACAAGGTTGTGTAAAGCCCCTTATGTATTTTATGGTTAATGTGACTGAGTAGAACTCATCCCAAATCCAGACTCAAACCAACCACATTTAGTAACCTCGCATCAATACACTTGGTCAATCCATATACTTGAAGTGACAAGAGTTCTTCCACAAAGAGTCACCACAATTCCAAGGAGAGAGAGATGGAAAAGTAGGAAGAGAGAAAGGGCCTTAGTTAGAGGGAACCTTCAAACATGGGTAACATGTTTTTCCAGTTCCATAACCAATGCTTGTAGCCCATATTTCTTTATTATGTCTAAGGGGTGTGCTTTAAATTCTCACTCCTTTTTTTTCTTTCTTTTTTTTTTGCATGAGAACCACAGCATGCATATACTTTATAGCCATATTGCTTTATTATGTCTAAGGGGTGTGCTTTGAATTCACACTTTTCTCTTCTTTTTTTTTAGCAGGAGAACCACACCATGTAAAGACTTATTTTTATTCACTCAGCTTCCTAATTTTTGAACAATGTCAAAATGGCAGAAAACCCAAGAAAAAGTATCCAAGCACCCAAGAGAATGGCCAGCACAAATGCATCGAATCCCCTTGAAGTCACACCCTTTTCATCCTTTGAGTCTTTCCTTGATTTGAAAAATACCTAGCCACCAATTCATTAAAAGTTTACTTTTAAAAAAATGAGGAGACTATACAATTCCAAGCCAAAGGAGACCATAGAGTTGTATGGAAGAGTCGACGGCGTGGACTCATTACCTATTTTATCAAAAGAACCATACCTTAATATCAGCATCATAATTCAAAGGTAAAAACCAAACATTAGTAATCAATATGATATAATTCAATCCACCATCATGAGCACTTATTAGATGATGAATAAAAGTAAATCAAGCAAACAAAGAAATAGTAAAAACATTAATGATGGTGTAAAACAAAAATAAGAAAAGTTGAAAGAATGTGTAAAAAAAAATGTGTAAAATTCAAAAAGAACTGAGGGCCTAGAATGGTTAGCATAGGTGGCCATCTCCCCCACGACTAAGTTGTAAGGAGGAGATCCGAAATGGTGAGCAAGGTTGTCCATCAATAGAGGTAGCATGTGTACTAGCTATCCTAAGCTCATGAAAAGATTTGGTTTGTTGCACGTTGACCAACAGTTTCTTGTCTAGGCTCTCAGGCTTGTATATTGTCATGGCCCCTGAAGGAAAAGTTGCATAAATAATATAAGGTCCTTCCCACAGTGTTTCAAATTTAGTACGTTGTGGCACATGTGTGGGATTCTAGTAGAGAACCTTATCTCCTGGTTGATATTTAACTTTCCTAATCCTTAGGTCATGACATTATTTATTGAATGCCTTGTTCTCAAAAGGTACTTCCTTTTTCATTAATTCCACCAATGGTTTGGTAACCTTTGAAAAGTTCTCAATAAATCTCCTATAGTAGCTAGTATGTCCAAGGAATGACCGAATATCTTTGACAGTTTCCGGTTGACGGGTTATTCCTTGGATAACTTTGATTTTCTTGGGGTCTACCTCTATCCTTGTGTGTGAGATTTTTTGCCCTAGTACTACACCCTCTTGGACCATCAAATGGCTTTTCTACCAGTTGAGCCTCATATTGGTTTCTACACATCTTTTTAACACTTGCTCTAACCGGTTCAAGGCTTGATCAAATGTTTCTCCATAGGTGGAGAAATCGTCCATAAAGACCTCCATACCATTCCCTATCTACTATTGGAATATGCTTAGAACTAGTCGTTGAAATGTTACAAGGGCATTTCACAAGTCAAACGACATTTGTTTGTATGCAACTGTTTCCCAAGGATTGGTGAATGTAGCCTTTGGCTCAGTCTTCTGGGGCTATTTATATTTGATTATATTCACTATATCCATCCAGAAAACTTAGTAGCGATGTTCTACGATGGTGTCTAAGACTTGGTCGAAAAATGGCAATAGAAAGTGATCTTTGAATGTTGCCATATTTAGTAGCCTAAAATCTATGCACATCCTCCATTTGCCTCCCTTTTTAGGCACAATAACTAAGGGGCTAACCCATTCGCTATCAGTAATGGGGTATATGAACCGAACCTTTCGAAGCTATTCGATTTCTTCCTTGACTACTTGCTTCAACTTTGGGTTCAAATACCTCTGTAGTTATCTTTGAGGCTTCATGGAGGGGTTAGTGTAAATCCTATGTTGGCATATCCTAGGATCTATTCCAGTTAATTCAGGATATGACCAAGTGAAGGATTTTGACCATCTATTGATTACCTTCATTAGTTCTTCTTTCTGTTGAGGAGCAAGCTTAGCGTTGATAATTACCAACTTTTCATTTTTAAGGAACGTGTATTCCATACTGGTGGTTAATGGTTTCAGCTCAAGAGGCTCCTGCTTAAATTTCTCAAGGATTTCCAACTTCCCCCAGTTAACATTTTCAAGGTTAAGACTTGGAAGTTGGCGGTGGACTTGCTCTAATGTGTCTATGCTATCGATGTAAGCACAAGTCAAACCCTCATTTGGTTCCATCCATATGAGTGAACTACTTTCTTAATCATCTGTCAGCCACTAGGTGTCTTCTTGTCATGTGGCTACTACATAGAGGAAACTTTGTATGTTAATCACTTATGCACACTGATTGCATGTAGACAATGTTAAAATTTGCATAACCCATGACCTCTGCACGCAATTACACCCTGTGTCATTGTATGCGATGCACAGAACTTTCTTCTTCTTGATCTTTTCAAATGTATTTTCCTTTGATATTTCTAGGGAAAGATCACGGATTCCTAGGCATGCATCGATGGTTCTTAGCCATTCTCTTCCCATTATGATTGGGAATTCCCCCTTACCTTTGTTCACCTAAATCACTAGGAAGTCAGCTGGGTATGACCNTACATTTCCAGCAATTTGTTAGTATATCAGAGGACTTCCAAGATCAGTGAATTTCCTAGGAAGGTGGCTAGCTTTGATCCAATCAATGACGACATGTGTTAGCATGACCGTATGCAATGAGTGCGGTGATTGAGCTGAAGGAGGCTCCAAAGTTTTGATTAATACTGAGGCATCTAAGGAATCAATTCTTTGTGATTGCAAGGGCTTGGCTAGACTATTGGTTCTAAAGAAAGGTCTTTTCTTCATGTGGTTTTTGGAACCAATAGTAGGTTGAGAGTTAACAGCCCTCGTGGCATTACATTGTTGCGGCTAGGTAGCGATTTCACCTTGCATCGTGGGAGTAGGTGGTAGTGGAGCTATTGGTGGAAGAGATGTGGCCAGATGAGAACGATGATATGCTTGTAAAATATCACCTCTAGAAGAGGGAGCCCATAATACTCGTAGGCTTGGTAGTGAGGTTGAGGAGTGACATGACCAATAGAATCATGTGGGGAGATTGGCTATTGTACGTAATATCCATATGGGTCAGGTTGCCAGTAAGGATATTGTTGCCTTGGTGGTGGCATTCCCATGATTTTGGGTGCTGCCATTGTTGATATTGCCCAATCGGTTGTGGTGGATTTCCACTTGGATAATACATTAAGGGTTAGTGGAACTGTCTTGGGTTACCTTGGGGGTAAGATAACCTTTGGGGTGCTTTCTTTTTGTTTAATTGTGGGTTGAGTGTATACACCTCAAACTCTTGCAGATGTGAGATTATAGGGAAACATCTCTTAGGATGGTCATATTGACATATCTCATATCCACTATCATTTTCTATTTCCAAATCCACAACGTCTTCAATGATGGCAACTTTTCCCTTACCCTTGCTACGTGCACGTTCAACTTCTCTCTTTTTTCTTTTTTCGTGATCACTACCTTGCTCTCTAGACTCCTCTACTATTTTAAGAACAATTTGAAATCTATTGTCTATGGAATCCCACATTTGATCTACCTTTACTGAAACTTATGATGTCATCTTTTGGATAGGCAAAGTTTTCCTATTCACCATCTCTTCGAGTAATGACTCTTCTTCATCCTCACAAAATCTTACTCACCTCTTCCGAAGGGAAGGATCTTGATTATACTCTTCTGCACTTTCTCTCTTACGTGGCTCACCTTCTTCCTTAGCAACTTGCTCCAATAGTCTTTGAATTTGATGAGACCTAAGCTTGGATAGTCTCCCTTGGGCATAAGTCCCAAGGGTTCTTCTCGTTTCATGCTTAAGTCCATCCATTAGATGGCGTAGTTGATCCCTTTGCGAATAACCATGGCTAAGACAACGATGTAACAGTGCATACTATCAGCCCATGGTAGCATCTAAGGGTTCGTATCCTCCTTGTTTCCAACCTTAGATTTGCTTTTTTAGGTTAGACACTCAAGAGTACGTTTGGTACTTATTGTTGAATAATTCTAACATAATACTCCATCTACAAATAGATTCCAGTTCTAAATACTAGTACCAGCATTTTGCTTCTTTAACTAGTGTCCATGGGAACAACTTAAGTTTTTGCCATTCGTTCTCTATGTTTTGTAAGGCACATGCATCATGGAATGCTTGTAAGTGATTTTGAAGATTAATGTTGTATCCACCTTCAAATCGTGGGATATTATTCATATCTAATCTCTTGATCCTACTATCTTTTTGGTGCCTTGTTGGAATTCTAACAACCTCAGTTATATCCAACATACTTCGAGTAGTGAGTAGGGGTTCATTGTGATTATCTCGTCCATGGTGTCTATGATGCCTACATTGTTCCCTACTCTCCCTTCTTCTATGTCGTGACTCTCTAGAGTGCCCTCGTCCCCTTTCCTGGCTATTTTATCTATGACTTCTACTTTTCCTACCTTTATCCCCATGATCTTTTTCTTTATGACTACATCTAGATACTGAAGGAAAGGGTGAAGGAGATGATGAAGGTGAAGAAGAAGGAGAACTATCACCATGACGATGTCTGCTACCTTCTCTTCTACAGTCTTGGCCCTGATTGCAATTACGATCAAAATGTCCATCTTTATCATAAGTTTGTGTTTCTTTTTCAGATCCTTTGTGCTCGTGGGTATCAGAACCTGGGTTATGAATAGTGGAATGAAGGTTCTGATACACAATCCCTTGGCTAGAGTCAAGGGAAGGAACATCCTTGTGTGGGCGATTGCCTGAGGTAGGTTCACCACCTTCATTTTCGCTTAAGATATGTGGGGCATCTTGGGACCACTTACCCTTCAAAGACTTATGATGTCTCTCCTGTTGCAAGTCCCTTTGACGTTGTGCCTCTATGGGATGGTATTCTCTCGAGTCATGATCTTGCACAACATATTCTACGTGTAAGTGCAGCATGCCAATTTATGTGAGAGCATGAAAAAGCATGCACAGGTCTGAATGATTGGGAGGCAATACTATGTTACTTTCTAAGTCTCGCTAATGTAGTTGTTCATCTTGATGGAGGATAAAGGTGAAGTCTGGTATATACTCATCATAATGAATATATACCACTCGAACTTGTTGAGGGACTAGCATATCAATGTCATATGTATTACGCCGCCAATTGTTTCCTATTTTAGACCTAGGTAGTGAGGCACTTTCATATGAAGAAGGAGACATATTTTTCTATTCAATGTGCAATGTACTTTTGTTTATTGTTTCCTCAATCAACCCTATGGATTTGTTCCAATGATGTGAGTGATTTCCTATGTTCTAGTTAGCGCACAAACAACTAAGTCCCTAGCAACAGCACCAATGATGAGTGGTGAGGTACCCCTACCTCAACCATACGAATACAAGCATTTCACGCATGATCTGGTCAAATTCCAAGGACTAAGTGCCTATGCGCCTTTGTGAAACAACGACAGGTTGCTTGATCGTTGTCTTCCCAAACTTACTTGTATGTCACAATTGTATGGTTAATTAAGTTTGAGGCATATGATTTTTATAGCTTTTATGTTTTTATGTCCTACTATTAATAAGGGAGGAGAGAGAGAGATAACTAAGTGACTAATTTAACTTAACCACTGATTAACTAGGCTTTAACTAATCCTAACACCAATATCCATTCTCACTTTTTGTACACATCCTGAACGAGCACAACACTACTAGGATTACCAAACGCTAATCGTTACTGGGTTACCAAGTGTTACACGCATGCTTAAAGTGATCGTACTATTTGTGCTAATAACAGAAATGGAAAGTGCATAAAATAAAATAAAGTAAAATAAAATAAGTGCATAAGAATATAAAATAAAAGAAATGAGCAAGAAAACAAATCTCAAGTGCTGCAAGGATGAATCTAAGAGCTTGTCTTTATTGCTGTACACAAGGTGTGCTCAGGTACACAATGCCCGAATAAAGATCCATTCACACTTAGACCTCCTGCAGTGGGCACTTGGAAAATTTACAAGAAAATGACTCCTAACTACTATAGAGTTCCTTACAAAATTGGGAGGTAGATTTACAAGACACTAAGTACTATAAACATGACTCTTGAATGTTGCAGCTATGTTTTACAAAAAAAATTACATAGGACATGGCATAACAATTCCTACAAAGTGACAAAAAACAAAATTTGATGAAGCTTGACATAGTCTAGGTAGTTCCTGGTGGTAGTGACTCCTCCATTAGTTGCTTCCCCTTGTCATCATGCTTATAGAACTTGTATCAATTTAAGAGCACTTGAAGATTTTCCTCCTGCATTCTTAGATCATGTACTGTTTATGCTTGTTGTGCAGTGTTTGATGGAATAAGTACATCCCAGGGGCACAACAGCTGTGGAAACATTTGATTAGCCTTGACATAGCAGGCTGCAAACTACTTCCTCTCCTTTTCAAATGCTTTGGCCTTTTCACATAATTCATGATAATCAGACAACCTTCTGGTTAGGTTTGTTGCCTCAAATTTTTGCCCTTTTTATCTAGCCTTCACTACTTCCAATTTAGAGTTTGCGACTTGGAGTTTTTGTAAAGCATCTTTGTGATCTACAAACTCTTTCTTGTACAAGGCATGTGTGGATGCTACTTGTTGTTCTAGCTTATTTTTGGGCCTACCTGCTATCAACATGGTTAAGTTAGCATAATGAAGGCTAGCTAACCCCATGTACTCTTTTAGGTCTTTAATTTATAGGTCTTTTTTCTTCACTTCCACTTGGTCAACATGGGCATAATTGTCCAAGATGGATTACCAGTTAGGATTTTGTGCTAAAATGGAGCTGATTCTAGCTTTGGCCATTTGGATCTCTTTCTTGTTAATTTACTTATACATACCCACCTGATCACGAAAGTGTTCCTTAAGCCTTTCATGTTTCTTTGCCTCGTTCTACCACACACTAATTTCAATAGTTGACTTTTGTCGAATGACATGTACCCCTTCATTAACAAGATTATATTTTCTCTTGCAAGGCAACTCATGTCTTGGTTAACCCTCACTAGTTGTTTCCTTAACTAGTTAATTCTCTTCTCCAAAATGTTTTTCTGCTTTTCCATAATGGTCAACCTCATGTTATTAGTAGCAATTCATTTATTTTCCTCTTGGACTATGGTAAGTGCCTTAACATGTGCATGCGTTTATGCTTCAACTACTAAGGCATTCCATACTAGGTTCTCCTTCTCCATTGCCATCTGTTTATTCTGCTCAATAATGTAATTTAGTTGTTCAATTGTAAACTAATGTATTTGGTCAAATTCAATGAATTGTGTAGGATCTCTATGTTTATCTCTCAAGGCTATAAGATCTTCTTGGAGTCTATGGACCTCTACTTCTACATGCTCTGCCTTAGTCTCTACCATGACTAGTTTTCTTATGGTAGTAATGAGCTTAGACTGTACTATAATGACATCATTAGGGATGTTAGAAATTGTTGTCATGACTTTCCTAATCTGTAGTATCCTATCGAGAACATTTTCATATTTAGCATGATTCATTGAGGTTCTAGCTAACATTTAAACATCTCTAGCTTCAGTTTAATCTACCAGTGACACAATAGGTACATTGAAAAATTATTTGATGTCATCGGTGATAACCTCTGCTACTTCTGCTACATCTTGGTGCTACATTACCACTACTATGGCTTCCTCTCTAGTCTCTAGCACCACTTCGAATGATGTAGCATTCCCAAAGATCTATTGTGATTATTGGACATCTCCTTCTAACTGCAGTGAGATCTATCCACTTGTTGGATCTGCTGAAACTGTGGGCTGGCACTGTCTATGACACTGTAAAGGTTTGTGTCCTCCCTTATTTCCTAGTAGATGGTTTCTACAATCTTTTGCAGATGATTCATTGATGGTCTATAATTTTGTGATGGTAGAGGTGGAACTTACTATTGTTATTATTATTTTTTTGTTACTACTACTGCTGTTGCTACTACTATTCTTGCTATTGCTACTATTGTTGTTGTTGTTGCTTTTGTTATTTTTCTTGTTACTCTTCATCATGATTTTTTCTAGGTGATGCTAATTTAAGCAATTCAGCATATGAAGCATTCAGAGCTCTCTTAGGAATGTCATTAGTGTATCCTAGGATTCCAATATGCTTGCATAGCTTCTTGATAAGACAAGGAAATGGAATTGTTGGCTTTCCTACCTTCCTTTCTTCAAACTACCTCTAGATTTTCATAAAGTAGAGTTGTGCAAGGTTGGCATTGTATTTTCCCATTAGGATCACACTTCCTCTAGCTACATAAGGGGATAGTCAGTTGAGTCCTTTTGTTGGAAGCATGTGATAGGTGTTGATTTGAAATAGATTCGCTCCTCTAGAGTTAGCTCACTATATCCCTTATCTTCCTTTCCATATGCCCATTTCAACCATAGGTTTATGGTTTTATGAATCGATCGAGTGGATAGATGTGCTACTCCTTCATTGGGTATGTTGAGCACTTCAACTATCACCTTAATTGAGAATGAGATTGAGATTCCTCCAATGTTAACAATGGTAACCTCTTCTTTATTATTCCAGAACTTATAGGTTTCTCTAAGATATCATTTGCACTATCAGATAGGATATGACATAGTGGTGATGCTTTAAGTTGTTTCTTTACTATCTTTGGTGTAAATTTCATGAATAGGCCAAAGTTCATCTCCACAATGACTATGGTCAAAATTGATCTTTGTTGAATAACTAATAGGTAGTCTTGTGATAACATGAGGTGTTGTCCTTGCACTTGTGCTTCTTCTACCTCTCCTTGGACTGATTGTCCCATACTGGGAGTTTCTTGATGGATACTAAATGATTAGGCTTCCTACTCCTCATGTTCTATTTTTGATTCTCCTGTTCAGCCTCTACCTTGGCCTCTTGATCATTTGCTTGCATCTTGTGAGGGTTCTTCTCTTTGTGCTCCTCTCTTTGGGGCCATCTACAATCATCAATGATTTAGAATTACTAAGGTATTTTCACATATTCTTAACAGTTAGATACCTTACTCATACCCTTAATTACATTCAGCTCTTAGTTTATTATGATTGCAAAGTTAGAAAAATTTTTAAAAGTTTTCCCATTAGTGTTGGTTTTCTTATAACCCTTCACAATTATTCATCTTTCCCTATGTATGGCTCATAATGATGGTTACAGTTCCTTAGGAGCATTATGTAAGTGTTTCTAGCATTAATATGATTGATTTTCATTGAAAATTTCAAGTTTTACTTCATACTTATTCTTAAAATACCTTCCAGGCATTAGTAATTTTTGAAAAATTAGCTCATATTTTCCTCACTATCATCCCCCATGACTAAGATGAGCACTTTGGGATCAAATAGATTCAAAAATCATGGAAATCGGAGCAATAACGTGCAAAATATAGCTTGGGAACACTAGGAGGTTAAAGCTCAATTCATAGAAGAAAATTTGGAAAATCTCCCTTACTTCAAATGAGAAAGAATGAAAATTTTTGCTAAGTGTCCACCTATATATAGGTTTTATGTGACCCAATAATGGGGTTTTCCTATTATCAGAGCCCAAAAAAATTTAATTTTCATGAAATTCTGAGGAGAAAATTTGATTCTTCTAAATATTTGGAAGGTTTAAAGGTTACTCAAAGGATCTGGATAATGGACATATGCATATATTTTTTAAAAAAAATTATCATTGGAAGTTCATAAAGAAGGAATCTCAGGCTACAAAAGTTCATAAGATGCTTAAGAAGGCTAATGAATCTATGTGGTGAGAATGGATGGTTCAAATGATATGAGAAGTATTTATTGGAATTTGTTTATGTTGGAAGGTTCAAGATGATGTGAAATTGCCTAGTAGGTGTAAGGTACAATAGTTATACAAGTGGATCCTCCCCAAAGCAACCTCTAGGCCTTATTGCCCTTGTATAACCACAACTAAAAGTGTCCGTAGGCACTTAAGGAGTTGAATGTAACACATATCTATTTAGCAAAACACACATATTAGTACCACAAAATTGAGAAAATTACACTATGTTATAGAAAATCACAAGTTATGACTATACTTTCAATGAGATGAAATGGACTTAGAAGGGATTACAGAAATCAGGACGTGAGGTATCTTACCATAGGCATAATGAATTTCTGTGTTTAATTAATGGTTAAAGTAATTACTAGCCTTTCTATCCAAGATTTAAACCAAGTCCAGGCTATATTTTAGTGACATCACATCATTTCATCTCATGGAATTACAACTGTAAGACCATCAATGTTGCAAGGAGTCTCGTCACTTGGCATATTTCTCAAGGAAGGAGCCTATGCATAGCAGTTTATTGTATATTTAGATTTCTAAGAAGCTGCCTACCTTCAAGCATGGATAACATGTGTTTTTAGTGGAACCCCTAGAAATTTATTCTATGCTCTCTTTTTTTTTTTGGTATCAACCTTTCAAGATAGCACTTATTTTACTCTTACTTCCATTTTTCTTTAAATCTACAAGGATGTAATACAACCTTAGCAACATGATAGAACTCACAATAATAATCCAAAAGAATTCACAAATCTCCTTGATGTCACACCCTTTTCATTCCCTCTTGGTTTATTCTTAGTTATATGATAGAAAAGAATATCATTATGGCCATGGTAACAACCTCTTCTTAATGGAATGGTTGGATGGATGGTGTGGGTTCATTATTTAAACAATTAGTCCCTTATGACTTGATAACAAAGAGGAATCTTCACCTTAGTAGACTACATCTTGCTTTTATTCGTAACATGTCTTATTAGTAAGCAAAATTATCTACAAAGGGTTTGAAAACAAGTATGAAAGAAATGAAAAAGATAGTAAGAATTATAAAAAGGTGTAAATAATGAAAAATGTTTAAAAATTGAGAATGTGAAAGAATTGAAAGATATATCAAAGAATGTCAAGAATTTAAGAAATGAAAAGTATCAAAGAATAAGAAAATAGTAAAGATGTGAAAAATGAAAAGAAAATGAAAAATTCAAGAATGTATCCATGGTTCTAAATTGACTCCCCCACAACTATTATTAAGATTAGGTAAATGGAAGAAAGAACAAGTAGAAAACTGGTGGGTAGGTTGGGTAGACTCTTTTGAATATTCATAATATGGTTTGACTTGTTGGATATTAACAAGGATAAGCATATGTATACTAGATGGGTGGTGGATATGTAAGGCACTAGAGGGATAAGTTGCTTGCACAATGTATGGTCCCTTCCAAAGTGTCTAGAATTTAGCTTTTTTGAGTAAATGACTAGGATTATAATAAAGGAACTTGTCACCCAATTAGATGGTTACATTCCTTATTCATGAATCATGCCTAATTTTGAAGTAATGCTTATGGACTTCACTACTCATAAGTGCTACTAGTATATTCTCATCTAAAATATTTAGGTTCATGAGACATTCCTTTTGGGCTAAACTCAAATTAAGGTAAATTTCACTAGTAGTAGCTAAAGTGTGAAGCTCTACCTTACTTGGAAGCATTAACAACTTTCCATAGACCAACTTGTATGGTGTGTACCCTATAGGTCATTCTAGAATGTCCTATAGGCCCATAGAGCATCATTTAATTTAGTACTAAAATCCTATCTAAACCTACTAATCATCTTAGTGAGTATTCTAGTAATTTCATGATTAGTGACTTTGACTTGATCATTTGCTAAGGGATGATATGGTGTTGTTAGCTTATGGTTCACCCCAAGTTGTTGCATGAGTTTCTTAAAGGTAGCAACAATGAAGTAAGTCCCATTATCCAATTTAAGCATTCTTGGTACTCTAAATCTATTCATCACATGTTGTTGGAAAAATTTGATAGCTATCTTTACTATACAACCTTTTACTGTTGTTGCCTCTACCCACTTTGTGTAGTAATCCATAGTCACATAATATACACTTTTCTATTTTATATTAGTTGAATTAGCCTCATAAAATCAATTCCTGATATATCAAAAGAATCTAGTGGTTGTATCCAATGTTGTGGCCCTTCATATTTGGTTGTAATTACTCCATCCTTTTTGACAACATTCATAAGATTGTGTAAAAATGTGGGCATTTCTAAATAAAGTAGGCCAAAAGTAGCTTGCCATCAGTAGTTTGAGTGTCGTTCTATGCCTTACATAGAGGCCATCACATGGGCCTTCATGAACATCCTATGAAGCTCTCTATTGGTCACAATCTGGCACACACCATCTAACAAGCCCATCTGCATAGATCTTGTATAGGTTGCCATCAATTTCCATGTACTATTTTACTCTGTGAAGGAATTTTTCATGTTGTTTTCAACTCCATTTAATAGGAAGCTCTTGTGTTATTAGATAAGCTAGGTACTCTATGCTCCATGGCTTCCCTGTTGAATCTACAACCTTTACTTTTCTAGGAAATAGATCCTCATTGAGAAATTGGTCTAATAAATGTTCCACTTGATTCTCTAAATCCCATTTCAACCTTAATAGATGATCAACTACTACATTTTCTATTCTTTACTTATCAATCATTGTAATATTAAAGTCTTGAAGAATCACAAGTCATCTTATCACTCTAGGACTGACCACTACTTTATTCATAAGAAATCAAATGGAACTATGATCGCTGTGGACATAGATTTAGTAATCGAGCACATAATGTTTGAATTTTTCAAGCACATACACCATGGCCATCGACTTCATTTCAATTGTGGTGTAATTTAATTGTGCTCCAATGATGCTTCTACTATATAATGTATGCAGTATGGTCTTTTCTGATCATTGATTTGTGTCAGTACTGCATCAAGCACATAATTAGAAGCATTAGTCAAGATATGAAAAGTTCTTCATCAATTCAGAACTTAGAGGATTGGTGTCTCAACCAATTTTTTCTTTAAGGCTTCAAATGCCTTTTCACATGACTCAGTCCACTCGAAGGGTACATCCTTCTTCATGAGTTCCATAAGTAATTTGACTATCTTTGAAAAGTTTTCAATCAGCCTCCTATAGTATCCCGTATGGCCTAAAAGGGATCTTACATCTTTCACTGTCTATGGTCATTGAGTAATGTTTTGGATGACTATGATATTTTCAAGATCTAACTCAATACCCTTTTGGGAGATTTTATGTCCCAGCACTATACCTTCTTGGACCATAAGATATCTTTTCTGCCAATTGAGCTTCAGATTAGTTTCAAGACAACTCTTAAGTACCTGCTCCAATTGGTCCAAGACTTGTTTGAAATCTACCCTATATATGGAAAAATCATTCATAAAGACTTCAACACCATTACCCATATACTTCTAGAAGATGCTTAATACCAATCTCTGGAAGGTGGTTGGCGCATTGCAAAGACCAAAGGGCATCTCACTGTAAGCAAACATTCTCCATGGACTAGTGAACATGATTTTTTTCTTAGTCTTTGGATGCAATGCAAATCTAATTGTATCTACTATACCCATCAAGAAAACTATGATACTCATGTCTTGAAATTATGTCTAGGATCTAATCAACAAATGGCAATGGGAAGTGATCCTTGAACTTGGTAGAGTTCAACGTCCAAACATCAATGCCGATGCACCATTTACCCCCCTTCTTTGGAACTATCACTAAAGGACTGACCCATTTACTATACACAATAGGATAGATGAATCCTACCTTTAGTAATTTCTCCAATTCTTACCTGACTACCTCCTTTAATTTAGGATTCAGCTTTCGTTGATGTTGGCATTTTGATTTGATGGTAGGATTGGTATAGATCCAATGTTAATAAATTTGTGGATCAATTCCCATGATCTTATCATAAAACCACATGAATGTTGTAGGTCATTTATTAAGTAGTTTCCTTTTCTATCCTTTTTCTAAGTTGGCATTGATAATTATCAACTTCTTTTTGTTCAAAAATGCATATTCTAATGTTGCTAGTAGGGCTTTCAATTTTAGTGATTCTGGTTCCATTGTGTCTAAGATCTCCAAGTGTCCCTAGTTTGTTTCTTCTTCCTGATTGATTTGATGATAGGAGTGTTCTTTCTTTAGCTATTCTAACTTGTCAATTTCTCTAATGTAGGTACTAATGATTTATTCTTCCATTTCCATGTACTTGTCAAATTAAGTTTCTTCACTTGTAATTAGCCACTAGGTGCCCTCTTGTTGGGTGACTGTTGCATATAGAAAATTTTTCACACATCTTGTTTTAACACATCTATTGCATGCCTTGGTCTCCACTCATTTGATAGCATAGATTCTTTGCATACAATTGCATCCATTATCACTATATGTGATACATGAAACTCTTTGTCTTTGTATGTTTCTAGCCTCATCTTCCTTGGAATTTCCAAGGAGAAATCATGAATTTCAAGCTTAGCATCCATGGTGCTAAAGCAAGATCTTTCCATGATAATTGGAAATTATCCCTTATTTTTCCCCATGTCAATAACTAGAAAATTAGTAGGGTAAGACCGGCCACTAATGGTAGTAATCACATCATCCACTTGTCCATGTGAAACTATGATTGAGTGGTTTGCAAGCTCTAAGCAAATGTTACTTTTCTTTAGTGATGGTAAGTTCCAATCCTGATACATGTCTTGAGATATCAAGTTTACTTCAGACCTAGAATCTCATAGAGCTTTGCATGATCTTTATCCTTCTTCCTAAATCAGTTCTCTTTTGTGGGAGAGCCCTTGTCTTAATCCAATGAGTTATTGTCTGAGTAAGTGATAAGCAGCAAGGTACCCCTATGCCCAACCATACAAAGCACTAAGGCAGTTACGCATGATCTGGTTGAATTCCATGGACCTATAGTTATTTAGTATACTAATTCCTCTAGGAAGTGAAATGGGCATGAGGAACATTTTTTGTCTTCCCAACTACACTTGTGAGGCTCAAGGGTATGGTTTAAGTGTAATTAAAGTACATGATTTTTTATCGTTTTATGTTTTATAAATGTAATCACCTACAACAAGAATGAAGACTAGAGTAATTTAAAATCTAATTCATTTACTACCTATCTAGCCTAACATAAGTACCTGTCCCACTTTCCTAGACACATTCTAAACACATATAGTCCTACTGGGCTACCAAATGTTAAGCGTTGCAAGGTTACCAAGTACTATATGTATGCTTGAAGTGGTTGTGCTTGTGTTCATTAACAACTAAAAATTAATTTCTTAATTCAAATTCATGAAAGTAAAGTGCATTAAAAGAAACATTAATCTGTTCTCAATGCTGCAAGGATTGTCAAAAGAGTTTGTTTTTATTCTAATCATACTATTGTGCTCAAGTACATCACTGCTCGAACAAAGAACCGTACACACTTAGACTCCTTCTACAAGTACTCAAAAAATACTCTAACTCAAGAGAAAATAAACTACAAGAGCTTCACTGCAATGACTATAAACTGACATGAAAACTGTTAGCCTAGGCACTATATTTATAGGCTGGCGTATATCCCACGATGTCAAATACCTAACATTGGGGCATGAGCAAAATGCGATTCATCATACCTCCATGACTGAATGAAAACTCATCCTTGAGTGAAAAAGAGGAGGAACAAGTTCCTTACAAAATATTCAGTAGGTATGGATTATTAACTGACATACAAACTAACTCAGATGGAACAAATAGACTCTCAATGCCCAAGTGACAAAATTGCAATCTTTATAAAATTTTGGTGTTCATGATAAGAGAAGTGAATGCCTTAAATAACACTAACATCCAACACCTCTTGGCAACTAAAGAATGAGAGAAAAGAGATCCAATGATCATAAATAGCTTGCATCGTGTGGTACTACTGCATCATCCTTGGTGAAGATAGTCCTACTTCTAGTCCATGCTTCCCACTACATACCACTATAGTCACAACAAAATCATGAATTAGTATACAATGTGNTACCACTATAGTCACAACAAAATCATGAATTAGTATACAATGTGTAATGCATAGCTATTAAATGCCTTGTCTCATCAGTGGTTACACTCATCTAGGTTGTGACTGTGGTAGATTGATTCCTTTAGTAGTGTTAGCAAGAAGGTTGACAAATAGGGTAAAATAGATAAGCAATCCATTAAACTTGAAAAAGTTTAACACAAGAAAAATATTTGAAGAGGGTGTAAGAATTCATAATAATAAAAAGAAAAGTTCACCAAAAAATGTTGTGAATATGTGCACAATTGGATGTCATATATGGGGTAAATAAAAAGAATTTGATTGTAAGAGTATTTAAGGGTAAAGAACTTAACTAACCGAACCAAAAGATATACAAGTGGGTCCTCCCCAAAGTAGACACAGGTATTTTATGCCCTTGCATAACTTCAAACCAAAGAGTCTGTGGGCTCCACAGATGACTAATGGTTATAGAAGGTTAAGTACAAAAACCCGAAAGAAACTAAGTAAGAATTCCAACACATCAAACCAGGACATCGAATAAGAACATGAAATTGATTGTGAGGTGAGACATGGAAAGAGTAGATGGATGAGAGAGAGTGGAATGGAGTTCCTAATTAAGGTTACATGAAGTCCCTTGTGAATTGTTTGGTTAAATAACTTGATAGGATCCATCATTAGTCCAAATCAAAACCACCCATGTTCAATGACTTCACATCATCATTCTAAGACTAGTCCATCCCCCCTAAGACATAAGAGTGCTCCCACAGAACAACCATCATTCCCTGTTACAAAAGAAAATAGAAGTAGTAAGTGAGGAAGGGCCTTAGTTAAAGGGGACTTGTTCCATAACCATTGCTTATAGCCTGTTTATTTTTTCTAAGGAGTATGCTTTGAATTCCTATCATTTTTTTGGAAATGGAAACCACACCATGCAAAGACGTATGCATTTATTTTGTCTAAGGGTGTGCTTTGAATTCTCATCATTTTCTTTCTAATGAGAACCACACCATGCAAAGATGTATGCATTTTATTTTGTCTAAGGGGTGTGATTTGAATTCTCATCATTTTTTTCTTTTTTTCTCTTAATTTGAATCAAACCATGCAAATACATATTCAACTTTCTTTTATTGGTCAACACAAAATGGTAAGAAATCCATGAAAACAAACATGCACCTAGGCAAATAGAAAGGCACAAAGATTATTGAATCCCCTTAAACTCACACTCTATTCAAACCTTTGAATCCTTTCCAATTCCGAAAACTACCAAAGTCATAAATTTGTTAAATTTTTCTTAATCAAAAAGGGACTGCATGTTTCCAGAACAAGGAAAACCATAGAGTTTGTAGATGGGTGGATGTCGTGGACTCATTACCTATTGTATGAAAAAGAAACCATGTCCTAATTATCTGTAATGAAATTCAAAGCTAGAAAATAGACACCAACAATCAAATAAGAAAATAGCACATACCACCATCAAGCAACATATTACCATTGTACCTAGCATTTATTAACAAAAATTTAGAAAATCACACCAAAATAAAATAAAATAAAATATAAAACAAGTGTAAAATATTTAAGAAATAGTAAATGTACTAATGATGGTGTAAAACAAAAATTAGAAAAGATTAATAACATGAAAACAAGAAGATGTAAAATAACAAATGTGTAAAATAAAAAATTTGAAACACTAAGGAGCCACTTATATGGTTAGCATGGGGGGCCATCTCCCTCATGACTAACTTGAAAGGAGGAGATCCAAAATATGGAGCTTGGTTGTCCATCTGATGAGGTGCTTATTGTATTAGCTAGCTTATGCTCATGGAAAGGTTTGATTTTTTGGATGTTGACTAGCGATTTCTTGTCTGGGCTCTTAGGTTTGTAGATCATCCCCAGAATGAGAAATTTTGTAAATGATGTAAGGAACTTTTCAAAACATTTGGAACTTAGTTCATTGAAGTACATGTGTGGGGTCCTAGTAGAGAACCTTATCTCCTAATTGAAATTTGACTTTCCTAATTTTAAGGTTATAACGATTTTTGGTATAGTCCTTTTGAAACTCATTAAATGATAGGGCTACTAATTGGTAGCATGCTAAGATTCATTATTCTTTCTTTTTGTGCTAGAATCAAGTCAAGGTCGAGGTCATAGGCTATTGAAAGTGTATAGAGTTCAAATTGAATAGGAAGTGTTCATAATTTTTTGTACACAAGCTCATAGAAAGAATAGCCTATAGAAAGTTTCCATGTTGAGCGGTAGGCCCAAATGGAATTGTTAAGTTGTGTGCTCCAGTCTTTTCTATATTTTCTAACTATTCTTGTTAGAATCCTTGTGATGTCCCTATTGGTAACCTTAGCTTGACCATTAGCTTGGGGGTGGTAAGGTGTTATCATTTTATGTTCAATCCCCAAGCATTGCATCAGCTTCCAAAAAGTAGTGCCTATAAGGTGAGTTCCATTATCAAAAATTAATGCACATGGCACACCAAACCTACTTACAACATTTTGTTGTACAAACTAAGTAACAATAGAAGATGTACAATCAATGATGGCTACTGCTTCTACCCATTTTGTACAATAGTCAATAGTGACTATGATGTACGCCTTTCCATTTGACATGGGCATGATGGGACTCACAAAATAAATGCCCCAAATGTCGAAGAGTTCCAGTGGTTTTATCCATTGTTAAGATTCCTCCATTTGAGCAGTCATTCCACCATCTCATTGACATTATTCACAAGAGTGGACATAATGGTGAGCATCCCTAAAGATTGTTGGCCAATAGTACCCCTACCATTAGGATCTTAATGGTCGTGCATCACCTAGCATAGTGTCCTCCACAAGGACCTTCATGAGCATCTTGGAGAATGTGCAATTGATTGGCATCAAGGACACACCAATGAACCAGGCCATCAATGCACAACTTGTAGAGGTGTCCATTGATCTCCATGAAGTGTTTTAGCTTGTGACAAAACTGCTATTTCCTTTGATGATCCAACCCTTATGGCATCTCTTAGGTGAGAAGATAGGTGATAATGTCATCATACCATTTAGGCTCATTGGGAAATTGTCTAGTTATAGCCCCAAAAAAGAGGATTTTATCAGGAAACATATCAGGTAATGGATTTTCTTCCTCTTTGTTGTCCCATCGTAATCGAGACAAGTGGTCAATGACCACATTCTCAATGCCCTTTCGATCTACCATCATAAGATCAAATTCCTACGAGATCACCAACCACCATATAACATGGGGACTCACTATTGGCTTATTCATCAAGAAGTGGATGGCACTATGGTCCATGTGCACAAACACCTTATATCCAAGCACATAATGCCTAAACTTCTCTAGAGCAAACACCATTGCCATCATTTTTTTATGATGGTGTAATGTAGTTGGCACCCTCAATGCTTCAGCTAGCACAATGGATGTAGTATGGATGTTTCTTGTCATCCATTTCCATAAGCATGGCTTCTAAGGAATAATTCAATGCATCTGCCATGATATGAAATGGTTTGAAACAATTAGTTGCTTGTAGGATTTGAGTCTCTATAAGTTTCTCTTTTAACTGTTGGAATGTTTTTTCACATTCTATGGTCTAGACAAAGGGAGCATCTTTTTTTGTTAACTCCACCAATGGTTTTGTGATCTTAGATAAATTCTCTATGAATCACCAATAGTAGCCAATATGTCCAAGGAAATATTGAACATTTTTTATAGTTTTTGGTTAATGGGTTATTCCTTGGATAACCTTTATTTTCTCAAGGTCTACCTCAATTCTTGCTTGTGATATTCTATGCCCCAATACAATGCCTTCCTGGACCATTAAGTGACTTTTTTGCTAATTAAGCTACAAGTTGATTTCAACACATCATTCTAGCACTTGCTCAAGGTGGTCCAAGGCTTGTTCAAATGTAGCTCTATAAGTGAAGAACTCATCCATGAATATTTCCACAACACTACCAATCTATTGTTGAAAAATACTTAGAACTAGTTGTTGGAATGTAGTAGGAGCATTGCATAGACCAAATGACATCTTGCGATATGCAGAAGTCCCCCAAGGACTTGGTGAATGTTGTCTTTAGTTGGTCTTCTAGTGCAATTTGAATTTGGTTATAGCCACTATAACCATCTAGAAAACTATAGTAGCAATGCCTAGATATTGTGTCTAATACCTGATCCATAAATGGCAACAAAAAATGATCTTTGAATGTTGTCACATTTAACAATCAAAAATTGATGCAGACCTACCACTTGTCTCCTTTCTTTGGCATAATCATGAGTGGACTAACCCACTCACTATCCGCAATGGGATGAATGAACCCCACCTTAAGGAGTTGTTCGATTTCCTCTTTGATGATCTACTTTAGTTTAGGGTTCAATCGCCTTTGTGACTATCTTTTTGACTTCATGGAAAAATCAGTGTAGATGTGATGTTGGCATATCCTAAGATTAATCCTTGTGAGTTTAGGATATGACCAAGCAAATGCTAATGACAATTTTTTTAAATACCTTCAATAGCATCCTTTTTTCCTCTGGAGCAAGATTTGCATTGATTATGATCGGCATCCCATTTTTTCAAAACACATATTTCATTTCAACTAGTAACATTTTTAGTTTAAGGGGCTCTTACTTAAAATTTTCATGAACCTCCAACTCTCCCCAATGAGTATCATCATTTGTATCGTTAGAAAGTTGGTAATGAACTTGCTTGAGTTCATTCATGCCTACAACATATGCGCATGTCAAGCTCTTAGTCACTTCCATGCAAAGTGTGCTGCTTTTTGAATTAGTGGTCAGTCACTAAGTGCCCTCTTGTTTTGTGGCTACTATGTATAGACACCTTTGAATTTCTACTTTTGGCACACACTACTTGCATGTAGAGATAGATTCTTACTTTACGGCCTAGAGTCTCTACACATAATTGCACCTTGTATCATTGTACATGATGCATGAAACTCTCTTCTTCTTGATCTTTCCAAATGCATTTCCTTTGGATATTTTCAAGGAAAGCCCATTCTTACATTAATGCTACTTAGCCATGTCCTTCTCATGATAATTGGAAAATCCCATTTTCAGTTTTCCACCTTGATCACTAGAAAATTAGTAGGATAAGACCATGCACAAATAGTGGTCACAATTTCTTCCACCAATCCCAATGGAATAGTGATGGTTTGGTTTACCAATTCTAATCTAATATTGCTCTTCTTGAGAGGAGGTAGGTTCCATGCAGTGTACATCTCATGGAAAATTAAATTGACACCAGAACCTGAGTCGAGAAGAGCCTTGAATGGTTTATTCTCAACAATCTATAAATAAATCAGAGGACTTCCAAAATCCAACAAAATATAGTATGAGTAAGCATTACAATATGGATCCTAGGTAGATTTTGGTTTGAAGGGGACTCAAAGGTATTGGATACAAAGGAAGATGGAGAAACAAGGTTGTCAACCATGAGTGCTATCAAGGGCTTAGGTGGACTATGGGGTGGAAAGAAAGATCTTTTTCTTAATCAATTATTTGACTCATTTGATTGATAAATCAATTGTAGGTTAATCACACTGGTATCATTGTGTTGTTGCAGTTGAGTTGGTAGTTCACCCTACATAGGTGGAGCAGGTGGTAGCTATGCAACTAGAGGAGGAACATCTGCAAGGATAATAGGAGGATAAGGGTAAGAGGTGGTATCCCTTCTTTCATGTGGAAACTAAGTTTAATAATAATTAGAAGGATGGTAGTGAGGTTGCAAAGTAGAAACATGACCGGAGAAGTCACATGAAGATAGTGGTTGTTGAATGTAGTAACCATATGGATCAAGATTTCGATAAGGGTATTGTTACCTTGGTGATGCTATCACCCATGATTGTGATTGCTACCACTATTGATACTACTCATATGGTTGCGATGGAGCTCCACTTGGATAACACTGTTGTTATTGGTGGAACTGCCTAAAATTACCTTAAGGATAAGGTAACCTTCTAGATGTTTTTATTTGTGTAAGTCATGGATTTAAAGCATACACCCTAGACTCCTATAAATGTGACACTATGGGATAACATCCTTTAGGATGTTCATACCAGCAAACATCACATCCACCATTATCATCTAATTCACTTTTCACAACTTCTTTTATCACAGCAACCTTTCCCTACCTTTTTGATAGGCACATTCAACTTCCTTGCACCTCATGTGCTCACAATCACTACCTTATTCTTTGGACTCTTCATCAATTTTAAGGATAGCTTGAAATTTTCTATCCATGAAGTCTCATAACTGATCAACCTTGGCTATATGTTTAGATTAAATTTTTGGAGTGGCAAGGTTTTCTTATTCACTCCCTCATCAGGTGCAAACTCATCCTCACTATCACAAAATCAAAACTTCCTCTTACAAATGGAAGGATCACGATTGTACTTTTCTACAGTTTCTCTTTTTCTTAGTTTTCCCTCCTCTTTAGATACCTACTCAATTAATCTTTGTATCTGACAAGCGCTTAATTTTAATAGTCACCCTTGGGCATAGACACCAAGGGTTCTCCTCATTTCTAATCGAAGCCCATCTACAATTTGGTGAAGTTGATCTAGTTGAGAATAACCATGACCAAGACATTTGTGCATGAAGGCATAGTATTGGCCAATGGTGGCATCCAAGGGTTCATGTGTTCCTTGTTTCCATCCTTGGATTTGTCATCTCAAGTTAGACACTCTAGAGTATGTTTAATATTTATCATTAAATAATTCAAACATGGTACTCCATCGTTTAATAGATTCTAGCTCTAAGGACCGATACCAATTTTCTACTTTTTTAATTAGTTTCCTTGAGAATAACTTAAGTTTTTGCCACTCATTCTCTATGTTTTGCAAGGCACATGCATCTTGAAAAAGCTTAGAGATGATTCTATGGATCAAAGTTATATCCTGCTTTGAACTGAGAAATATTGTTCATGTCTAACATTTTGATCCAACTATTCTTTACATGCCTTGTTAGAATTCCTACTTTCTTTGTAATATTAAATATACTTTGGGCAGCAAGAAAGGCTCATTAAGGCCATGATCATGATGCCTATAATGTCCTCTACTATCCCTTCATTCATGGTGATGTGCCTCTTGAATGTTTGCACCCTTGATCTTACCTTTTCCGATGGTCCCTTCGATCATTTTAGTCCTGTCAATCATTTCAATCACCTTCATCATGGTCTCACCTCCTACAATCATGGTCAAAGCTAGAAGAAGAAAAAGATGAATATGAAGTGGAAGAGGAAGAAGAACCAGCACCATCACGGTGTTTGCTACTACCTCTTTGGAAATCATGACCATGATCATAATTTTTCTTTTTGTCCACATTCCTACCTTGACTTGCCCTTCCAGATCCTTCTTTGTCATTAGATCCATTTTTACTAGAACCAGGATTGTGTATTGTGGACTGCAAGTTCTAGTTTTCACCTCCTTCATCAAGGTTAAAGAGAGGAATTTCACTGAATGGAAAACCCCTAGAGAAAGGTTCACCACCATCTTGTTAGTATAATAGGAATGGAGAATCATTAAATCTTTTTTCCTTTGCAAATTCATAGTGTTGTTCTATCTATCGATCCCATAGACATTATGCTTTAATGGGATGATAATCTCTGGTGTCAGTATCTTGCACAATGTATTTAGCATGACATTCCTAGAAAGCCCATCATACAAGAATTTGTTTGAGCATTATAGAATTGAATCGATCGAGTGGTAACACAATGTTGCCCTCCATGTTACACCACCACAACTATTCATCCTGATGTAGGATGAAGGTGAAATTTGGTACATACTCATCAGGATGAGCATAGACAATTTAATACTATTAAGGCATTGGCTAATAAGATCTATTAGACTTGGATAGAGAAGCACTCCTATGAGAAGAAGACATTTTCAATTAGATTAGAAAAAATGTAGTGTGGTTGTAAATTTTTGTTGTAGTAACTGTAAAACATGAAATGACTCTAAGGTTCATACCAATAATTTAAATAATTTTGCTAGGTCCTAAATAACACACAAAACAACCAAAAGTTCCCTAGAAATGGCACTAATGATGAGTGGTGAGGTACCCCTACACCCAACCATATGAATCACTAAGGCTGTTATGTGCAATCCTATTGAATTCCATGGACCTATAGTTCTCTAGTACACTAATTCCTCTAGGAAGTGAAATGGGCCCTGAGAACATTTTTTTGTCTTTCCAACTACACTTTTGAGGCTCAAGGGTATGATTTAAGTGTAATTAAGGTACATGATTTTTTATTGTTTTCTATTTTATAAATGTAATCATCTACAAAAAGAATGAAGAGTAGAGTAATTTAAAATCTAATTTGTTTACTGCCTATCTAACCTAACACAAGTACTCATCCCACTTTCCTGAACACATCCTAAACACATATAGTGCTGCTGGGCTACTAAACATTAAGTGTTATTAGGTTACCAAATACTATATGTCTACTCAAGGTGGTCGTGCTTGTGTTCATTAACAACTAAAAATTAATTGCTTATTTCAAATGCATGAAAGTAAAGTGCATTAAAAGAAACATTAATCTATTCTTAGTGTTGCAAGGATTTTCAAAAGAGTTCATTTTTATTCCCATTACATTGCTACACTCAGGTACATTAGTGCTTGAACAAAGAACTGTACACACTTAGACTCCTTCTATGGGCACTTAGAAAATATTCTAACTCTGAAGAAAATAAACTTCAAGAGCTTCACTATAATGACTAAAAATTGATATGAAAACTGTGAGCCTAGGCACTATATTTATAGGTTGGCATATATCCTACAACATCGGATACCCAACATTGCATCTGGGCTCCAACATCGAATACCCAACACCAAGGCATGAGTAAAATGTGATTCATCAGTAAGCATGACAATTGTGACATTTGACCATGATGAAGTTGGAAGCTTGCTATGTTGAGAAAGACTTGATGTAGATGGGATGAAAGTAGAGGTATTCCCCATCCATTAAATCTTTTCTAGACTCGTTCTAAAGAATGTTCATTTCTTGGGTTGAGACTTGTAGGTAACCCTCTCCTCATGCATATTAACCATCCTAGTAGCATTCTTTTGTTGTGATTATGATGGTAATTCCCCCTGCATAACAGGATGTGGCACTGGTGGCAAAGGATTTAGGTGTTGATTAGAATTACTAGCTATTGGTGGATGCACATATGAGTTTGGATTAGTCCTTAGTGACATCAATCTTTGTTATTCTGCTAGATAGTACTATGGGATCTAAATAGCTACATTACAAAGTGATATTGGATGTTAAATGAAATATCCATATGAATCTAGCTATCTGTATAATGGATATTGTTGGTGAGGTGGTGGCATATCCCATGATTGAGGTTGCTACCATTGTTGATAATAGTGCTCCTATAGCTACAACAAAGCTCCACTAGGATAATACATTAGTTAGAGGTTTTGTCAGTAGTTACCTTGAGAATAAGGTAACCATTTGGACATCTATCTTTTATCAAATTTGAATTGAGTGCATATGCTCCTATCTCTTGTAGATGTTCCATGACTAGGCAACATCCCTTAGAATGTTCGTATTGACACATAGTGCAACCTTCCTCATCAGAGTTGGTGTCTAAGCACTTAACCATTGAAGCTACTTTGCCTTTCTATCTAGACTCTTTCTTCTGCCTCTTGTCTTTGCCTTTCCCAAAGGCTTACTTAGTTCTTTCCTTCACAATCTTTAATTTAGTTGCAAATTTTTCATCAATGGAATCCCACATTTTCTCTACTTTGGTTGTGATTTCATTTATAGATTTATGGATCAATCGAGTCTTTTTCTGGATAGCCTAATCTAAGGTTTCCTCCTCTTGTGTATCATACACTTGTACATCTCTTTTTTGAATTAATGGATCTCTATTATACTCTTCAACCAATTCCCTCTTTCTTAGCTCACCTTCCTCCTTTGCCACTTGATATGTAACCTGAAAAATTCTTACTCCAACTTCTACTCAAAAAAAAAAAAAAACTATGTGAATCTAGTATATTTTCCACTTGAATAGTTACTCTACTTTTGATACGTGGTTCATAAGTAATTTCTAATAGAACAGTTGGTAGCTGACCCACAATCTTTACTCTACTTTTTTCCACTTAAAAAATCCTCTTATTTGTTCTTTTAGAAATCCAACCAAGTTTCTTGCATATACATAATGACATGATAGTAGGAGTAGCTTCAAAATTAACTAAACAATTATGAAGATACTTGTCCTTTAACTTCATTGTCAAAAGTAAAGGAGGAGCTTCTTTATCAAGAGTATAATCATAGCTATTTTTTGTTTTCTCATCATTATTGGACACATAGCTTAACTCGTACTCTCCAACTCTCTTTTTAGCTTTAATAAACTCTAAAGCTTTTCTTTGCTGATCTCTAATCTATAGTAATTGATATATACTAATATTTTCCATGACATGTTTGAGATCTTCAATCAAATTATATTCTCCATCTCACTAAAAACTTGATTTCTCTATCCATTTATTAAAAGATTGATTTTGAGTACTCTACTCTACTTAATCTTCTTTCCTTTTATTTTTCTCCCTTCTACTTGGTTCAAAAATGTTTCTCTTAGTATATGGATCAGAAATAATGTTTGGAAGCCTAGAAGTAGTTAATCTTTCTTTAGATCTTAGATTATACCTATTTTCCTCATTGTTATTACACTCTTCATTTGACAATATATCCTCTTTAGAACTTGATAAGGAAGAAGTATCACTAGATCCATTACTAGAAGATTTGCTTGCATAATGAACACTAGATAACTCATTATCTGATTCAATATCAAGGAATTTGGATGTAACAAAATCACTTTCATCCTCATATTCTACTAAGATAGTATCTTGATGTTTACGTTTTCTAATTTTTCTTTCTTTATTAATCTTAACTTTCATCAAAGCTTTTTCTAGTTTCACTACTTTTTTGGACAAGTCTCTCATTAACTATCCTTTTTCAGATACTTTACTTTCTAACTCTTGCTCTGTCTTAACATGAGATGCCCCAATAATTCTTTAAGTTGAGCAAAATTTTGCATAGGAATCATCATTTTCTCTTCTTTTTATGAGTTGTAATAATCTCTTCATTACTTAAGTTCAACTATTTTTCTAGCTATATAGCTTTGCTAAAGTAGTCATTCAATCTTATCAAGTTTAGATTTTTTCTTAACCAAATTAAAATATTGAGATTTACATCCTTAAGATAGGTGTCTCTAAGCACTTCATTTGATGGTCTATACTATCTTTGAAAGAGCCCACAAATTCATTGAAACTTAATATTGAAATTTCTAATTGACTCTTTAACTCCTTGCTTAGCTTGTAGTAGCCCATAGTATAGTTATTTTTTATCTAATTGATTTTCAAACTAGGCTAAGAAAAGACTTTTTATATAATTCCAACTTGTGATACTGTTTCTTGGCAAGTTTGAATACCAAATTTGAGCCATATCTTTTAAATTTGCTATGAACAACCTATAGGCTTGATCTTGGTGTTGAATATTTACATGAGCCAAAGTTAACTCAACTAAGTGAAGGTATTCTTTAGCTAAGTAAGATTTTCCAAGAGTAAAAGGCTTAGGCAAATATTTGTAAACTACCTAAGAAATATCATGTAGTTTTGAAATCCTAATGGTGTAACTCTTTGTCAAGGATTTGCCATCCTATTAGAATTCCTTTTGATTTTTGAATTCTTATGCTTCTTTGACCTTCTCTTATAGACTAATAAACTATATAGAAGGGGTGATCTTCTTATCTTTCTAGTCTTTACTTCACTACTTATTCCAAACTCAAGAACCTTCTTATTCCTCTTTTAATGAATAATCAGTCTTATAATCAAGAATTTCTTTGGAACCTTTGAAATTTCCAAACTATTAGTCTATTTGAACATGAATTGAAAATAATATCTAACTTCTTAAACCCTCCTACCAACAAAGAACTATTGGAATGCTAGGACTATCAGGCTTATGAACTTAGAGGATACATTTTTAGGGCTCCTTCTAGAGCCAAAAGAATTGTTGATGACTGTTTGGGACCACCAATGTTAGAAGCCTCATGTTCTCATGACCTTGGGAAGTCATGGGATCAAAGATGTTTTTCAAAGAGGGTTTAGGTGCTTACTAGTCTCTAGCATCATCAAGGCCTAGGTACCTCCAAATAAACTTAGTAGTTATGAAATGAACTAATCATGAGTACGTGGTTGCTGTTGTAAATGTCGAAATGATTGGGTTATGTATGAAACTATAATTGGCTATCATAAAAACAATTCAACTAACTTTGTCAAATACTATGAGTTGTTAGAGATTCCTATTTTGTCCAATCACTTAGTCTATATAGTCCCTATAATATGTTACGTGTAACAAATAAAATTTTGCAAAAACATTTGAGCACAATTTTGTCAATCTACTTCAAAATTTACCCATAGAGAAAGTTCCACAAGAAAACTAGAAATAGAGCAAGATTCAATGTACTTAGAAAGATAAAGAAAAGAAAGCATATTTGTGTGAAATCTTAAATATTTAAGCAAGATAAATTGACACGAGGAAACACTTCGCAATAAAGCTATTCTACTTCAATCTAACTATGAATTGTCCAAACCCTTTGAACTCAACAAGCAACTTCATAAAAGACAATTGATGAGTAGTGAGTAGACCCAATTCCCAACCATATGAATCACTTAGTGTTCACATGTAATCCGGTCAAATTATATAGAATTATAGCCTTCTAAGTACACTGGTCTTTAAGAGGTAAAACTAACCATTGCAATCATTGTCTTTTCAATTACACTTGTAAAATGCAAAGGTATGGTTAACTACAACTAAGACATATAATTTTATCATTTTTTATGCTTTATGTTTTAAGTCACCTAATAATAAAAAATAAATAATTATATATTTAATTGCTTTTACTCTAACCAACTAACATTTAACTAATCCTAACATAAGCATCCACTCCCACTTACTGTACAAATCCCAAACATGTTTAACGCTGCTAGGTTACCAAACATTAAGCATTACTGGGATTACCAAGCACCAAGCATATGCTCAGGCTAGTTGTACTTATATGCTTAATTAATCACTATTTAATCTAGCTTAATTAATTACTTTAATTACTTAAAACCTTAAAGAAAATTGCTTAAAATATTAAATGCATAAAGGAAATAATTAATCTATTTTAAAGTACTATGAGTTTTATCAGAAAGCTCATCTTTATTACCACACACACTGTAGTGCTTAGGTACAACAGTGCTTAAATAAAGATACATATAATCTTTGACTCCTACAATGGGCACTTAGAAAAATATTCTAACTTTCAATTGGAAAAATAGCTAGAGCTTTGACACAACTTTGAGACTTCTTATCATAAATGTTGCTAGTAAGCACATATTTATAAATGAAATAAGGATCCCCATCAACAGGTACATGTCAAATCCTACATCAATGAGATCATGTCGATAACATCCTATCAACAAGGTTGCATTGACACCATCACATTGACACAACCAATCATGATGCTTCATCATATCCCACAACTGAATGAAAATTTTTCCTTGAGTTCTTTACAAAATTTTAAAAGGTATACACACACAAAAAACACAGAAACTACACAACAAAAACTAAGTGCCCAGAGTGTACAATTTTTCATTGATTACAAAATGTTAGGTGTTCAAAACAACAAAATTAAACACCAAGACAAGATTGGCAAACATAATTCCTCACATGGCATAAAAACATTGAAGAATGTCAACCAATCCTAGGCAGTGAAGGCTCTGAAGGATCTTATCTTACTTTGGGTACATGTGATGGTTGAGGAGGTTATGGTTGTCCTACAGTAGCTACAACTTCTAATGGTAAATGAAAGGTATCCAGCAATGCCTTCAGCTTCTCATCCTTTTCCCTAGGATCATCAATAGTCCATGTAACATCTCAAATTTGGGCTAGAGTAGGAAAATTCTAAGGATAAGACATTATCAAAAATAGCCCCTTAATGTTGACAAACTAGGCAGCGAAAAGCGTGCTCAACATCAAATGTCTTAACTACATTCTACAACTCTTAGTAGTCATTCATGCTCTTAGTAAGATTCTCAGCAATTGATTGTTGATGAGTGAACTTTACCTTGACAACCTTGAGTTCAATGTTCATAGTCACAAGTTTCTACTTGGTATCTTTGTGATGCTTGAACTTTGCTTTGTATAATAAGTATGAACTAGACACCTATTTCTCTGATTTAGACTATAGCTATCCAATGGTCAACATCACTAGATTTACATAACAGAGATTGGTAAGCTTCATGTACTTCGTTGTCTCCTTGGTCTGTAGCTCTTTCATGTAGATCTCCACTTTGCTATAGTCATTGAGCCCATCAAAGATAGGCTACTAGAAATTACCTCCTTTCTTAAGCTATAGGAGAACCTCATTCACTTTTTCCTTTGTCATCTATATGTGTTTCTCATTTATTTCTTTCTGCAAACCAACTTGATCTCTATAGTAATTTTTGACCCTCTCAAATTTGAGAGCTTTTTCAAAGCAGCTACCGCTATCGTAGATTTTTGGTGAAGGGATCAAGCTTTCTCCATGAAGAGATTTCTATTTTTAGCTACCAATATCCTCTATTCATTATTCACTTTAGCTAACTACTTCTGCTGTTTGTGGATAAAATCTTACATCTACTACTTCTACACATCAACATTGTACAAGCAATGATTCTATACGGTCAGAATCATAATCTCCTAGTGCATCTAATCTAAGTCCTTTTGAATGGTGTACATTTTGGCATTGGCCACAAACTAGTCAAAGAAGGCCATCTCCTTCTCATTCTCAACATTTTTGAGCTTATCTTCAAGCTTCTTGAAGGCTTAATCCCTTGTTAGTGCAAGGTTGAGAAACATGAGATTAGCAAGATGGGCTTTTAATTTAGCAACATCTACAGCCAAGCATTGGTTTTGTGCTTGTGCTATTTTGAGTTACCCCTCCAATATAATGTACTTGCCCCTCACTTTTAGTAGCTTCAACTGGGTTGTAGTGATTGTGTCCAAAAGGTCAAAGACATTTAGCATCAGTTGTCTAGTTCCCACCAGTCAATCTAGCAACTCCTCAAGCTAGGCTACACTCAATCTACCACTAACTATTCCTATGGATGTCTAAACATCTCTAAGTGTAGTAATGTTTGGTACAAACACCATAGGTGCATTAAGTACTTCAGTAATTCTATCAGCAACCACCTCTACTGTTGTCTCCTACTCATGGTGCTGCATCATGAAGACAATTGCCCTCTTGCCCTATTCCAAATGCACTAAAAAAGTAGCAGCATTACTAGAGATGTATGGGAATTCTTACTATTTCAAAAGAGATACTATTACTCCTCAAGCAATAGGATTTAAGCTTGTAGGTAGATACACTCTTTGGGCAAAAAAAATTGATCCACCTCTTTCCACCTGGCTGATAGTTCAAGCTACTTCATTGAGATGACTCATTGTTAGACAATAAATAGATGGATCACCATCACTTGTTCCTGATTGCTACTCCTACTCTCTCAAGAGCTACTCTTGGATCTCACACATGCACTCAAGGGTAATGTGGGCCTCCAACATTGCTTCATGAGTGGATGGTGGAGGTGGTGGTCATTGCTTCTCTTCTTGAATGACTTTGACAGCACTTTGTCCTTCATCATCTTCACCTAGGAACCAAATAAAGCAAGTCGAATAGCATCATTTGTATAGTAGGTTATGCCTCTCCTCTTGCATAATTTTTGGATGAGATATGGGAAGGGGAGTACCTTCCTTCCATGTTCATTTTCATTAAACTGCTTCTCCATCTCAAGATACATAAGTTGTGGAAGATGGCTAGGAATCTACCACTTAGAGTGGCACATGCATGAGCAGAGAAGGCAATGATCTTACTTGGTCTCACCATTGGATTAAGATGAAAGGCTGTAATTTTGAAGTATGTGCTCTCTACCATCATGAGTGCAATAAAATCCTTACAATCAACTCCATAACATTGTTGCATTCTTTCTTTCTTGACACCAGGATCTACTTGCATGGGAACTTCAACAAGGTTTGCCCCCATTTCTAGTATCCCAAGGACCTCTACGATAGCTTTCACTAAGTAAGATACTAAGATGTCCTTGATTTTAATTATTGAATCAACCTGTCAATTATTCCAGAACAAGTATGTTTCTTCCATGTATCACTCTTTGTTGGAATTGATTGTGGTCCACATGGGAGAGTTCTATAGTTGAGTCTTAACTTCTAGAGGTGCAAACTCCAAGAAAGGTTCAAAGTTTAACTCTTAGAGCATTGATTTCTAGACCTCCTTGTTCATGATCTACCTAAGGTAGGTTTCCATCAAAGTAACCTCAAGGTTTGGTCTAAGCTCTAGTGCCTCATCTCGATGACTTTGGGAATCTCTCGAATAGATTTCACTTTGAGCTCCTCCCAAAGTTCCATTTCATGGATCTCTACTTGTTCATGGATTTGTTCTTGGCCCCTTCCCATTTTTGGTCATTTTTCCTTTGGATAGGATGCTCCTCCTTCTTATGCATGCTTTCCCTTAGGTGCCATCTATGGTTAAAATACAACCAAGTATTAGCATTCTTTGTGTAACTTATAACATTTTGGTACCTTATCTCGTTGGGCAATTACACTTAAGCTAATTTTGGACCATGGCAAATTAAACATCATAAAAATTTGCATGTTATAGTCAATCTTCATCATGTAGCTTTCACCCCATGAAGCCCAAGGTAAAACTTCATTATAAATGTGAAAATTGTAACCTAAAATGGACAATTTCACATGCTTTATACTCTTGGGGCTGAAAAATGCCTCATAAGTGCTCAAAGCCTCATTCCCCAAGTGAAAAAAGTCACTTGGCTTGGGGGGTCAAAAATTCCTTTTGGAATGCCAAAAAAGGAAATTTGATGGGTTTTATGTGGTGTATGCATTTTTCTACACTGGAAACACATGTAAGGGGTAGATCGCACCTATCCCTAGCATGGAAGGATGGGGTTTTTGAAAACTTGATATCCAAATTTTCCATTTTTCTCACCCCCTAGCAATGAGCCAACTTGTAGATCTGAGGTTGTAGCAGTGAAGGACGGTTTGATATTATTAAAAGTGGCTTAGCACCCGAATCCTAGAGCAAATCACGTTGGCTTCAATGGGCTTTAAACTCTTGCATAAGTGAACCCACACCCACCACCCCCCCTTTCTGCTCATCCAAGCATCATTTGTACACATTTCTCTAACTTATTCTTTATTATTTCTCAATAAAGTTTTATGTCTTGAGTTTTATGTTCAAAAATTAATTTATTTTCTGTGCATTATTCAAATATATATGTATTCCCATGTTTTGCATCTCATAAGTCCCTGGTTGATCTGCCGAACCAGCTAGGGCACCTCGAATCCCATTTCTCTTGTGAAGGCCCTCATGATTCAAGATTGGAAAATTACTGCACCAAGGATCCTTTATCTTTATTCATCTCTTGGATAAAGTATTATTACTTCATAGACCTCTTCAATAAAAAAATCAACATCATACAAAAAAAAGAGGGAAGTATTCAAACTTATAAATAACTAAAACTTACCTTTGGTTGCTTTTCCTTATCTTGTCTTAAACTCTTCCAAGTTTGTTGGGGTTGTTGTTGAGCCTATTATTGAGGATGTTGTCTTATAACTACTGGACCACTAGAACTTTGCCTAGTACATTACCTCTAAAAGAAGAAATTTATTAGGAAAAAATAAATATATAGATAAAACATTAAACTAAGTAAGTTATATTTAAATATATACCTTGGGAGTAGTAAGTGTGATCTATTCTTGTGATTGAACCATACCAAAGGTTGAAGTATCTTAAATTTCTTCAACTTTTGCAACCCTAGCACTCTACATTGGTTCATTTTGCAGCTTAGATTGCACTATTAAAATACATTAAATAAAAACATAATTAAAAATAAGGAAATAATAACAACATGAAAATACCTCATTAGTTTCCTCCTAATTCTAAGCATGTTGTAAAGTCAGTTAACTTTTCTTAGCACCCATAATCTTACTCCTTGTAACTCTCTCATCTTCATGAAATTTAGAGCATAACCAGGGATTGTAATAAGTAAAATGATTTTTTAAATAATCATAACTTAGGATCATATACATGATCAAGGGTATACAACTTAGGGTATAGCATTTGGAAGGATTTTTTTGGGCAATAGTAATTTCAGTCATGGCATTATACCAGGTAGAGAAACAAGACAATGACTAGTCACAAATTCTACCAATTATGGCACCATGAAGTATGAAAATAGAATAAGAAGCAATATTAGATTGTTTTCTATACCATAAAACCTTGCTACTAATAAATAGACATAAATCAAAGTGAGCCTCATTAATGAAATATTCATTAACAAATTGGCTTTTGCCAATGGCAGAATCAGTAACATAATCAGATAATTTCTTCTTACAAAAAGATTTAAAGTTTGGGAAATAAGTTGAAAGACTTAAAGGATCCTCTCCTTGTTGAAAACCTAAGGCTACTTAAATATCAAGAAGAAGGATTTTTGTTACTCCAAAAACTAAATGGGAAGTAGAAATTTTTTTACTATTATATTGATCACACTATTCCATAACAACACCCTTGCAATGGGAAAGTTTAAAAATTGAAAAAACAAGTAAATTAACTAACCTAGAAGTGGTAAGGTACTGGAAACCCTCCTTCCCAAGTAAGGTACAAACACGATCAAAAGCAAAGAGTACATTATCTTTATGTAAAATAATATTAGACAATAGAGAGCTACTTGAAGGAGTTTAAGGTGAAGTTTGACATTTGGAAGCCATGATGAAGATGGTTAGAATTCTTTATGACAGAAAATCTTCAAGCGTCTTTACTAACAATCTTCTGTTGATGTTGAGGTTTGATGAGCAAATCATCCTTTTTCTCATATTTATAATACAATCATAGAAATCTTAGTAAAAGGAAAAAGTTATAACTTAAGATAACCAAAGATTTAATAAAAGCTAACATATACTTTTTTAAAGAAAAATCTAATGTTTACTTTTAAAAAAAAAAAAAGCTAATGTTCACTTTTTCATATTTCATGATTTTTAGGTGTAAGAAAATGGAATTATCTATAGTTTAACTCAAAGTACTCTCTAAGACAATTCCAATGGTACCAATTTCATCAAAATCTGACTTACAGTTTGAAAGATATGATAATTCTCAACTTACATGTAGTTTTTTTCAAAAAATCAAATAAAATGTTTTTTTTTTTTAATTTTAAATTTTAAAAAAAATTAGGTAAGAGGTCTCAGGTTCAAACCTACGCCCCAATAATTTTTTGTTTAAACACTTAAAAAAATTTTGACTGTGGCCAAGCCTATAGCCAACCGCGAATTGCCGCAAGTTGCGGCTATAAAGGACTGGCCCTTGGGCCAGCACCAAGGGCACCCAAAAGCTACGTGCATACCATGCCACACTGCATTGCATTGTAACATGCCTACCTACATGCACTTCTCTATCATTGACTTAAAGATCCAATGGCTCATCGTGCTCGTTGACTACACCGTCACATCTGTCATCGCCACCGGCCATGTTGACTGCAATGACAAGGCACAGTAATCTAGTTCATACAATGGTACAAAATCTAATGTGGAATCACCATGCATGTACCCTAGCTGCACTATCAACACCACCTCAACACCCTACATGCATAAAAGCTTTGCCCACGCTGCCATCTGCCCCACGATCTCTGGCGAGCATTCTGCCACCTCCGATGCCACCGCTAATGGCTCCATGTTGGACTAGCCTAGTGCTGCTAGTCACTTAATCAGCATCGCTAAATCCGATGGCAGCCCCCACATCACATAGCTTTCATAAGAAAACGTGAGGCCTAGCACACACATGATGCATGTCATGCATTTCCCACACTAATTCCCACGAAGCTTCGCTGGCCCGTGCATTTTACAGCATTTCAAAAGATGTTAAATCAACAGAGTTGATGTCATGACCAAAGTCATTAATACAAGGTTCAACACATCACACTTGCCACACCATATCATGCCATGTTTTCCACATCGCATCACGCCTATGCTTGTCACTACACTTTGACTACTGTTGCATCTACCACTACTACTTGCTTGCCACTTGTCCATTTCTTGCAACACACACCACTAATCACTATCTTCAATGCCACTGATCACTACCTTTAGTGTCACCAATCACTACCTCTAATGCCACCAATCATTACCTCTACTGCCACCAATCACTACCTTCAACATCGCCGATCACTACCTTTAATGCTGTCGTTCACTACCTTCAACATCATTGATAACCACCTCTTTGAACATTGCCAATAACCACCTCTCCATGTGTAGGCCCTAAAATGGGTTATGCTGGTCTTAAAATGAATGACAGGGACCACACAACAAGCCACACTAGTGCAAAAGAGGGTCATGCAGACCCTAGAATGGGTTGTCCATCAGTAGATGAAAAAACAAATTTTTTTCAACAACTAATGAGAATTTTGAAATTTCCATCAACTAACGGAAAAAGTTCAAAAACAAATTTGCACCCATAATTGTTAGTTTAAGTAGAAAACATGTTCAATTATTTACAAAAATTGAAATTGATGTTTTGGTAACAAGAGAAATAAAAATTTTGTCATTAAGCATGCACATTCTAGAGTAGAACTAGGATGGGTAACCTCTTGGGAAGTCTTAGAAAATGTAAAAGTTTTGTAAACTTAAAATAACTATAACTTCTAAATCTAGAGTTCATTTCTAACCAAATAAAAATCAATTCCAATAGATTTGAACCTTCTGAACTCAATGGAACTATTAGATTTAGCTTTTAGATAATATAAAATTAACATTTAATTCATTAGTTCAAGTCTCAAAAATAATTAGGATTCAATACTCAATGAGAAATACATGATAGTTTCAACTTATTCTACAACTAACTAATGATTTTGGATCCCATAAAAAGGGTCATAGAAGCTAAGGATTCTCAACATACCTAATTTCCTCAACTTACTGATGTCTAGAACCTGAAGAATAAATTAGAGAGAAATGGAAGCCTAAGTCAATGATCAGATGAATGCCCTTGAAGATCAAATTAATGAGATCAAGTATATTTAAGAAGAACTTCCTCACTCAAACTAGGGGTTTGGGATAGAGATGTAAAATATGTCTGAGGAAATTAGGAAATTGTCCTAGAGTTTAGAGGATAAAGGATCAGACATGCAAGGAAAGATGGATTCCTTCGTAGACTCCATCAAGCAATTAACCAACCATTTGATTCAACCTTCAAATCCTACCCATAGTCTACCTAGGGAACAACATCAAGATCAAGATCAACCTTTCCCTAAGAATCCACACCAAATACAACCTTCACCTACTAGTGGACAAGATACCAAAATTCCTTTTGTAGGCCATAGAATTGAAACTAAAGATGAGGGATATGGGAACAGGCTTAATCATCCTAGAGAATCGTTGACACAAGTTTAGGCTAAGAAAGTAAAATTAGATCATTATGATGGAGCCTCTGGATCCAGTGCTAAGGTAAAGGCTTGGCTTGATACAATGAAAAATTACTTTGATATGTTGAATTTGTCAAGCCATGAATGTTTAGAAGTTATCTCTTTGTATGTAAGAGGACTTGTGACAACATGGTGGAATGGACTAAGATCTCAAGGTTTGATTACAAATTGACTTAATTTTTGTCAATATTTTGAACAAAAATTCATTCTTAATTCATTTCTAAAAGAGCACAAAATGAGATTTATTCCTTAAGGTTGGGAAGGCAATCCATAGATGATTACTACAAGGAATTCTATGATCTTTCTCGATATGTAAGTTACCAGGATGAGGGAGAATTAGCATCAAAATTCATTTGAGGACTATATGCTCAACTACATCCCCAAACACGAGCCCATAATCCTCAAACCATTAATGAAGCATATAGAATTGCTAAGGATTATGAGGAATCAAATTAGATACGAGTTACCCTTTGACAAGCAACTCTTTGACAAACTACCTTTCCACAAGCAATGGTAGAGGAGACACCAACCAAAAAAGCTCGATAAGGATCAAGATGTTTAATTTGTGGTGAAGATCATTTCAAATAAGACTATCCAAAATTTTGAGCAAAAATACAAAGGACCAAACAAATCAAAAATCAAAAACCCAACCCAAACATGAACAAAGGAAAAATTCCAACCACCACCACAGCCATGAAGAAGATATCTACATCAACTAAATCAAGTTTGCATGAATTTTAATTTGCTTTACTAATTTTTGAAGGTTTAATTAAAGGTAAACAAATTAAATTTTTGATTGATAGTGGTGCTAGTGATAACTTTATTTCTCCAAACTTAATTAATTTATTAAAATTAAGTTTACCTTCCAAAATATTATTGAGATAGAACTGGTAGATGAAACGACTGTGAGCAAGCATACCAGGTATGGAGAAATTAACTTTACCTTGAAAAACCTATTTTTTCCTAATGAATTTTTTGAATTTGAACTAGGTGATGTTGATACAATTTTAGGAATGTCGTTCCTATAAAAATTTGATATTACTACCCACTTTGTAACTCGTATTTTAAAAGTCCCAACCACTGATGAAGTTAGGGTTCTAAGGGGGGTAGGAACAACAAAGAAAGTTTATACGATAACTATTAAGCAAGCTAAAAAATTAGTCAAAAAAGATGCTACGATGTTGGTTGTCGAAGTAACCCAACCTTGGAGATCTTTAGGTACTAAGATCCCAAAAGAACTCAATGAATATAAAGATTCAATATTTGGTGAAACTAGAGAATTATCTTCAAAAAGAACCATCAAGCATGCCATTGGTATTTTTCCTAGCACACAACCTATTTTAAAAACGTCTTATAGATTTTCTACCTCTAAATTAAGAGAATTAAAAGTACAATTAGACCAATTATTGAAAGAAGTAAAACTTAGACCTAGCATATCACCTTGCGGTGCACCAGTCTTATTAGTTAAAAAGAAAGATGGTACACTAAGATTATGCATCGATTATAGAGCATTAAATAAAGTGATGATTAAAATAATTATCCATTGCCTAGGATCGATGATTTGTTTAATCAACTTATAGGTGCATGTTATTTCTCAAAGATTGATTTAAAACTAGGTTATCACCAAATAAGGATTAAGGAGAAAGATATATTTAAAAACTACTTTTAGAACTAGGTATGGGTCATACGAATTTGTTGTTATGTCGTTTGGATTAATTAATGCACCTACAACATTCATGGCATTAATGAATAATATTTTTTAGGAATATCTTAATCAATCTGTTATAGTATTTATAGATGATATACATGTTTATTCTAAGTCAAGAGAAGCACATGTTAAACAATTGAAAATTACAATGGAAATTTTTAAAAAGCATCAATTAAAAGCTAAATTTACTAAATGTGAATTCTTTAAGAAAGAAGTTTCATACTTAGGACATATAGTTTCTAAGAAAGGATTGCAAGTAGATCCAACAAAAATTAGTCCGATTTGAGACTAGCCTAAATTAAAAGATGTTATAGTCATTCATAGCTTCTTAGGTTTAGTGCATTTTTATTAATGTTTCATTAAAGATTATTCTACCTTGATAGCTGCATTGATTGACCCTTTTCAAAAGAAACATGTGTTTAAGTTTGATGAAAAATGCAAGAAATATTTTCTCAAATTAAAGATGCTACTTACAATAACACCTATTTTGAGAATTCCAAATGAAGAATTACCATTTGAAGTATCCAAAAATGCTGTGGAATAGGAATCGATGTAATTCTTTCACAAGAAGACAAAGTGGTATGTTATGTATCTCATAAATTATGAGGAATCAAGGTCAATTACTCAACCCATGATTTAGAATTACTAGCAATTGTTCATACTCTGAAAGTTTGGAAACATTATCTCTGTGAAAAAGGGTTTGTACTAAAAACAAAACATAAAAGTTTAGAATATTTGCAAAGATAGCCTATTTTGAATACTCATCAAAGGTGATGGATAGAATTATTGGCTGAATATGATTTTGAGATGAAATATATTCCCAATAAGAAAAATGTGGTAGCGATGCCCTTAGTTGAATGTGAAACTTAATGATAGGTGTGGTAATGATCCCTATGCAAGACGAAATCAAGGAATAAATAAAAGAAGACCCATATTTTAAAAAGGTTTTAACCAATATTACCTATGAGCCTCAATACCAACTTACCTCTAATGATTTATTGACCAAAGGATAAAGAGTATGCATACCAGAAGGAAATTGGAGACTAAGGTTGTTGTGTGAAGCACATGAAGTACCCATATGCAGGACACCCATGTTATATTAAGACCTATATGATAATTCACAAATCTTATTTTTGGCCTAGAATGAAGAATGATGTGTCCTCATACATTAAAAATTATCCAATGTGTCAAAGAATAAAAGCTAAATAGAGAAATCTGATGGATTAATACAACATTTGGAAGTCCCAACCAAGAAATGGGAAGATATCACTATGGATTTCATTGTGGGATTGCCAATAACTAAAAAGGAAAATGACTCATTTTTCATAGTGGTTGATTGTCTATCAAAGATGGCACATTTTATAACTTTGAAATCTACAAATGCAGCAAAAGAAGTAGCCTATTTCTATTGCATGGTTGTCCAAAATCTATCACTTCAGACAAAGATCCCAAGTTCATATTCAAGTTCTAGAAAACTTTCTTCAGAGAACTTGGAATCCAGTTGAAATTTAGCATAGCTTATCACCCTGAGACTGATGGAAAAACTAAATGTGTAAATAGAATATTAGAAGATATCCTATGAAGCTATGTCGGGAGTAGACCAAAAATGTGGGAGAATTATTTACATCTGGTAGAATTTTCCTATAATAACAATTAACAAGGCTCCATACATCGAACACCATTTGAAGTAGTATATGGATGTAATTGTTGTATACCACTAACCTGGGTAGATCTAACCTTAAGAATGGAATGGAAGCAAGAAGAAATGAAAATAATGGAAAACAGTGTCATAAGGGTTAAACAAAATTTACAAGTTGCCCAAGATAAATATAAGGAATATGTAGATCAACATTGACTTAAAAAAGAATTCCAAATTGGAGATCAAGTATTATTGAGAGTAAAACCTACCAGAAGTTCTCTTAAATGGAGAAAATATACTAAATTAGCACCTAGATTTTGCAAACCTTTTGAAATCTTTGAAAGAATTAGTGAAGTAGCATATTGATTGAATCTTCCAACAACCTTAAAAATTCATCTAGTTTTTCATGTGAGCTTACTAAAGAAATTTCATAAAAATGATGTCCCATATGTGTTGGATTAGAATACTTTGCCATTACAATCCAACACCAGCTTTGAAGTTAAACCCATTGCTATTAAGTACCAATGAACCAAGAAATTACAAAATAAAACTATCAGCAAAGTACTTGTTCAATGGTCAAATTGTGATCAACAGACTTCGGAAAATAGGGAGTTTATTTTAAATACTTACCCCCAAATTTTTGAGCATCATGATATTGAATGATAAATTTTATTTTTTAGGGATGTAATAAACTATGTTTTATAATTTTTGATCTTTTATTTGTATAGATGACAATGAGGAAAATAAAGAAACTAAAGCTGAGGAGCATAACAATGAAGCAACAGCTAAGGAGCTGGATATAGAGGAAGTGCTTGAGGATGACCTAGATGTCTAAGGAGGGTAGATTATAACGTCCCATCCATTGTTAAGGGTGAAAAAAATTGTAAACAATGTAATTAACCTTCAAATGAAGGGGCACCTCATTATGGGGAGTTATAGTTATTCATGTATCCCTTGGGAAAGGGTTTGACCTATGTCATTTAAGGCCAGGCTTAGAGGTCATGCTAGGCATGGAGTTGCGGAGCCAGGAGAGGCAAGTAATGGGAGCCCAGTGAAGTAAGATAAAAAAGGATTGATCACCCCTTTGTCAGGATAGCCTAACCATTGTGGTAGTGCTAGATTGCCTCTAAGGCTTAAGTGGCATAGGAAGACAACCTAGAGGGTGTTACAGTACTCTCTTCTATTATTAAATTTTTTTCATTTTTCCTTGTTTCATTCTTTAGTACCAATTATCTATTTACCAGTTAATTTATTTATTAAATATTTATAATATTTCTATAATATTTTCTAAGAAAATGATGAATGCAATAAATGAAGTGATCATATTTTTACAACATCTGGGAACAAGATGTCACAGGACCTTCACCCAAATTATGTCATTACATCTATTCTTTTCATTGATGTTTGCAAGCTTTTCCTTGATTTTCATAGCCAAAACCTTTGAGGAATCAATGATGGTCTTTTCCCCCTATGACCAAAACTACAACATGGAAGTTGCAAGTGGTTGGATTTTAGCCTTTCATAGCACTTTCTATGAATTTTACAACCCAAATCTAGCACTGATATCTTTTTCCCCCTATTGTTTTTACTACCAAAAAATCATTCTCTAGTTTTTAAAGTGGGTGGTTAAACTCTTTCATGAGCTAGATTCCCTCCCTCCCTCCCGCAACCCACATTTCCAAGCTAAGAAAATTGGCAGCTACCTAAAACTAGTTTTAGTGGAAAAATAGCAACTTACCACTTTAGTTTTTAGCCTTCCCCCTACATCAATGTTGAAGTAGGAGGTCTAAGATTTCCATCCTTTCACCCCCCACCCCGCTTCTTTTCCTCCTTTTCCATACCTAGCATGGAAGTAGTTGGAAGGCCAACGTTGGTGAGGTTTGAAACCATTTTAATGACTAGATCTAATTTTATTGCATGTTGAAAGCCATTTTCTAGTTTTTTAAAGACAAAACTCCCAAGGAATCCAATTTTTCCTTCACGTGCCCTCCGCCCCCCCCCCCCCCCCCCCCCCCCCCCCCCCCCCCCCCCCGATGTNTCAACATGGAAGCTGCAGGTGGTTTGGGTGCTAAAATTTCACAACAACTACTATGAATTTCTAAAGCAAAGCTAGCGTGGAAGCCTTAATAACCATTTAGTTTATACTACCATGTTATTGGCCACTAAACTAACATTGGTTTCCATACCAACCAAGCCTACTTTTCCCTCCTTTATGGTAAGACTTGGCAGCCTACCAAAACCATCTTCGGAAACTGCCAAGTTTCCATTTTGGTCTTCAAACTCTCTCTCTCCCCCACCCACCACCCACTCCTTTCTCCAACATTGAAATAAGAAGGTGTGAAATTTCCACTATCTTACCCCACTTCTTTTCCCTCGTACCATACTTAGCTTAGAGGTAGTTGGAAGATCAACTTGGGTGAGGCTTGAAACCAACGTTGCCAACATTCCATTTCTAGTAAAGGGGTAAACCCCCTTATCCCCCACTTACTAATTATAGTAAGTATATCATTTCTTACCATTTTCATTACCTTTAAGAGTTTTTGAATTTCATTCACTAGAATTTACTCTTAATTTACCATTTATAGCCTATTTTTAAGCCATTCTTAGCACTATAGCCATGTCTTTTCAAAAGTCCATGAAATTTCCCTTCACCTTCACTGCCAAAGATCATAACCAACAAGTCATGAGGGTGTATGATCCCAAAGATCCTGCCGTAATTGAGTGTAGGTGATCTTTGAGAGTTAGAGGGGAGATTCCTAATTTTGTAGCCATAAATGAAGATCTTTATAACTTCATTTGTGCCAAAATACAGGTAGGCATGCTAATTTCATGAATTGAAGCTGAGGCCAAAAGGCAGTGTGAGCTCATACATAAGGATGGGAAAGAGTACATGCCTTTCCTGTATGAAGAAATTCCTCTTAATGATGTATATTTTAGCATCCTAGCCCAATTTATTGTCATAGAAGAGGATGATGACAAGCCTACCTTTGGGGAACAACAAGAAGCGGAGGATGAATTTAAGGTAGAATCTAAGTCTCAAAACATCCTTGAAGGATTGTTCCAACAAACATCCCCCAAAGCCATAGAACCTTTCCTTAATGCTTTTGTTTTCTACATGGGCATGGTGCCACCATCTTCTAGTCCCCCATACCCTAGTACGATAGATCCCACATCGGTTGTAGCTACACATCATACTAAGTCAATGTCATTTACAATGCAGTCTCGATATGTAAAACCATCAATGGTGGCTTTTACCACTATAAATCTATTAACTACTCACATGGGATCCACCATGGGACCCCTAGCAACACAAGGTTCACTCACCATATTTGTCCTATTTGTACCTCAAGTATTGGCACAAACATATTTTCCTTTGTTTAGCCCACAAGCCACAACCATCACACAACCTTTTCCTTTTGTCATGCAACCCATAACAAAGCTAAAAGCCTCACAACATATGCCACAAATTTATGTACAAACCTTGCAAACTATGGGGCCACTGCAAGGCTTGGATCAGGGCTTCTACATGATCTAAGACGTAATAGAGGAGTTAAGGATTCTTAAAGCCTCTACCACACAAACTGTCAAGATTATGAACTTCTACTAGGATGATCCCATAAGTCATGTAGTCCCATCCTTGACACTTCCCCCTAGCATTTCCATTCTCCAATTTAGCAAATATAATGGAGAAGGTAACCCTAATGCTCACCTTATTATCTTTCGATCTAAATTTTTTCTCTTGTAGCTATGGCCTCATTCCATCATGAGGATTTTCCTTATGGCTTTGACTAGGAAAGCCCTTGATTGGTACATGCATTTTCCAAAGGGTCCATATCCTCTTTGGAGAACTTAGTAGCCTAGTTTGTCAACTGCTTCAAGTATAACTTGAAGCCTAACACAATTCTTGAACAACTCATGAAGGTCAAGTGGAGGCCCTTAGAACCCTTATAGAAATTCATTCAGCAGTGAAATGAACTACTAAATGAAATACCATATCCCATAGTTGAATCACACTTGTTAGCCATATTCAAGGGAGTAGTTAATAACTTCATCAAGTCTAAACTCTACTACCTTGATTCATAGTCTCTTAGCCAAGCATTCTCACAAACCAAAAATATAGAGGATGCTTTGGAGGCTAGTCATGATCTATCCTATATATAATATAAAAACTAACACACTCAAAGGAAAAACGAAAATGGCAAACAAACCAACACTACCATAGCAACTGTGACTAAGGAAACAAAGGCCACAAACCAAGGGCCAAAGGTCAATCCACCCAAGGCCCCTACCAATGACTACAATAACCAACCATCAACTTCTGGGACCACTGCATCAACAACAAATAAACCTAACTTCAAAAGGAAGGACAAATCTAAATACACTACATTTCCATTAAAACAATCTAAGTTGCTCAACCAACTATTAAGAAGTGGGTGCATGCGACACAAACAAATGACCAAACCTGCTCTAAAGAAACATGAGCGACTATGCAAGATAGCCAAAAATCCCTCTCAAGCAATGAAGGATGATCCCTAGTTGCCTAGATACTTCAAGCTATACTAATTTTGCGATTATCATCAACTGCCTGGTCATGACATAGACTTCTACCTTGCATTGAAGGATTACCTACAAAGAATGATAGATAGGGAGGAACTGGTCTTAGATGCTTCTAACCTAGTTCGACCATAAAACTAGTCAATGCAAATCTACAAAGATCCTTTGAATGCTAATGATAGCTCCTATGTTATTTCAACATTCAACATTGATGATGATCAGAGACCTACAAGAGAACCATTCATGATCTAAGTACCCCTTTACAATGAAAGGGCTTTTCCAGCATTCCATTGCTCAAGATCCCCCTTCGTTGTGAGAGTACCACCATGAATGCCTTTGATGGAAAATTTTGTCATCAAAGTTTCCCAACCCAGTACAACCCAAATAGCCATTTCCCAACCAACTACACAATGACCCCCTGTGGTGGCCAATGCTATTGCCTCTTCCTCATAGCCAATGACTAATACCCAAAAAACTTCAACCAAACAACAAGGAAGATAAGTAAGTGGAGGTACAAAAGGAAGTGGGTCCACCGAAGCCACTTCCATTTTGGCTATATCCATGACCTCCTCTACCTCAACCTCTTCAATCAAAAAGCCATATGAGTACACCAAATCCCACAACCAAAACAACAAGGAAGAGCCACAACAGCCACAAACTCAAGCTAAAGTCTATATTTTGGGATGCATGAAGGAAGTAAAGCACAACCAAGGTGACAAGCCCATGACCAACAATAAAAATTTCCATAGTGTAATGGACCAAGTTAGGTAATCCCTCAAACAAAAAAACACAACCCTAAGTTTATATAACTTGAACATGGCTTCCACCACACATCATGAGGCACTAGTCAAAATGTTAACCTCCATACCCATTAGTGAGGATATTCTTGCTAACGAGGAAGTCATTCATGTAGTAATGATTCCTTCCTTACCAAGGAAGGAGAAGTCAACATCCTTAACATTTTGCAATAGTGAAATTCAAGTTAATCCTCAAAAATGTGAAGTGACTAAAATCCCTTTATTCATACCCATATGCTTAGGAAAATTTAAGATACATTGAATGCATGTTGTTGACAGAGCTACAACCAACATCATCCCATGAACCATTGTTTAATGCTTGGGCTTAACTAATCAAGTATAACTTCCAACCACTATAGCTCTTAAATCCTTCAATGAATCAAGAGTTGTCGTCAAGGGATCTATCTCCTTAGATTTTGTAGTTGGAGAATAATTCCCTACAACTGCCAACTTCTTGATGGTGGAAGAGACACTAGGATTCAACCTGATCCTAGGAAGACCTTGGTTGGCTCAATTATGACCTGTTTCATCATCCACCCATGATTAAATTCACCTTCCTTATGAGGGAGGTGAAATCATCATTCATGGTAATAATGTGGCTCCCCTAGCTATCAACAATGTAGACATAGAATAGAGGTCTAAAGTGGAGGTTCAAAAAGAAGCTCCTAGCCATGAAGAGAAAAAACCCAAGATAGCCAACAATGACAATGATAAGCAATGTGATACATTATGTGATGAACTCCCTTTTAGCATCATAAGTTAAGGAGATGGTAAATACAAGCTTGTGCAGAGTAGGCCTTACTCACTCCCTAATCTTACAAAGATTAGGAAGAATCTACACAAGTGAAGTTCACCTTGACCTTCCCATGCCCCTATGACCAGATGCACCGATAGCCAAATAGCCTTATTTTTATTTTGTAATTTATTATATCTTTATTATTTTATGCACAAAGCCTATACATGTAGCCTAAGTTTATTTGCATTGTTACGTGTTTGCTACAACCTTACGTGATTTTTACATATGTTTTAAACATTGAAAAAACATATCTTTCATACATTGGTCTACTATGACCTTAAACTAGCACATGATCCACTATGACCTTAAATTGGCACTTGGTCTACTATGACCTTAAACTGGCACATGGCTTGCTATGACCTTAAACTAGCACTCCATCCACTAAGACATTAAACTGGCATCCCATCTGCTAAGATGTTAACCTAGCATTATGGCCCACCATGGCCTTAAACTAGCAACATAGCCATGATCACACAATAAAACATGTGTCCACAATGGCCTAAAACTAGCAAACATCTTGTCTATTACAACATTTCTTTTTATCAATTATCCATTAAATGTTATAACCAAAAACATCAATATAGTCATTTTCAACGTTTACAACATTTACTGCTATAGATACATATAGTCAAAAATAAAATCAAATATTTAAATTTAAAATTAAAATTTCCATAACACATAACCATAACCATAATGTGTAGCAAAAATGTCAAAAAATAACAACCATCCATGATATAGCCTTGGCTAACCATAGCCATCAACATAAAAACAACAAATAGCCAACAAGCTAAACTAAAGGAGGCTGCTAAGTGGCATCTAGAGAAGGAAGTGATAGATCATTCCCACCCTCACCATTGGGGCTGCCAATGTCTCTTGAGGCCTGAAATGCAACAACATATAGCTAGTTAGTAACTTATAGCCAAAATCATGACTTAAAACAAAGACTAAAACATGAAATATATTAAAACTATGGAGGATCCGGCTTCATTACTTCTGGGGGTAGATGAGGAAGGCCTTCCTCCAAATGATGGATGATCTAGTCCTCTATTATGTTGACCCAACCAACATCCCCAAGATTAGTGCTAGAAAGAATGCTAGTCCTATCTATAGTAGTCTAAGTAGGAGGCTGATGAGTAATAGTAGTTCTAGTAGTCTCACCCACAATAGTGGTAACCTGAAGAGTAGGATATTGCTCCACCTTAAGAGTACTTTTAAAAAGTTGATAAGCACTCTCTACATAGATCCCCTAAATGAACAACTCTCTCTTGTGCCACTCAACTGACTCTTCCTTAAGCAACTTTATGTAGGCCCCATGATTAGCCTTATACTAATGCTTATGGGGCTTTGGTGTCTTACCCCACTTCAAACCCCAATCACAGTGATCCTTCCAGTCCTCAACCTTTTGGAATATAAGGTCCATCTACATATGTTATTCCACCATCTCTCATAGGACCACTACTTTGTCTTGAATGACATGTCAATAGTAAAACCATGTGATCTCCTTAGTCTGTAATTCTTCTAAGTTAGCCACTTGGGCTTCCACAAAGGCTTTACAATCTTGGAGATCTCTAATTATATTCTCCTACCTTTTAATATTTTCCCTCAAGGCCAAAAATTCCTCTCATAAGGATTCGTTGGACCTCTCTAGCTCCCATGAAGCTTTTTCTCATGACATTACTAAATCAATGATAGTCTTGTACAACTTCATGGATATACTAGACACATCAGAGAAAAGTCTAGGTAAGGAGTCTACCTGCATGTCTTTGTTGGGATTCCACTCCATGGCTGGTACTACACAAACATAAAATACAACCATAAAACACAACCTTAAATAGCCATAATGCAAGCAAAACCCACAACTGAAGCACATAAAACTAAATCCTTATCTATCTTAGGTACAACTTGATGTAATTGATTGATGATGTACTTAGCCATCCCACATAGAAACTTCACTTTTTCTAGAGTCTCTACCCATGGTTTGAAATGAAACTTAGGGACAAAAGCTTTTGTTGGTGGCTTAAGAACTACTATACGCATAACAATCATTGAAAGGTTAGGATGACAACCAAAGATAACCAATGAGATATACCAAAAATATTAAGGCATAGGCATACCTAGCTCCTCCTCCTCTCCCTCCTTTTGGATGTGATGGAAGAGGTACCTGGTACCACCTCACCGAACAAGGCATCTAGATCATCTATACCTGCATCTATAAGTCCTTCAACATAGGTTACTTTAGGAATGCCTCTTTTGCATGCCTGTGTTCTACCTCCGCAGTAGCTTGGGATGCTACAACATGATGCTTATCTACAAGCATAGCACATAGAAAACTAGTTAACATATAAAATCATAAAGTAGCCATAAAATTTTAGAAGATGAAATAGCCAAACTTAAATAAAGCATACCTACAACTACCTGCTATGATGGCTTAAGTTTAAACTTAAGCTTCTTTGGGATAGGTTGATCTAATGCTAGGGGTGCCTCCCCCATGGGCCTCTTGATTTTCTCTCTAGATGCCCCTTTGGCCTCCATGAACTACTTTCTGGTATCCTAGACACTAGCAGGAAACAAGAGGGGGTTATCATCATCAGTACTATTATGAGACTCATGCTATCTAACATCAAGGTTCTTAGTGGTAATGGATAATGTTTCATCCATCCCATTTGATGGGTTCTTGGCCTGCACTATTAGATAAATGTGTTTTATCCAAGGCCTAGCAAGTTGGCTTAGATCTTTGGAAATCCATCACCCATTCCTATACACCACTAGAAACTCTACAAATCTCTTTAGATAACCTACAAAAAATGCAAAGTGCATATGGATTATCATAGAGCTCTCAACACAAAGTCTAAGGATCTCCTCTCAAAGCCCAATAGCCAAAGCAGTCATCTAGTCAAATTTGATTCCCTCCATAGAGACCTTCTTTAAGGTCCACCCTTGTGCTAGGCTGATTACCTTCTTTTGTGATAGCAATTTGGGAAATGTAGGAGACCTAAAAGAAGGATATGATTCCTTTGCATTAGGGTTTGTGAAGCTATCCATTGAAATTTCATAGTGTTCCATGTTGGCACCAAGCCACTCTAGAACTTCTTCACAATGGCCTGATTCCCATACTATCTTGGTGGGAACCTTTGCCCCATCATCAAGGACATCAAAAAAATTGCAAAAGAGGCCAACACCTACATCTATGTTTACCTTAACACCTTGGATGATGGTGCTAAAATAATCAACCTCCTCATCAAAGGAGTTGATGACATAGCATCTTCACAATAGGAATGAAAGGAATAGGTGCTAGAAATACATTGAGCAAACTTGCATGTTGGATGTTTGCTTGAATGTATCCTGGTGCTTGTCCCTTTAGCCACTCCTGTGATGATGTCACATCACCAAACTTCAGGATGAGGGTATTCTCATGATGTGGATGTGAAAGTGGTATAGTGACATCAACCAAAGTGGAAGGTCTTGCAAAGTAATAATCAAAGGTTAGCATCAATACAAGTAGTTTTAAAACCAAGAAAAGCAATGAAACACTTAGAGTCATAAAACACTAGAAGCTATATGTTCATCTTTACTTTTCTTCTGCATTGAGGAGGTTCTAGCTACAAGGGTCTAATCTATGCTACTGGCATCTACCCACTAGTTGTGCATCGTCCCATCATCCTTACACTTTTTATATATAGTGTTGAACCTGGTGGTGTATTCATTAAAGTCCCCTCTTAACTGTTGATACATAATAGCTCTAATTTGGAAACTCTTGGTGAATTCATCCAAAGTAGTTTAAGCCATTTTCAAGATTTGATCATTGACCTTGTACTACAAGAAGTTGTAAAATCAATGAAGTTAGGTAAGTCAATCAAGCCAAAAGCATAAAAACATTACAATAACTATGTTTAACCTTGTAGATGATACATGGTGCCAAGTTGGTTTTGGAATACTATGTGGGCTCTATGTGCCACCATTAGAATATTGTCAATATTATATTGACTATACTCTCACATCATCCAGATCTCCATATGGTAGCATGGACTTATGGCCTTTGTTGGTCCCCCTATAGTCTTAAGCAACGACCTATCAATAATGTACCTAGTAATCACGCTAGATGCCTGAGTCAATAGAGTCTCCACAATAATCATGACTACATCCGTAGACAAGTGTGACCATAGCATCACACTAAAGCTCCTAAGGAGATACGTAAGGAAGTTCCTTGCCCCAAGCCAAAACCACAATAAGAGTTTCCCCAAGGGCATGTTGTGTGGTGGAGTGTTGGTCTTGGGATGACCAATGTAGCACAAGATACTAACCAGCTCCACTATGATGAGGACATGCCTCAAAAAGACCTTGCATAAAGCAAAACAAAAGAAACATTATGACCTATTAGAGTTACTTAGAAAATTTAGATAAAACATCTAATTGGAGGTGAAATCAACCTCTGTAAAAAGCTCTAAGGTGTGTATCTAAATTAGTCTAAGTAATTCTACAAGAAAACATTATCACAACCTTACATAACCTTACATCATGACCAACTAGAATTTCTTTACAAATTTAGAGAAAACTTCCTAAGTCAGAGGTGAATTAGCCTCTGTAAAAAGCTCTTAGATGTTTATTTAAATTAGCTTGGAAAATTCCATAAAAGCATTATTACGATATTTTATAGCATTTATAGCTAAAACTAAGTCTTAGTATAAATTATGCATAAATTTAGAAAAAGCATCTAAGTTACACACAAATTTGGAAAAAAAAAACATACAAATTATGCATAAATTTGGAAAAAGCATCTAAATTATGCATAAATTTGGCAAAAAAAACATGCAAATTATGCATAAATTTAGAAAAAGCATCTGAATTATGTATAAATTTAGAAGAAGTAAGCATAATTTTAGAAAAAGCATCTAAATTATGCAAAGAATGCATAAATTTGGAAAAATTATCTAAGTTATACACAAATTTATAAAAAGCATAATAAACTTTAAAAAAGCTATGTAGCTATAGTCGAAGCTTATTTAAAAATAGAAAAAGCTTTTACTCTTCTTAAAAAACAAAATTAAGCATTATTTTTACATATTGACATAAGTTATACATATCAACCTCTTCTATGTACTACAACCATGACTTTTGCCTTGATTCACACAACCATAGCAAAAAAATTCATTGAAACTTCATTTGAGCTCCAAACGGAGTGATTCCACCACTATTTGAAAGCTTAAATCAAGCCCTACATACCCATGCTTATAAAAAATTCAAAACATTTTTTTTATGCAATAACAATTCATCAATTTGCACAATAATCCAAAAATGGCACAAAAATCCTTACTACACATACCTAATAAAAAATTCAAAATCAGAGTGATTCCACCTTTATTGGAAAGCTAAAGCCAAGGCCTATGCAGCCATGACCAGAAAATAGCAAAAAAAAATTTCTTTTTTCTTATAAAAATTTCACAAATCTATATGAAATTTCAAAAGCAACACAAACAATCTAACTACACAATGTTAGGAAAACAACCATAACTTCTTTGTTTCAAGTCAAATTAAATGAGACCATAGCCATCAAAAATCTTAAACAAAGGGATACAAACCCATAACCTTTAATTTTACAAATCTGCATCCATTTTACCAAGAAAAGAAATACAAAACACTACTTACTTTTCATGCTAAAACCTCAAAAAACCTCAAAACCTAAATTTCATATAGCTATTAAAATAGTCGAAATAGCTAAAACCATGAAACCCATTTAAATTCACACCAAAATAATTAAATAGGATTTTGTTAAATTTTCATTTTAATAAATCCTGAGGCCTAGATCTAAAAAAAATGGCCATACCCCAAAATCTTGGGAAAAAAGCATGAAACAACAAATCCTATTTTTAAAATCAAAACTATGAAAGCTAAAGCAATGAAAAAACTATAGATCTAGATGGAAGAACCTAGAATAGGATGTGGGATCTCATCAAAATTTCATTTTAATCCCCCTATCAAAGTAGATCTGAAAAATGGCCCTAACACAAAAACTAGAAAAAACCATGGAAAGCGAAGGCAAAAATAGGTAGAATTGCCTACCTTGGAGCAGTGACAGACGTGGCCTAGATAGAGATAGGCTTGGAAACCTTTAAAAACTCCATAGAAGGCTCATCCATCCTTTGAATCATAAGATTTTTGCTCTTTCCCCCTCACTACTTAGGTGCCATGGTAGGCTCAACATTGGGGATAATGAAAATTATGAGAAGATAGGAGTTCTACACTAGATGTAGAGGAGATGGGAGGCTTCCACACTAAAAATTAGTTGTGGCTACCACAAGAATCTCTACTAGAGCTCTCCTCCAATGCGCTATTGCTATAGAATGAAAATTATGATAAAAAATTTACAAGTGCACCATAACCCATCTAAAACCTAAACAAAAACCTAGCTGCCAATTTAGTGCACCATAACTACAAGTGCATTAAAGTAAAAGGGGGGAAATTCTAGTTCATGTTGGTTTTGGGTGGGAAACAACTATACTTTTCAAAATTTTAAATTTTGGGATGGTGAGCCCCACCTTGTGCCATTACTTTTGATCAAAACTTGAACAACTTTACTTTTCAAAATTTTAAATTTTGGGATTGTGGGCCCCATCCTACGCCATCACTTTTGACCAAAACCTACCTTAATGTTCAGATTTTTATCAATTTTAAGACTTAAAACATTATGGCAACCTTAACCCCATGCATCCACATTGGGAATACCATGCCTAGTGTGAAAACATGCTTATTACTCTACAAATTCATTAAGATTACAAATATTTTTCTATGTTTGGTAGCCCAAACTTGCTTTTTTCAACCTCAAGTATCCAAAATTGGGCAACACATGAACAAGGCAAAGCACCATGGATTTCCATGCTGAGGCAATAGTACCCAGCATGAAAGAAGTGGGGTAACACTTACTCTTCCCTCCCAATAGTCACCTAGCACATGTTTGACCCCAAAGAGCATCCCACATGACCTAGAACCCCTCCAAGCATCTCTGGCAACCTCAGAATCACACCAAACCTAGTTAAAACTGGTCAAAATCTAGGATTTTGTGTCTTCCACACTAGGTAAGGCTTTTTCCATGCTGAGCCTCTCACCCTTAATGTGGATAGATGGGGGGAAGCCAAAATGACCTAACTTGATGACCTAATGACCATTTCTTGATGCCTAGTGATACTTAAACCCTACCAAAACCCTCTGGAGCTTCTAAAACCTACAAAAGTCGTTAAAATGCCACAAAACTATCATCCCTCTCTCATCCATGCTAGGGTCATCATTCCTAGCATGGAAGAAATGGAAAATATTACATGAGGCACTTAGAAGCCTTCAAATTATCAAATCGTGACACCCAACATTAATCGTCGACACCAATAACCCTAGAGGTTGACATGCATGGTCAATTGACTCTCAATTTGGCCTAGATCTAACTTTCTTTATCGAGGGGGACCTCTTCCATGTTGAGCCTTCCACCCTTATTGTGAAAAAAAGGGTGGAAGCCTGAAAACCCCCTCACAGCTTTCAAAATGACTAGATCTTAACCTTAGGAAATGATGGCCAAAACCAGTAACCTTGTGGACATGCATCCATAGTTGAAAGTAATCAAAAGTGGCTAAAATTCTTCCCCCCACACC
>MNCI01007315.1:141873-163398 GCA_015680685.1 Gnetum montanum
AAATTTCCACACTAAGCATGAAAGCCCCAATGTGAAAAATAGGGGGGAATCCTAAAAATTTCCTAGTGACCCTTGAAATAACCAAATTTTGACATCAAAAGTCAGCAATCAACCCTAGTAACCTCAGAAGCCTACATGCATGTCCGAAAGTGACCAAAATTGACTAAAAATATTTTCCCCCAATTTTCCATGCTAAGCATGGACAAAAAAAGGGGGGAAGCCCAAAAATTGCCTAGTAATCCTTGAAACAACCAGATGTTAGCAGTCAACACCAACAACCTTGTAAACATGCATGCATGACCAAAGGTGATCATAAAGCATCAAAAAGCTTTCTCCCCAATTTTCCATGCATAGAATGAAAGCCCCACCATGGAAAAAGGGGGGGAAGTCCAAAAACCATTCATCAACCCTCAAAATAGTAAAATTTTAACACCAAGCATTGACCATCATCGCTAGTAACCTTAGAAGCCTCTATGCATGATCAAAAGTGACTAAACATGATCAAAAAGCTTTTCCCCTAATTTTTCACATTGAGCACAGAAGCCCTAGGGTGGAAAAATGGGAGGAATTCTGAAAACCACTCATCAACCTTCAAGAAAACAAAATTTTATCACCAAGCATTAACCATCATTGCTAACTACCTCAGGGACCTACATGCATGATCAAAAAATGATGCAAAAACATAAAAATCTATTTCCCCCATTTTCCCATGCTAAGCATACTATCCCTAGAATGGAAAAATGGGGGAAGCTCAAAAACCAATTGTAAAACCTATAAACTGACCAATTTTGACTCCAAACCCTAGTCTCCAACCCTAGTAGTTCTATAGGTTGACATGCATGGTTGATTGAAGTTAAAATTTGACTTGATTTGAGTTTTATGATATCTCCATGCTGGGGATTCCCCCCCTCCATGCTTCTCAACATGGAAATTAAGGGAAAGACTCATTTGAAATTCATAACTACCTAATAATGACATTAACTAAGCTTACATGCACTATAGGACCTTACTAGCATCGTTTGGAGCCTTCAAACTTTAAGAAACTAATATCAAAAGATTAAAAACTAATTCCCCCTAGTTTTCCATGTTGAGCATCCTAGTCCCAATGTGGAAGGAAGGGAGGAAACAAAAAAATACCTAGAACTACCCAAAATGGCCAAAAGTTGATACCAAACACTAGTTCTCGACCTTGATAGCCTCAAAAGCTAACATGCACAATCGATTGAGGTTAACATTGGCCTAGATCTAAGATTCATGATTCTTCCATGCTAAGGATCCCCTTTTCCACACTAAGGGTAGTATCCCTAATGTGGAAACTCAAGGCAGGACTTTTTTGGAGCTCTTTAACACCTCAAAATGACATTAAACAACCTTTCATGCACTCTAGAACCCTAGTAGCAACCATTGGAGCCCTAAACCTTTACAAGACTAATCCCAAATCATCAAGAAGTGGTTCCCCCTTGTTTTCCATGCTGAGCTCTTCATCTCTAACAAGCCAAAAACCCACTTGGGAACACTCAAAACTGCTAGATTTTGAGATGGATCCACAGCTCTGACCTTGACAATTCCAAAAGGCAACATGCATGGTCGATTGAAACCTGAATTAGCTTAGATCTAGGATTCTTACTTCTTCCACACTAGAGTAACTTCCCTAGTGTGGAAATAATGAGCAAAAGCTACTTTTCCAAATTTTAGTGGCAATATGGCACTCCTAGAACTCAAAGATCTACACTAGAGAAGCTTGGGACCTCATAACCTCAAGAGTTTGCTTGTCTAACCTCATTTCAACCTCCAAAATCCATTCCCCACATTCTTCCATGCTGGAGTAACCTCCCCAAGATGGAAATATAGGGGAAGACCTTAAGTACCCTTAAATAGCCTTCAAATGTACCTGAAATCAACCAAAAACCTACAGAATTAAATTCTATGGCCCTAGGGGCCTAGAAACTTGGTCAAAGAGCTTCTAAATCACTCTAAAATCATAAAATAAGTGTTCCCCTATTTTTCCACATTGAGGATACTATGCTTAGCATGGAAAAAGAGGGGGAAGCCATTTTGACACTCAAAATTGCCTCAAATTACCTTAGAACAAAGTCGAGAGATGCACAAGTTCTAGAACTAGATCTTGACTACTTGCTTGACCATGTTTGACCTCATTTCTAGCTTACATGTTTGTTTTCCATGCTAAACCCCCATTTCTCCACACTGGCTAGTGTGGAAACAAGGGAGAAAGGCTTCAAAACCTACTTTTTTGCCCTTACAAACTTTTGGAATGCCCATTTTTGCTAGATCTAACCTTGCACTGCCTTGGGAAGGTCCCAAAACATTAATTTTTGATATCTAAGCACCCCAAAACCTATTTGGTTTCCACATTAAGGATCCTTCTTTCCACACTAAGCCTAGCATGGAAGCCTCAAAACGCTTGATTTTTTGGTCCAAATAGCCCAGAAATAGCCTTGATTAATTCCTACACTCACCTAATAGCCTTGTAGCCTCAAAACATGGCCCTCTAAGGCCTAAAAATGGCAAAAAGAACCTAACCATTTATGGCCTATATTAACCAAATTTTATCATATATAATCTATTTTGCTTGATTTTTTCCTTATTATGTAATGTTTTGGCCTATTTTTTATTTATGTTACCTTATTAACCTTGTTAACCTTCTATGGACTTTATACAACCTTATATGTTTGTTGTGTGTCTTATTACAACTCCATTTACCTTTGTTTGGCCTTTAAATGGTATCAAATATTGGCGTTTGACCTTCCCTAATCATTGTTTGACACCATATCATCATGGCCTGCTAAGGCCTTAAACTGGCATCATAGTTCACTAAGACTATAAACTAACATCATGGCCTAGTAAAGCCTTAAACTGGCAAAATTGTGGCCTTTATTAACCATTTGTAGTCTTATACTTCCCCTTTCTTGACCTTTATGTGATCTTTGTTTGCCTCTATTGCACTTTGCCAAATTGACCTTATCTCATTGATCACCTTGGATGGCCTTGATTACATTAGATTTACATGTGTTTAATGGAATTTTAACAATGTTTATTCACTTTTACCCAGGTGCCACTTAATATACTTTTGGTTGACATGCAAGATCAAAGTATGAGTACCTGGGAGAAAATCAATTTACCTTTGTGTCTACATGGACCTCACAGTGATATTAAATGGTGTATCAACCTTCATTGCCTAGATCTTAAGCCTAAGAGTCTTGTAGACCACATAGCCTCAATAGAGAAACCTCTAGAATGGCTTGAAAACCTAGTCAAAACCCTTGACTTAGAAGTAGGAGACATAACCAAAGATTCTCTAGTTGAGGTTCTTATCACAACACATAGTGGTGAGGAGAAAACCCTCAAACTAAGTTCCTCACTAGAGCCTCAATGTGCCCAAGACATCACCAAAGTCTTACAAAACAACATTAAAGCATTTGCCTAGTCATATGAAGATATTTCAAGCCTAGACCCACATCTAGTCTAGCACAACATCATATTGGACCCTAACATTAGACCAATTAAGCAAAAGGTGCATAAGATTAAACCTAATTTTTCCTTAGCAGTTCGCAATGAAATCTTAAAGCTCTACTAAGCAAGTTCCATTAGGGCTATCGATTATGCAGAATGGGTATCCAACATACTGGTAGTCCCTAAGAAAAATGGAAGTATATGTATTTACATTGATTTTCAACACCTAAATAAAGCAACTATGAAGGATGACTTTCCTTTGCCTAGTATTAATCAACTTATTGATACTACAGCCGAACATGCCTTGTTGTCCTTTATGGATGGATTCTCAAGATATAGCCAAATTAGGATCAACCCAAAGCACCAACTTAGCATGACCTTTATGATCCCATGGGGTACTTTTTGTTATCACATGATGTCCTTTGGCCTTAAGAATACCAAAGCAACATACTAGAGAGCCATGACCTATCTCTTTAGTGATTACATGTTAGGTTTGCTTAATGATTATGTAGATGACATAGTCATGAAGTCTAAGATAGCTGATGATCATGCTAATGACCTAGATCTTCTGCTTAAATAATGCCTCAAACACAAGCTTAGGCTTAATCCTTAGAAGTTTTTCCTTGGTGTCAATATTGATAAGATGCTTGGCTTTGTAGTCTCTAAAGCAGGAATACGGGTAGATCCTAATAAGGTCAAAGCCATATCCAAATTAACAGCACCTACCAACCTTAAAGACCTTCAGGGATTAGAAGGTAGATTATAGTTTATACATAGGTTTATTTCTAGGCTTATGGATAAGTTACAACTCATGAAACACTTTCTTAAGAAATGAGTTCACTATGAGTGGATGGCTCAATGCCAAGAGGCCTTTGAGAACCTTACGCAAGAGTTGACACAACTACCAACAGTCTATCATTCACAAGAGGGTAAATCATTTTACATTTATCTTTCCATCTCTTATGCATCCATTACCTCTATACTTTGTTAGAAACATGATGATGGAGTAGAAATGCCTGTATACTATCTTAGCCATGTGTTAGTTTCCCGTGAGACTCGATACACTAAAGTAAAGAAGTATTGTCTAGCACTAGTCTTTTCTTTAAAGAAGTGGAGACATTACCTCTTTAGAAGCCAAGTCAATGTAATTTTCAAGGACAACATACTCAGAGCCATAATGATCAACATCTACGAAAGTAGCTGTATAGCTCGATGCAAAGCCATAACTACAAAGTTCGACCTCCATTACATCTCTCAATCCTCAACAAAAGCTTAAGCTATAGTTGTACAACTCACAATTTCACTTTTTGATGACCAAGCAACCATAAATCCCAAGTTCCTTGATGAACACATTAACATAGTTAGCCATGTGCCCAAGGGTTATGAAGTAATCATGAACTTTGATGGAGCTTCAACCACACATGGGGCTAGTGTTGCTACCATTGTAACATTCCTATCTAGTGAGATCGAACCCTTTGCCTATCTATTTGTGTTCCCATGTACCAAAAAAATAGAGGAATATGAGGGTTTGATCAAAGGGATGATGGTAGCTCATGACCTAGGAATTAGACACCTAGTCATCAAAGGTGATTCACAACTCGTGGTTAACCAAGTAACCGAAGTCTATGCATGCAAAGCTAAACATTTACAACCTTACTATGACCTAGGAAAGTAATTATTACAATAATTCAGAGACATTGATGTCCAACACATACCTAGAAAGGAAAATTTCATAGCTAATGCAATTGCAACATTAGCTTTTAGTGTGATGCTAGATCTGTTTAGTAAGTTGCCAACCTTAATCGTGGATTGTGGTACTCCCATCACATAGAATATTGAGGATACCTTTATGGTCGTCATTCATACTAATCCTTCCAAAGAGTGGTATGATGATATCAAATTTTACCTCATGCATGGTGGATCATCACAATGCCTTACTACTGCTCAAAAAGATGTCATACATGAACAACTGAAGCAGTATGTCATCGAAGGTGATAACACATTATGTTGACCATCCTATGATGGCATACTCCTAATGTGCTTAGGTAAAACTAAACTCAAAATATCCCTAGAGGAGGTTCATGAGGGTGTTTGTGGAGAAAATATAGGACCTAAAGCCATGACCACTAAGATTAGATGGCTAGGCTACTATTGGCCCCATATGGAAAATGACTACCTACAAGAGGCTAAGCGATGTAACACATGCCAATGATATAGTAACCTAATACATGTACCACCAACTAAGTTACATATAACCTAGATAACATGACCATTTCAACAATGGGGGTTGGATATTATTGAACCTATAATGCCTAAGTCTTTCACAAGACATAACTTCATCATCACTGAAATGGAATACTTTGCCAAGTGGGTTGAGGCTAGTCCCCTAAGGAAGATCACATCCGAACAAGTTTGAAAATTTATCTTAGATGACATTGTAGCTCATTTTGGCATACCCATGATCATATTTACAAATAATGAACCTAAATTTAGTAGCCAAGAAACCAAGGATTTCTATCACAACCTAGACATTAATCATTCTTTCTCATCACCTTACTACCCTCAAGCCAATGAACAAGTAGAAGCAAGCAACAAGGCCATCATCAACTTTCTCAAGAAGATGTCCAACAACAGCAAGTGGAAGTGGCATAAGCAACTTGTCCATGCACTATGGATGTATAGAACAACCTATCACCCAACAACCGGCATGATCCCTTATAGCCTTGTTTATAGTTGTAAAGTTGTTTTACCTTTTGAATTGTAGGTGCCATCACTTTGAGTAGCCTTGACTGACTTCATCAATGATGAGTAGAATAAGGAGTTGTGGATGGCAATCTTGGATTTAGTGGAGGAGCAGTGTATGCAAGAACTTTCTTACATCAAGCACTATCAAGAGAGGCAAAAGCAACAACATCATCATGACTTGACCATGCGCAAGATCAAGGAGGGGGACCTAGTCCTCAAGGTCATCAATGAGAATGTAGACAAACTCTCAGCCAACTAGGAAGGGCCCTTTCTTATCATTAAATCCTACGAGCATGGAGCATTCAAAATAGCCAATATGAATGGAAATGAGCTAACCAATCTGATCAATCATTCCTATCTAAAGCCATACTACATGTAGCCAACAATCGACAACAAGCGAGCCTGCTTTCAATAGTCTACTATGATCTTAAACTAGCAACATGGCTTGTTAGGGCCTTAAATTGGTACCATGGTCTACCACAGCCTTAAACTAGCAACCTTGGTAACCTATATAGCTTGATTCTCATGTGACCTGTATGCATTGTAGCATTACAATATGCAGTGGTGTTTTTTATTGTTTGTCAGTATCTCTTAGGTCAATCCTCTAGGCACCAACAAGGAGGAGCCATTGAAACACCATAAAAATTTTCATGTTATAGTCAATCTTCATCATGTACTTTTCATCCCATGAAGCTTAAGGCAAAACTTCATTGTAAATGTGGAAAATGTAACTCGTAATGTGTAATTTCACATGCTTTATACTTCTGGGACTAAAAAATACCTCATAAGTGGTCAAAGCCTCATTCTCCAAGGGAAAAAAGTCACCTAGTATCTATCTTTGCACTTGGGGTATCAAAAATGCCTTTTGGAATGCCAAAAAAGGAAATTTGATGGGTTTTATGAGGTATACATTTTTCTACGCTAGAAACACATGTAGGGGGGTAGATCTCACCTACCCCCAATGTGGAAGGATGGCGGTTTTGGAAACTTTCCCTCTTCAACATGGAGACCACATGCATAGCCTAATCATAGCCAATTTTCAACCCCATTCAAGCCCAAAAAAACCTATAAAAGCCAACCTCAAACACCATTTACAAGTTTAGCAACTTTTGGTATACAAGCAATTTGCATACACACAACATTGTTCATAATTCCACACTTGGGGCATTTTCAAGCACTCAAGAGCTCTTGCAACTTTCCATATTTGAATTCTCTTGAACCTTGATGTGGAAGCATTATGGCCTTGAGATTTGTGAATTTTTTAGTATTAACATCATACTTGTGGAATTTCCAAACCCTAGCATGGAGCAACTTGGCATCCAAATTTTCCACTTTTCTCATCCCCTAATAGTGACCCAACTTGCAAATCTAAGATTGCAGTAGTGAAGGAAGGTTTGATAGCATTAGAAGTGGCTTAGTACCTAGATCATGGACCAGATCACATCAGCTTCAACAAGCTTTGAACTCTTGCATGAGTGAACCCCCCCTTTTTGCTTATCTAGGCACCATTTGTACACATTTCTCAAACTTATTCTTTATTTTCTTTCCCAATAAAGGTTCAATTTTTGGGTTTCGTGTTCAAAATATATTTTTTATCATCTATGCATTATTTTAAGTTTAATATTAGTTTTACATTCCATTTCTTTGTATTCCCATGTTTTGCATCTCATAAGTCCCTAGTTGATCTACCAAACTAGCCAGGGTGCCTCAAATTCCATTTCTCTTGTGGAGGCCCTAGGGATTCGGGATTGGGGAACTATTTCACTAATGATCCTTGGTTTTTCCTATGATTGAGGTTTTTGGTTGCAATAGTAGATTCATTATTTTATTATTATTTTGATGATTTTTAACTTAGAATGTTACTAGAGCTTGTTGGAAAGGTTTAAATATATAATTTGATGTTTTAATATTGATTTCTTTGTTAAACCTTATGGGAGTTAGAAATTTTTTGAAAAAATATTCTATCAAAGACTTAAGGTTTATGGCCCCCATGACGAAGAGCATACCTTAGGTAGCTATAGGGTCAAAGAACGGAGTGAATCATACAAATGGTTAGGAAGATATAGCTCTTGGAAGGTTTTGGGCAATGAAAAATTCAAAAAAAAATTGCCCCTCATTTATGAGAAAATGTGAAAATCACTAAGTGTTTATGCACATTTATAATATTTTTACCTTACATTGATGGGATCCCATTGATGAGGTCTCTTCAATAGGAGAGATGCGTATACAAGATCTCGTCAACAAAGCTATTTCACAAATTTTTTTACTTTAAATATCTCAAAAAATACAAGGAGTTTTTGTATAAAATTGAAGTCTACAGAGAGCTAGAAAATTCATGAACATAATGAAAACATTGGAAAAGGGCTTGAGGTTCTCAAAATTGGAGAAATTGATTTGGAGAATGAAATTTATTAGAGAAAATGCATTAAGGAGCGCATAGTTGGATGCAATCAATGGAGTGCACAAAAGATTTGATCACCAAAATGTCTAAGGACAATGAACTTAACTAACCAAACCAAGAGATATTCAAGTAGGTCCCCCTCAATAGTAGTCTCATGCCCTTTTTTCCCTTCCATAACTTCAAATAAGGAGTCTATGGGTCCCACATTTGATTAATGATTATGAAAAGTTAAGGATCAAATCCAAAAGAATCTACCTAAGAATTTTGACACTTCAAACTAAGACATTGAACAAGAACATGAACAAATAGTAGTGAGGTGAGTTATGGAAGGCATGATGGATGATAGAGAAAATGGAATGGAATTGCTAATCATGATCACATGAAGTCCCTTCTGGATTTCATGGTTAAATGACCTGATAAAGCTCATCCTTAGTCCAAATAAAAACCAACCACTTTCAGTGACTTTTCATCACCACTCTAAGACTATACCATCCCCTCGAGACACAAGAATGCTCTCATAGATCAAACATCATTCCTTATTTGAAGAAAAAAAGGAAAAGCAAGAAGTGAGAAAGGGTCTTAGTTTGAGGGAACCTTCAAGAATGGGTAACATGTCTTTCTAGTCTCATAACCAATGCTTGTAACTTGTTATTTTTGTCTAAGGAGTGTGCTTTGAATTTCCATCATGTGTTTTTTTTTTTTGGATTTTATGTTTTCATGGATTTTTTGGATGGAAACCACACCATATAAAGATTTATTAACTTCTCATTTTTGGTCAACATGGAGCAGTAAGAAATCTATAAAAACACTCATGCACTCAAGCAAGTAGAAATTCACAAAGAGCATTGAATCCCCTTGAAGTCACACCCTTTTCAAAACGTTTGAATCTTTTTCAACTTTGAAAACTACGTAGCTCACAAGTTTCTTAAAGTTTTATTAATAAAATAAGGAACCTCATACTTCCAAAACTAGGAAGACCATAGACTTGGTGGATGGGTAGATGATGTGGACACACTACTTGTTTCATGAAAAGAAACTTCATCTTAGTTATTAGTCATCAAAATTCAAAAATAGAAACCAATAATTAGCAATCAAAAAAATTAAATACAATTCACCATTAGTAAACAGCTACAGCATCACTATGTTTTGTTGGTAAAAAAGCACTTTTATTAGAAAACAATAAGAAAATTCACACCAAAATAAAGTAAAATATAAGAGAAATTATAAAATATTCAAGAAAGTTAAAACGTACTAATGATGTTGTAAAAAAATTAGGAAAATAACAAAGTATTAAAAAAAAGGTATAAAAACAAAGAAAGTGTAAAAATAATAAAGTGTAAAACAAAATGGTAGAAAAAACTAAGAAGCCACTTTAATAATTACCATGGATGGCCATCTTTCCCATGACTTAGTTGAAAGGACGAGATCTAAAAGATTGAGTGAGGTTGTTCATCTAATGAGGTGTTACTTGCACTAGCTTACTTGGGCTCATGCAAAGGTTTAAGCAATTGCATGTTGGATAATTACTTTTTATTTGGGCTCTTAGGTTTGTAGATCAACATGGCCCCAAAAGGAAAGGTTTCATAAATGATATAAGGCCCTTTCCACAATGTTTGAAACTTATTCTTTTGAGGTACATGTGGGGGTTTCTAGTAAAGGACCTTGTCTCCAAGTTGAAATTTAACCTTCCTTATTCTAAGGTCATGGCATCATTTACTAAATGCTTTGTGCACTTCATTCAAAGATAAGGCCACCAATCTATTCACATCTAGCATGTTAAGATTGATCAATCTCTCTTTTTGTGCTAAGATAAGGTCAAGACCTAGGTCACAGACTATTGAAAGTGTATAGAGCTCAGATTGAATTAGAAGAGTTTGTAATTTTCTATACACTAGCTCATAGAGCAAGTAGCCTATAAGGAGTTTTCATGCAGAGCAATAGGCCTAAAGGGCATCATTGAGTTTTGTGCTCCAGTGTCTCCTATGTTTGCTAACTGTTCTTGTTAGGATTTTTGTGATCTCCTTATTGGTAACCTCTATTTGACCATTGGCTTGGGGGTGGTAGGGTGTTGTTAGTTTATGTTCAACCCCCAAGTGTTGCATAATCTTGTGAAAGATAGCTCTTGTAAAATGAGTTTTATTATCAGAAATCAATGCATATGGTACTTCAAACTAATTTACAACATTTTTTTATACAAACCAAGCAACAATGGAACATGTACAATTGGTGATGGGTATTGTTTCTACCCATTTGGTACAATAGTTAACAACGACTATTATGTATGTATTTTCATTTGACATGGGCATGATGGAACACATGAAGTCTATGAATCATATGTCGAAAGGTTCTAGTGGTTGAATCCACTGTTGAGGCCCCTCCATTCGAGCAATCATCCCCCCATCTCATTGACAATGTTCATAAGAGTAAACGAATTAGTGGATATCCCTAAATATTTTTGGCCAATAATACCCTACCATTAGGATCTTAATGGCTATGTGAAACACCACAAAAATTTTGGCTAACACCTGTAGATAGAAATTGAGCTAAGTCATGTTGGTCCCCAGCATGACCAAGCTTGAAAGCCTCAAAAATAGCATCAAATGGAGCATAATTGAACAAGAAAGAGTTCCCTGAGACCCACAGATGACTACACCAGGATCTAGCATCAGGAATTTCATGTTTTGGGTTCAAAATACTTGGTTTTGACCAAGTATACTCTGGACACACCTTGGTGTACGCTGGCTAGCGTATAGCCCAGCGTATGGCAACTTTTGGGCCCCAAAAACAAGTCAAAACATGCTAGAATTGAGCATCTAGACCCCCCATGACCTTCCCCAAGGTTTCCAATGGCTCCTAGCCTCCTAAAAATTCAATTTTTGGTCCTAAATGATGTAATTTCATGTGTATACGCTAGGCACACCTTGGTGTACGCTGGCTAGCGTATAGCCCAGCGTATGGCAAATTTTGGGCCTTGAAAATGTCCCAAAACATGCCAAAATTGAGCGTTTGGACCCCCATGACCTTCCCCAAGGTCCCCAATGGCTCCCTGCCTCCTGAAAATTCAATTTTGGGCCCTAAATGATGCATTTTTATGTGTGTACGCTGGGTACATCTTGTTGCACGCTGGCCAGCGTACAGCCCAGTGTACACCACCAAAAATGGCCCAAAAAAGCACCAAAGAGCAAGATTTTCACCTGAAATTGACTCTTGGAGGTAGGGCAACTGTTGGGCATCATCACAGGCACCTAAAAATCACGTTTTGACCTTGAAATAATGCATTTTTTTTGTGTGTATGCTGGGTACATCTTGCTATACGCTGGCTAGCGTACAGCCCAGCGTACACCACCAAAAATGGTCCAAAACAAGCACCAAAGAGCAAGATTTTCACCTAAAATTAACTCCCAAAGGTAGGGCAACTATTGGGCATCATCTCAGGCACCTGAAAATCAAGTTCTGACCTCAAAATAATGCATTTACATGTGTGTACGCTGGGTACATTTTGGCGTACGCTGGCCACCGTACAGCCCAGCGTACACCACAAAAAATAGCCCAAAACAGGCACCAAAGAGCAAGATTTTCACCTGAAATCTACTCTCAAAGGTAGGGCATCTGTTGGGCATCATTTTAGGCACCTAAAAATCAAATTTTGGGCCCTAAATGATGCATTTTCATGTGTGTACGCTGGGTACATTTTGGTGTACGCTGACCAGCGTACAGCCCAGCATACGCCACTAAAATAGGCCCGAAACTACATCAAAATGAAGTCAAAATTGGCACCCAAACACCCTGGAGGATCAGCAGCACTTAGGCACCAAGGGACAAGCACCATCATACATAGTCAAACATCCAACATGTCAATTCATAAGGTGTACACTGAGGTTGATGCTAAGCCTGTACGCTGAGGTTGATGCTGAGGCTGTATGCTGAGCCTGCACGCTGAGGTTGATGCTGAGCCTATATGCTAAGGTTGATGCTGAGCTTGTACGTTGAGGTTAATGCCTAATCTCATGCGATGCATTCTATACAGTTGTAACATATCCTACACTCCGTCAACGCACCACCTGTCTCCCGATCCAAATTTTTCTCACCTCATAGCCACTCATCTCCTTCCAGATCTGAATCTAACGCCCAAGATCTTATAAAAATCCCAATTTTTCACTAGATCAGGGTCGGAAAAAATTTTTACAAACGAACACAAAAACTGGAATCTATGACACTTAGGAGATCTGGGCATCAACCTCCGTATGCTGGGCATGAGACTTGGATGCTGCATTTCCTTGCAATCCAAAACCTGCATCTTCCAGCACCCATCATCATCCACCAGGGGTAAACATCTACCTTGTGATCAATCCACAACTACATTCTGACCAGTGCACATTTTAATCATTTTTCAATACAAAACAATTTACATTTTGCCCAGATTTATTACAGTTTTCTTTATTTCTCCAGTTTACGTTTACATTCCCGTTTACATTATTGTACCTGTTTACGTTACGGTTTATGTTTAATGTGCATCATTTACGTATAACCCAATGCATTGCAAAGTGCATAGGTTGGGGAAGTCCTCGTTTGATCCTCGTGCGGACCATTCGAGGCACTCTGCCTTCGTCCATTCAACTTGCCCTCAAGCGAAGGTAGGGTCCTCTGTATTTCTTCCGAGGATCTCCCGGTGTTTGTTTTATTCTAGCCATGCACCGATGATTTCGGATGGTACAGAAAATGGCGCTAGAAGGAGGGCCTACTTTCACTTAGATCTGCATAGATCTGCTCATATCTGCTTCCCTACATCCTAGATCTATGCCCCATTACTGTAGATATGCACCCTGTGACTGCAGATCTACGCTCAAACATTGCAAATCTATGTCTTGTTATCTCATATCTGTGCACTATAACTATAGATTTGCACCCTATTCTTCTAGATCTATGCCCGATTATTTTAGATCTGCGCACTGTAACTACAGATCCAGCCTCTGTGATTGCAGATCTACGCCCTATCACTCCAAATCTGCACCCTGTGAGTGTAGATCTACGCTCAAACATTGCAGATCTACATCCTGTTCCTTCAGATCTATGCCCTGCAATTGCAAATCCGCACCACTGCCAGCGTCCATACGTTGTTTCACCAAGTACACGCTGCATCTTAACTATTTCCCTTGGCCAAATTTCAGTTTTTCTTGTATACGTTGTAGTTCATCTCTTCTGTTAGCATTCAAACTCTGATTTCCTTACCTTTGACATCATACACTGTTATTCACCTCCTATACGCTATTCATCATACAGTCCAACACTTAACCAAGTTTTTGCACGTTTACACCTATACGCTATTCTAACACGTAGCCAAATTCTCTCACGTTTACACCTATACGCTGACAACACTTAGTCAAATTTTTGCACGTTTACACCTATACGTTGTTTTAACACTTAGCCAAATTTTCTCACATTTACACCTATACACTGACAACACTTAGTCAAATTTTCTCACGTTTACACCTATACGTTGTTCTAACACTTAGCCAAATTTGCTCACGTTTACACCTATGCGCTGACAACACTTAGCCAAATTTGCTCACGTTTACACCTATGCGCTGACAACACTTAGTCAAATTATCTAACGTTTACACCTATACACTGACAACACTTAGTCAAATTATCTAACGTTTACACCTATACGCTGACAACACTTAGTCAAATTTTTGCATGTTTACACCTATATGCTGTTCTAACACTTAGCCAAATTTTCTCATGTTTACACCTATACGCTGACAACACTTAGCCAAATTTTCTCACGTTTACACCTATACGCTGACAACACTTAGTCAAATTTTCTCACGTTTACACCTATACACTGACAACACTTAGTCAAATTTTCTCCCGTTTACGCTGTCTACATTGTTCCAACACTTAGAAAGTTTGTTGACTTCCAGTCCAATACTTAACCAAATTTTTTTATTTTTTTCTTTTTTAGTTTACGTTGTCATACTTAAAGCACGTAAAATGGACCCTACGAAACCCAATACTTCTACTCTCCTCATCTCTGACCCCGACACGTCAATCTTATACCCTATGACCATCACCGGACCCATAGTGACTCATGGTGAGGTCAACCCTCAGGGGCCATCTTGCCGATCATTGAGACTACAAGGTATGGATCCCACGTTCACCATCTTAATGCCTAAACAGTAGCATTTTACTTGTGTTAAAATCCAAGCTAAACTGGCCGTTGACCGAGCCGAGCTAGAAGCAAAGAGACACTATGAGTTAATTCACAAAGGAGGTCATGACTTCATTCCCACTACCTATGATTTCATCCCCCTCACTGAATCCCATCATGAACTCCTATCCCAACTCCTCATGTCCAAGAGTCAAACCTTGCAGAAATCCACCATAGAACCTCAAAAAGAAGATGAAGAAGATAATTTCGCAGCTCAATCTGAACATGGGGATTCGTACCATACTCTCAGTCCGCATACTTACATGAATCCATTATTTCACCCTTTCACGGGGGAGACCATGTCCCTCCATTCATTTAAAACCACTCAAGCACATGTGCCTCAACAGGAAGTATCCACTCTTATTCCCACTCTCCCTATGACCAATACTCAATTCAATATACCCATCCCCACTATTCCTTTGGTCACCACGTTATCCCCTCTCTTACAAGTACAACCCCAACAACCCCCTTCTCAAACTAATGTAGGAGTGACCTTCCCACCCCAAGTGATTGGGATGTCGTCTGTGATACCTGCTTCTACATCTACTCACTATATACCACAAATACAAATCCAAGGGACACCCTTCACCACTTCAACTCAACAAGTTCAAGGTGTTCCCTCACAAATCATAACTGGACAGTGGGCTGTGACTGGCATGCAACCGCATCAACCCCCTCATTACAACATACCACCTCCTACAATTCCACCCATGAACGTCCCTCAAGTATGACAACAAAAACAACAACAACCTACCCCTTATGGTATGCTGCCCTTAGTAGCACCCACCATGAATATTCCACAAGTGCAACCTATGACCACTCAACTTTCTTCTTTCCCGTCCACTGTACAACAATCTAACTTGCATACTACACAGCATAACCAACCTACCACTTCACCTAGTGCCCAAGACTGGGCCAAAGCTAAAAAGATGATGCAAGAACTCACCGATGAGGTAAAGCACCTCAAAACGGCCAACAATGAAGAGCTTAAAGTATTAGATTTTTACCAAGATGATCCTATTAGCTCTTCGGTACAACCATTAACCTTGCCCAAAGGAGTTTCTTTGCCTCAACTAACTAAATACAATGGGGAAGGAGACCCCAATGCCCATCTGGTCACATTTAGACTATAATGTTTATTGCTTCAGGCATGGCCCCATGCAATCTTATGTGTTTTTGCCATGTACCTCACTGAGAGAGCTTTAGACTAGTACTGAGCCTTGCCTCGTAACTCCATATCCTCTTTGGATGATCTCTTACACCAGTTCGTTACTAGGTTTAAATACAACCTAAAACCTAAAGCAACCTTGGACAGTCTGATATAGGTAAAACAAGCACCGCTTGAACCTGTACAAAAATTTATTCAGAGATGGAGTGCTACGCTAAACGAACTTCATGAACCAATCCCCGAAACATACTTACTCACCATCCTAAAGGGAGCCGTAAATGATTTCGTGAAATCTAAACTGTACTATTTAAACGCGCGCACTCTAAGCCAAGCTTTCATGTAAATAAAGAACATAGAAGAGGCTACACAGAACAACCATGACCCTGCCTACTCAACCTTCAAGAATCAACATACTAAAAAAGATAAAGAGAAGGCTAAGGCAACCGTAGTAGAAATAGCGGAAACTCAACATACTAATGTGGGACAGCAAGGTAAACCACCTACTGCCCTTGCCAACTACAAAAGAACTGCTCCTGCATATATACCTAAACCATCCTTGTCACAAACTGCTACTGCAGGTCCCGCGCGAAACCTTTGAAAGAAAAGACCCCTCCCAATACACACCCTTGCCCATGAAGCCTTCACAACTTTTTGATTAACTCTTGAAGGCTGGGATCATGAAGCATAAGCAGATGTCTCTTGTGGTGGTCTAGAAACATGACCGATTCTGCGAATTGGTCAAAAACCCGAGCTTGGCTACACCAAATGAGCCTCCTATTCCAAGAGGCTTTAGGCTAGATCGGTTCTGTGAACACCATCAACGCAATGGGCATGGTATCAATTTTTGTTTCACACTGAAACAAGACATACAACGCATGATCGATAGGGGCGAAATAACATTTGATGAATCTAACCCGGTTAAACCACAAAACTAATCTATGGGTGTATATAAAGATCCCCTTAACACAAAGGAAGCTCCATATGTAATTAACATAATCCACGTAGGAAATGACCAACAAGAACCAAGAAGACCCTTTATAGTTCATGTTCCTTGTACAGCATCAACATCCCCGTCACAACCATCATACCCCACTTACAACCCACCTATGCCTCAAAAATCGTTCGTCATCCATATGCCTCCTGTTAACACAATCGCAAGTGTGCAACCACCTCCCCATCCCACTCCGTATGTGGTCCGGGTGCCACCTGCAGTTGCAACCACAGAGGTGCAACCTCAAAACCAACCCACTCCCTACGTAGTCAGGGTACCCAAACACCCTGATCCTTAAACTCCCACCCCACGAACCCAAGCTAAATCGACACCATATGTTGTCAAGGTGCCCAAACATCCTGACACACCACCACCTCCTGCTATTCATCAACAAACCAAGCCCACTCCATTCGTAATCTAGGTTCCAAAACAACCTGACATTCAGAGGCCAACTGTTCCTCCACGACCTTCACAGGAACGCCTCGTTGATAGGCTCACAAGGGAATGCTTGGAGAAAGAACGTCAACGTCTTGCATTGGGATCGCCAAAACCCACTCCCCTCAACGCTGTACCCATGGCTCAAACATTGAATGAGCCAAGCACGAGTTATGAAGAAAAACCATCAGTCATGTTGGATACATTAAAATCAACAGTTGTAGTAGATCCTATGAAGACTAATCCATGTGAAATACAACTGTTGGGTCCCATGGACCAAGTCGCTACTAACAAAACTATACCCAATAGTAAAGACTTGGGCACATCCCTAACGCAGGTCACACAAGCGCTCAAACAAAAGAATACATCCCTAAGCTTGTATGACCTCATGATGACTTCTCAAGTACATCGTGAAGCTTTAGTATGAATGTTAACATCGATCCTTGTCACTGAAGACTTACCACAAATGAACCCTCAATCCATGCTATAATGTCTCCGCCTCAAGGGTCACAATCAAAATCATTAGGCTTCCATACAAAAGACATCAAAATAGATGAAGAAACTGGAGAAGTCACCACCACACCCATGTTTATAACGATACAAGTAAACCAATTTAAAATACATAGGATGCATGTAGATGATGGAGCAGCTACAAACTAGTACCTTACCCCGTCATCGAACAGTTAGGGCTAACCGAGCAAATAAAGCCAACTTCCACCACATGTCTAAAATCGTTTAGCGGGTCATGCGTAGTAGTCAGAGGAATGCTCACTTTGAATTTCATAACAGGGGACCGGTTCCCCACATCTGCAGAGTTTGTGGTCATTGATGAGATGCCTGGTTTTAACTTAATATTGGGATAACCTTGGTTAGCCCAATTAAAAGCGGTATCATCCCCCATACATCAAGAGATCCACCTACCTTACAAAGGTGGTGAGATCATCATACACGAGGATGTGGCTACATCCACCATCTCTTCACACACTGACGCAAGCCAAGGCTCCGAAGTTAAATTCGAAGAGCCTGAAAACGACCATGTTCTAAATGAGCCTAAACAAGGCACAACCATTGAACAACCAAAGCAGGAACATGCAACAAATGAAAACCAAAGTGACAACCAGCTCATAAACCATGATCCTCTTGAAATAAAAGAAACTTCACTTGACACGGAAGTCGTCCAAATTGTACATACTTCGTCAGACATAGAGCCCATTCCCCCAGATGTCTCCTAGTCTGAATTACCATTCAATGTAATTAGCGAAGGAGATGCCGAATACAGAATTACACCCATCAGTCCTACCCCCAAAGTTAAAATATGAAAAATCAAAAAATCACTAAATCATTGACATTCACCACTAATCATCGGAAATGACGTTAAACTATCACCTATCTGAAATGACGTAAAACTACTACACATCCGAAATGACATTAAACTATCACATGTCCACGATGACATAAAACTAGCCACGGTCAGAAATGGTCGGTTCATTGGAAAATTCACTAAAACAAGTCAAATCCCTTTTATTTCCTTGTGGCCCGAAATGGCCTAAAACTAGAGCATAGACCCGATAGTCCGTTATGACTTTAAACTGATGCGCATGGCCCGAAATGACCTTAAACTAGTGCATGGGGCCTGAAATGGCCTAAAACTAGAACATGTTACATTTCAAATTTAGTTCGCTTTTGGTTTACAAATTATAATTTCGTTCACTTTTCATTTACAGTCTTATTCTTGCTAGCATAGTTACGCTTATTTCCAAAGACTCAGACAAGAAAACAACAAAAAAAAATCTTTTATCTTTACACCTTTGTTTACAATTGTCCTTAAACCTGAAACAAAACTTAAAACTTAAACAAAAAAAAGGAGATATAAGAAAAACAACAAAAAAATTGTATAAATGTATAAGTCTATAATATCAAATTTTAACAAGGTTTATACATCTGCTTCACACAGTCCACAAAGTTACAACCCAAAATGATCAAATTTGTTAACAATAATAAGTCAACTTAAACAAGCTCATCCACATCATCGAGTCCCGCTCCACTGGGGCCCACTCCATCACCTCCACAATCCTATAAACAAACACAAATGAAAGTAACCATCAACAAAACATAAATATATAAGAGAGAACTAGCAAGAGAACTAATAATAAAATGAATAATTACAAAAGTTGTATATCCCATGGGACAAGCACTCCAGAATTCGTTTAGTGCATTTAATCCTTAATAGGGAACATGGAAATTCATTAGGTAATGCCAACATCAAAAGGATAATGTTTGCAAATATTATGATTATTAGTTTATGTTACAACCATTTTGTTAGGCATCATGACCTCACATTGATTACTTGTTTCGACCAAAATGGGTTGCCATTGCCTAGTGTGATAATTCAATTAATCATGGATAGTACAATAGCCATTAGTAACAAAAAAAAAACATTATCTAAAAAAAAGGGCCCTCACATCTATATTTCATATAAGTATGAAGACTACAAATGATAAAAACTACTCACAAAAAATAGTCTGCATCATATTTGGTCTGTTACCAAACATCTCATGAATAGTCTTCACCAACACTCTTTCCCTTTTTGGACATTAGTAAAAAGATCATGCAAATAAATGAGAGTAAACATGGTACATACAACTTTGAAGATCTTATATTCAATATCCACAAGAATGATCATGCTAACAATAATCATGCTAACCATAGGGCAACATAATCGATTTGACCATAGATAGATTGAGATAATTCAGGGCAACAACTCACGCTCACGCAGTCACTCGCAGGGTACGGTAAATATAATGAAATAAACTCACGCTGTGGGGAGGCCAAAGTACACTCACGCTGGCAAAGAAGCCCGAATCACTCGCGTGGCATTTTATTTCTATCTTATTCACTGAACAGACGCATGGATTCAGTAAGCTCATTTTTGAACAATGTTCACTACGAAACCAAAATAGGTTTGATCAGAGAGGGCCACTGTAATAATCATCGTATAATCAATCAGAGATTCGGGTTGCGTAGTGAACATGTTGACAAATAAGGGCAATGGATACCATAAACTGTACCCATAGCCCTTGAACTGGACTACAGTGAACTAGAGCATTTTTGTATCCAATAGCCCGTATACTGTGTCCAGCGCCTGCGACCTGATCGCTCTGGCCTTTTCTGATACGCTGGCCATAGCTCCAACATCTGTTTCATGGCCTCTCTGATTCTAGTGTAAACAGATTTTTAAAATGGTTGAACAAACATCCATCCGTCATCATACCCATTACCCATGACGACGACCCTGTTTTGTTTTTTCTGTTTTCAGCAGAAATATAAAAGAAAAAAGAGCAAAAAACCAGCAATAAAAAATAAACACGCGTGAATGTGCAAATCATCACAGAACCTTTGATGCTCCCAAAGGCAGGCGAATCCATACAAATGCAATTTTACGTAGATCTGAACGCTGCAATTGCAGATCTGACTCTGCACGCTGGAAATCTGAACAACCGCGTATAGATCCGAGTATGGCTTAGTTTGGTTGACGCTGACACTGTTGGGTTCACGCTGCTGCAAACAATTCTTTTGGTTCACGCCGCAAATTTTTCTCTGTTGTACGCTGCAAATTTTTGCACTGTTTCTATGTTCACGCTACAGTTGGTTTGCTTGGTTCACAACTGCAATTTTTCTTTGTTTACTGTTTGCCCTTTTTATATCCCCTGGTAATTTGCATCTCGTTAAGTATAGTTTTTGGTTAATTTTATCACACCTTTGGGTTAATTTTAACCATATGCTAACTGACCCCTAGGCGTGAAACACCTAAGCCCCCGAAGAAAAAAAAATATACAACGATGAAAATAAAAGAAAATGACAAAATGGAGTATACCACGTTGCCCCTTATTACGAGTATCTTGAACCCTTTACTAAGGATAAAAATAATAGAAATTTAATTCAAATTATGTTGTACACAGGCTGGCTCCTTGGGTAACGCTGACTCCATAAAATAAACAAAAAGAAATATAAAAGAAATAAAATATACAACGTTGTGATTCTAGTAATGCTGACCCCCTTTATTTCACCAAAACAATAATAATAAAATTAATAGATTGCCCCTT